>JAVJIX010000261.1:600000-1006171 GCA_036785185.1 Paratrypauchen microcephalus
ACAGGATGGCGATGATGTAACGCCGTGGGAGACCGAAGCACGTACAGTCCACGATGGGCATCTCCTTCTCCTCCACCAGCTCAGGGCGGCCCTCTGCGGACAGCTCGATCGTCTCTCCATTGGGCTGCCTCTTCTCGATTATTCTGAGGGTAAAACAACACGTTATAGTGGTACAAACATTATGATCTATAGTTTTTGCTTTCTCTGCACTCTTTTACACCTTTTAATGAGGGTCAGTTAAATGTTTTTCTTCACGGAGATGTTATTGCTTCGTCTGGAATGTTTCACAGTATGGCATTAAGCCTTTCTATCTTCATGGAGACCAAACTAGACCAAGCTACAAGTCAGATCTGTGGAGAGGCAACCCCACTCACAGTCAGAAGGCCGTTTTTCTAGGTATTTTAACGCTATAAAACCCCCTGTACTTGAGTAAATGTAAAGTAGACCTGTTTAATGTCATATTGTGAAACATTTCAGGCAGAGCAGTGATCCATAGACACAAGCAAGTGTTAGACCCAAAAAGTTACATAGTGCACCTTTAAAGTGCATATAATTTTGATGTTTTTCGCATTATGACTTGGTTTTGTGGGGTAGTACCTGTGGTCAATATTTATCGTTGTTTTACAACAGTCAAGTGGCAGGTTGCGCTGAGTTCTAAAACAGAATCCCGCTTCATATGTCATCAAAAAATTCCATCCTATATACAGGGACAATTTACGCACAAGGAAGGCATTTTTCTGAAAGTTTAAACTTTCATTTAACAGAGTAAAGGGATTGTCATGCATTTTTATTAGTCTAATCATAACTATTGTGTAATTTAGACACGTTATGGAATTACCTCCACATATGTCACATCTGCTGCCCATGTCCACACAGGAACAAAAATTATGAACATTAAAGGTCCTGTATTAGGCAAAATTGACTTGAGCATTTTTTTTCAAGATTTAGTTTCAAGATTCAAGATTGTTTATTTGTCATATGTAGGACCAACACAAGGTCAACAACGCAAAGAAATGCTTAGGATCAGAAGAACCGTTGACTCGCTAAGATAGTCAAGAAGTACCAAGATAGTCAAGAAGTTTAGCCATCTTAGAATGTTGTTACCTCCTCAAAAACAGACCTGGAGTTGTGTTTTCTTTCATTCACATGTTTGAGTAATCCTTTATTATTAGTCCGTCTACATCTACAAAACTCAAAAAGCCCTGTTCCACCTTGTGATGTCATGAAGAGTTAAGACTTTCCTTTTGTTTAGGAGAAATTGGCAATTCCAAAGCTGAAATCAAATTAATCTAGTGAAGGTGTATGGAGTTTAAAAACAGTGGAGCACTTCCTGTATTACCACATGACATCACAAGGTGGTGGATCAGAGTGTTTCTGTTTGAGAGAACAACTCAGTCTAAATATGCAGGGTTTGTGCGTTAAACATCTGTGAATGAAACAAAACACAACTCCAGGTATGTTTGTGATGAGGAAAGAACATTATAACATAAAGCCCTGGAAAAAAATAAGAGACCACTGCATTTTTCTGAAATCAGCATCTCTACCTGTATTACAGCCATTCCTGCCTTGAATTCCAACACAAACACAAAGCTGAGCTACTTCAGTTCTTGCACCAGGAGTGGAATAAAGTCACCCAAGAACAATGTGAAAGACTTGTGGAGAGCATGCCAAGACGCATGAAAGCTGTGATTAAAAATAAGGGTTATTGCACCAAATATTCATTTCTGAACTCTTCTTAAGTGTAAACATTAGTATTATGTTGTTTTAAAATGAATTTGATCTTGTTTCTTTGCATTGTTTGAGGTCTGAAAACATGTATCTTTTTTTCTGTTATTTTGACCATTTGTCATTTTCTGCAAATAAATGCAAACATTTTTATTTGGAATTTTCAGGGAAATGTTGTCAGTAGCTTATAGACTCAAACAAAAATGTTTCTTTTGCCCAAACACATACCTATAAGTAGTAAAATCAGAAAAATTGCTAATTTTGCAGTGGTCTCTTATTTTTTCTCGCATTGCGTTGCTCGTTTGCGGTCCAAACTCTCTGGCCGTGAGTTGCAGAGACGGTGGGTAGACATCCAGACGGGGGGGTGGAACTGCATTTGCATTTTGTCTTGAATGTGACGCTAGAAACTTCCCTTGTTCAAAATCGCCCTTTTGGGCTGTCTTTTTTTCAAATGCAGAAAAGGAGGGGGGGCTAAACAGGGTAGGGGAGCTCACATTAACGTTCAAAAACCTCAGAAAGTGAAAATTTCATGCCATGGGACCTTTAATATCTTCATCGTATTTCATTGTCATGGCGTGGTCCTTGCTAGTGAAGCTTTATTTAGTGCCAAGACCATACTGCACAAAATGTGACTACACGGCTTTCTTATCCAGTTTGAAGTAAAACCGGTTTGTGGAATCGTTTGTAGTAAATATAAATCATACAATTTGAGGAAAATAATGAAAACTGACCCAGCACGTCGGCCATGAAAAAAGAAAATACAACATCGGTCAATCTCTAATGGTAGACACAATGTTTTTTCACTTCTCCTGCTGTAGATTTCCAATATTCTAGATCTTCCAGCGCTCCCTAGAGTTTTGTAGCATTCACTTTTACGAGTCATTTGAACAAAGACAAAAAAGATAAAAGACAATCAAAAATAGCAGAGTGTTAAAATAGCTATTCTGACCTAAATATTAGCCTATTCATGTTCTTGTTTAATGGGTAGAGAGTGATTTGTAGTCACTTTTTCCACAGGAGTCCAACAGTGAAGTCGGAGGAGCAGCCATCTGTGTGTTATGGCTGAAAATAGCACCCTCAGCACACTGCACAATACGCAGGCATCAGTAAATACTACTCCTACTACATACAGTCATGCAGCTATGAAATATTAAGTACTGTTGTATCGGAAATGCATTTGACAGAGTTTTAGTATTTTGAGAATGAAACTTACTGGTTAAAAATGTTACAAAACCAACAATGATGTAAACATTATTATGAGAAATACCTGTACATAATAATAATAATAATAATAATAATAATAATAATAATAATAATAATAATAATAATAATAATAATAATAATAATAATAATAATAATAATAATAATAATAATAATAAGAGAGAATAATAATAATATTTTTAAACATAGTCTGCTACATTTTAGGCCTGTATGTTTTTCTTTGACACTAATTAAGCATGTCAATCCCTATAAGATTAAGATTTTTAAGCCTTTATTGGTCTCACACACAATGACACACGGGAGAAATTTGACTTCTGCATTTGACCCATCCTTTTTTCAGGAGCAGTGAGCAGCCATCTTTTTCAGCGCCTGGGGGGCAGTACCATGAAGGGTCTTGCCCAAGGACCCACACTGGTTAGCTCATTGCCAGGGGGGATTTGAACCCACAACCCCCAGGGGGAAAGTCAGTGACTTACCAGTTGAGCTAACCAGCCGGTAAAGCGCTTACCAGCCGGTTAGTCTTTAATAAAACACATTTTTTTAAAGGTAGGTATATAACTTTTCTGGTGAGGGGTCAGCCACCTACCTGTCTCCATGGAGATCAAATAGTAGTAAAATACAAGTCAGATCTGTGACTTTTGAGCAATAAAAACATCCTTAATAAAATAAAGGCCAGCTAGGTAAGTTTAACAGCATACAGTGGAACATTTCAGGCATCTCCATGATAACAAGCAGGTGGCGGACCCAACAGTAACGTTTAAACTAATATTTTTTGTCAGTTGTGGACACTATGTATATGTAGCTACAAGGCAATACAATGAACATGGAAATAATGTGGACTTAAAAAAAAAAAACACTGGTCTGTTACAACTTCACGATGAACGCAGAGGAAACTACATGGACCATGATGCTTTGCTCCTTTTCAGGACAGTCATAATGCATAATGACGTATTGTGTGACATTTAAATATTAGAGTTGTCATGACACTAAAATTTAAAACTCAATTTCAACAGTAAAGAATGGACTTGATACTACGGAAGTCGACAGAGGCATAAGCAATATTTTTTCTTCATTGTTATCCCGAGATAACGAGATCATTCATTCGAGATCTCGAGAAAACAACACAATTATTCCGTGATCTCGAGAAAACAACTGAAACGTCTACCGCCACGTTGTCACAGGCTGACTTCAGGACTATTTCTCATTCTGAATAGATGTGTTTTTGGTCATTAGAATGTCTGGAATAATAAGTGATCAGCTGATAAGGCAATATTTTGATCAGGGGTTGACACAGGGGGAGACTGCATTACGTCTTTTAATTCGGGATAATTTCAAGATTAGTCCGCAGAAGACAGCTGCGGATCCAGCTGTAACACAATTAATTTGTGAAACAAAACTTATGTCGAGATCTCGAGAAAACAAAGAGATTTGTTTTCTCGAGATCTCGAAATAACAGTTTTGTTTTCTCGAGATCACGAATTAATTGTGTCATTTTCTCGAGATCTTGAGTTAATTTTCTCATTAAGGTGGAAAATAATCATTACGAACACGGCCTCTGTCGACAATACCGATTCTTTTTTTTTTTAAATTTCATTCATAAAGTATAAAAAGACATCCAACAGTGTGATAACATTACAAGAAATGAAGAGAATCTTATGTTATCTGCCCCCTCTTCCCTTTTCCAGACAAAACAGTAACACCGATAGTGACTATAAAACATTTCATCAATACATTCCACTTCAATCACAATTATTAATCAATTGTAAACAGAAAGCTTCACTTTTATGCCGAACAACTTAGTTTCCTTTTTCATACCTACATATTGCCCTGGATACCTTCTGATACCTCGTTATTAAGGAAATAGAATGTAATTTTCAACATTACTGTAAATTATCTGTGTAATCCCTCAGTCGTCTGGGTTGGTTCAGCAGATCATTCTAAAGTTATTCAAGAAAGGTTCATTTTTGTCCTGTGAACGTAACTTTTTAGTTTCAATACCTGCTCAAATGAGTGTCTAGTTTTAGTATCGATAATAGAAAATCCTAGTCTGTCATCATTATATCATCTTTGCACTGTTTTTCCTTGAGACCTCATGTATTTAGCTGAGATATATTTGTATTTATATATTTCTTTATTTTATTTTTCTTCGTACATATACATTTATATAATTATGCCTTATCTGACACCAGCCTCTTGCTATTTTCGCTACTTATTTTAAATGACCATTTATACTGCTGCTCTTTGTTATTATAATATATTGTGACGTGTGAGCTTCTGTGTCCAAAAAAATTCAGGTATGGATCAGTTAAAAGTCTAAAAAAGATTAGTATCTGATTTTTGATACTTTTGACAACCCCATTCTATATCATTACATATTTATTGACAACAACAGATTTTCCAGGTGTGTTCCTTTCCCGTGACTTGTGCTAGCGTTCCTATAGCCGATGTGCGTGTCAGTGAGCCGCTCTGTTGTGATCCAGTTACTCAGTGAGCTGGAGAATTACGGGCATACTCGCATACTCTGGGTGGATTTTTCAAAGCTCCGGACACCACAAGTCTGCGAACAAACAGCCATATTTTGTTTTTCTTTGACTTTCTGGACCTTAAGCTCTTCCTCATGCATTCTAGCATATGAGAGAAGCTGACACTGGTCTATTATTGATGCCTTTTTAGGTGAAAATGAATTATTTACACTAGCACTTTTGCTCTATATTGTGTCACTGTCTATATATGCGTTGGTCTTACGGGCTGCAATTCGTGCTATACCAACCCAGGGACTATACAAATGAATCACACAGAATAAAATGATTCAGTTGTCTTTTATGATGCAGAATATAATGGAAAAAAACTCTGTTTTAGCCAAACTCTATGTTGAATATAACAATAAGAATTAATTTGTGATAGTGGAATATAGGGGTGATGATACAGTATTGATATCGGGGGCTACTGTATTGATATATCGCCAAGAGCATTTTTTACTATATTACCTTGTTACAGCACTACAATTTTGTTGATTGTTTAGAGGAAGGAAACTCCTTTATGCAGCACATTTGACATTTTCACTGTTTTGATTATTAAAATGAGCATATTTCATATTAACTCTGCACAGGAAGTGGTTTAACAAAGACTTTTAGTATCACAGCCATGATTTAGCCTTTATTTTTTTAGTGAACCGTATAGAATTGTTTTGAAATATATTGTACTGAATCGTATCGAATCGAAAATTGAATCGAAAATGTACTGCACTGTATCGAGGTATGTATCGTATCGGCAACTTCGTAATGATACCCAGCCCTAGTGGAATACCATTTTTACACAGTTCAAGATAGAGTTGAGAAAGAATTGTTATCTATGTATATACTAAAACTTGTATCAAAATTAGAAACCTTCATAAGCAAGTATTGATATAGCTGTCTATTTTGCTATTTTCTGATCTGTTATAATGTCGTTTCCTCATCACAAACACACCTGGAGTTGTGTTTTGTTTCATTCACACATGTTTAATACACAAATTCTACATATTTAGGCTTTAGTTTTTCTTTCAAACAGAAAACACCCTATTCCACCTTGTGATGTCATGTGGTAATACAAGAAGTGCTCCACTGTGCCGAACTTGAAAACTACCACTTCATGACATCACAAGCAGTAACAGAACGTTTTGAGCTTTGGAGACGTAGACAGAAAGGATTACCCAAACATGTGTGAATGAAAACAAAACACAATTCCAAGTGTGTTTTTGATGAGGTAACGTCTTTATAACGTGGCTTAAATCTAATAAGGATTCTAATAATAAAGGACCTTTAAGAATAAAATATTTCTTTCTAGTTTTCTTCAAAAGAGTGCTTTTGTGGTATTGAATAGAGTAGTATAGTATAGTATAGTATAGTATAGTATAGTATAGTATAGTATAGTAGCATGGTATAGAACAGTAGTAGGGGTGGGATGAGACACAATTTTCACGAGACAAGACCACGAGATTAGGTCCACGAGAACGAGACAAGACGAGATTTTAACATCATTTATAATAAATAAGTAGTGCAGTCCATTTCACAATTTTGGCTTCACTATTTTTATTTATCTTATGTAATACTTTAGTGGTTATTGTAGTACTGCTTTTTGGAACTGCGGCTTCTCAAACTGTATAACTCACCAGCTCTTAACTCTTTTTTTGTTTAAGGTAAAGGTAAAGTCAGTGGTAAAGTCATGTGTGCACAATCTTGGCAATTTTGTCTCACGAGATCTTGTCCCCTCTCTAAATAGTAGTAAAGTATAGTATAGTCTAATTATCTGTAGTGGTTAGTAGTAGAAGTCGTTTTTATAATGCCTAATTATGAAAAACCACTATAGTAATATTTCACGTCATACATTTTAATTTTAAGGAAAAAATGAACTAAATTGAATCATAAAAATATATAGTTTTATAGATTTTTTTTTTCCAAAAAGTGACAGCAAAATATTGTGCGACCATATTGTCCACTTATAATCAAACGTAACATCAAAAGTGAATGTTTTTATAATGTCAAACCAAGCAGCGGAAGGACTTTACAAAGCCATGGTCTGACGTTTGCAGGAGATTAGAGGCTGAAGCACATCTCTCCCTCGCTCTCTTAATCTGTCACAATACTCAGATTAGGATTACTAAAATGATTTACTTCCGGAAATGAATATGGAAGGGTGTGGCACGACACATTTTAGTGGCACAAATAATTTAAATTATATGATTTGGTGTCTTTTTTTTTTTCCATTTCACAATTTGTTTTCTCTGTGATGAGCATGCTGACTCGTGATGCTAAATGGCCTAGCACAAGTGGTAGATCGCACAAAAAGCCGCAGGATCCTCATTAGGCCGGGAAACAGATTGCAGCCTGACACCTACACATATGCTAGCAGCTAACGAGGCTAGCCCAAAGCAAAACGGACAAGTCATGAAGAAATCTCCTGCTTAACATTCTTTTAAAACATATCAGAAGTATAAGAAGGTTTCTGAAGACTTATCTTGTTTTTGTTTTTTCACATAAAGCTCGTAAATAGAGCGTTGAAGATATGAGACATGTTGGAGAACATTGCATTTATGCCACAAGTAAAAAAAAAAAAAAAAGCAAAATGGTCAACTATTGTGGGGTCCTAGGCTGTCACAATAGATCGGACAGAGAAAAACACCTGCAGTTCTATCGTTTACCTAAAGTAGTGACCAACCAGGGTGAACAGACAGAGCGATTATCAAAGGAAAGAAGGCGACAGACAAGGCGACAGAGGCGGAAAGACGATTTTAATCTTTGCTAAACGTGAATAATAAAAAGCAATATACTCGTACAAGTATGCCGACCTTTGCCATCACAATATTCTCGTCTCCAATTTTCCGCACTTTATGCTCTCGTACCAGCCACAAACAAACTGGTTGTTGCCTCCAGACCTTTAGAGTTCTGAAGGTCTTGTGCTGTATCAGGGCTTGGGGAGAAAAGCAGGTAGTCGACAATATCGGGATCACTTACAGCAGCAGAATCGACAAATCGCCACTGTCACTGAACAAACTTGAATCCATCTCATATGGATCTTCTTGCCCAATTCATTTGAGTTTGTTTGTATAACGCTCCTTTTCTTTGCATCCAACTTATCTCTGTACAACTGGTCAACTGTGTCAGAAGTTTTGGATTCTGATGTGGAAGGTTTATCGTGAAAATTGTGGGTTTTTCTGCACGGTTGCTTTATAAGCGTGTTTAATTTGAGTGAGCGATATCTCCAACATGGCCACACACCCCGGTCATGGTCGGATTTTTCGAGTCTGTGAAAACGCTCTATTGGCTATTCAAAATTTACTATGTAATGAAAATGCGAATACTATATCCGCACCAAGTGTCCCATAATTGTTATACGTAAAGGGCTCATATTACGCTATTTTCTGCTCTATATTATTATAATGTTGTTTCCTCAGCACAAACATATCTGGAGTTTGTTTAATTAACACACTGCCTTTTCAGTTTTTTTTTGTTTGTTTTTTTTATTTTTTAGAATTAGGGAGTTTTTCTCTAAAACAGAAAGCAATCTCTTCCACCTTGTGATGTCATGGCAATACAGGAAGAATGATTTTGATCATTTCAGCCTTGCAAATGCCAATCTCAACCGAACTAATGGTAAAATGTAGCTGTTAACTTGAAAACTACCACTACATGACATCACAAGGTGGAACAGAGCTTTTTGAGCTTTGGAGATAAATAAAGGATTGCTCAAAACATGCGTGATTAAAACAAAACACAACTCCAGGTCTGTTTTTGAGAAGGTAACGACATTATAACAAGTCTTAAAACGCACCTGAATCAATTTTGTGCAATATAGGACCTTTAAAGGGGCACTATGTTACTTTTCTCGTGGAGGGTACGCTAACTGCTTGTGTTATTGCCTGGTATGTTCCACAGTACAGCATTAATCACATTTAGTTCCATGGAGACATGCAGGCGAAGTTAAAGGTCAGATCTGTAGAGATGTGACCGTGTTCACAGTAATAATTATTTTATATTTGAGCAATAGAAACGTGTAATTCAATAAATGCAAGATAAGATGCAAGAAGACAAGTTTAATGCCATACTGTAGAACACACAGACAAGACCGATAGTGTCCGGTAAGGTTACATAGTGCAGCTTTAGTTTTACCATAATTTCTAGGGTTGTTATGGGCCCATTTTACAGTTTACAGTTTGACTAATAAAGAAATCTGCTTTTTCATTTAATGTGTGTTGTTGTGTCAGAATGATAGGCCTACTTTAAAACATTGATACATTGATAATTGATACTTTGCAGCTGAGGTCATCAACTCTCACTGGTGATGCTAACTGTAGGCACTGTTTTGTCTGAGGCTTTGTTGGACTTTAATCTCACCATAAAGAACTGACTCTCTTAAACTATTAACAGGTGATCTGATTTGTGCTGTTAAACAAGAAAAAAGCTCTCGCACATTAGGTAACATTAGCCAACAGTTTTTCACACTCACTTTCATGTTGGAAATCAAACCTCTAAACAGGACCATTTTATATCTATCTATCTATCTGTCTGTCTGTCTGTCTGTCTGTCTGTCTGTCTGTCTGTCTGTCTGTCTGTCTGTCTGTCTGTCTATCTATCTATCTATCTATCTATCTATCTATCTTAAAAATTATTTAACAGTGTTTTCTGATTTTACTACTTATAGGTATGTGTTTGGGCAAAAGGAACATTTTTGTTTGACTCTATAAACGACTGACAACATTTCCTCAAAATTCCAAATAAAATATTATCGTTTAGAGCATTTACTTGCAGAAAATGACAAATGGTCAAAATAACCATTTGGCCATCTATCTATCTATCTATCTATCTATCTTAAAAATTATTTAACAGTGTTTGCCATGTGTGGACTGTGTCACCATAAAAACTACTGAGTATTCCTCCAATAGACAATAGAACACCTCCAGTGTGATGTCACAGCAAAATCAGTTGAAAAGAACATCTGTACCTACAAAGTTTCAAATATTGCTAATTAAATGCCCTTGTCCTTGGGGCCTGGCTGTGCAGTGTGGGGTCCCAGGACAGTCGACCCCTCCGTATGAAGCTCTGAACTTGAGCTTCTGCGGGTGCCTCGACTCTCCTGATTGGCCTCAGACGGCAGCATGAGGAGAGAATGTCGAGCACACTGACAGCGGCTTTGTCATAAATCAACCTCGAACAATATTCAGCCACGCATTGATATGATATTACGATATTCTTGAGTCAGAATTTTAGGGTGGAATTTACTGTTCAACTGTCAGATTGCAGATTTGTTGCCTGGTTTATGGTTAATCTGTATCTGTAATTACTGAGCTTATCCCAATGAAACAAAAACTGGCACAAATAATCTTACAAATAATTCATTTTCTTTCAAAAACAGTGAATCTCCCATAGAGTTAAACCCTTATATAACAAATTCAAATCTGGAAAATGAAAGCAACCTATGGTAATCCATCAGAACTAAACTACAATGTGCCTGTAAATAGCTTAAAAGAAACTGTATGTCAAATTTGGGTTGCCAGTTTCAATGCTGAAATCCACTTGATTTAAACCTAAAACACCTCTCTCTGATCTGACTGGTCACTACCTAAACCCCAGCACCTATAGCCAAACATGAATCAGTGCTAGTGCAGCCTCTGCAACTCAGTGAGGGAATTCTGGAGGTTCTGAGTTTTCACATGAGGCCTGGTCATATACTGAGAATGAGAAAATCTTGTATGTGTCCCAGTTTCAGTTGTGATTGTAGTACCCAGTACATGTAGCACAGGCTGCGTACAGCTCTGAAAAAAATAAGAGACCACTGCAAAATGATCAGTTTTTCTGATTTTACTACTTATAGGTATGTTTTTAGGCAAAAGGAACATTTTTGTTTGACTCTATAAACTACTGACAACATTTCCTCCAAATTCCAAATAAAATATTATCGTTTAGAGCATTTACTTGCAGAAAATGACAAATGGTCAAAATAACAAAAAAGATGTTTTAAGACCTCAAACAATGCAAAGAAACAAGATCAAATTCATTTTAAAACAACATAATACTAATGTTTACACTTAAGAAGAGTTCAGAAATCAATATTTGGTGCAATAACCCTTATTTATACGTTATTCTCCACAAGTCTTTCATATTGTTCTTGGGTCCACTCCTGGTGCAAGATAACCTGGAAATCTCAGGCTACTTTCGTTCGTTCCGATTCAAAAGACAACCTGGCAATGAGGCTAAGCGAGGGCTCTTGATTTTGGGAGCCAATCAGAGAATGGGGAGGGGTGGAAAGACGGTGATGCGTACTACATGACAAACGGAAACTTGTAGTTTGAACTGACAACTGACATGATTGGCTATGGGCTACGTATACGCCAAATGATAGACATTCGTAACGCCCAATAAACGGCCTTTGGCGATCGTAAACCACACCTCCGGTACAAGATATTTAGTAGGTGGCTCCCAGACCATATCTCACTTGTGATATAATCAGGTATAAACCAGGCAAGGTGCAAGAACTGAAGTAGCTCAGCTTTGTGTTTGTGTTGGAATTCAACAGACGCTGGAATGGAATGGCTGTAATACATGTAAAGATGCTGATTTCAGAAAAAAATGCAGTGGTCTCTTGTTGTTTTCCAGAGCTGTATGTGTACGGATGTGGATTTATTATTACGCACAACATTTTGACTTTAAAGGGATATGCCACCCCCAGGTCAAATTTGGGCATCTCCCCACAGTCCAGAGACTAAAATAAGATTTCGGCCAAAAGGAATTAATTTGCTCGATGCGTTTCCCAATTACTTTGTGTGTAGTGCGCATTCATATCGAGTGCAAATAAATGTGCAAATCAACACGGAGAGCTTGCCTTGGTCATTTTGGGTGGGAACTATTTTCCAGTGCGGAAGAATACAGCCGAATCACGCAGCACGCTGCCAGGGGAATCCCTGTTACGCACCAGGAAGGGAGTTCCCCTGTTGCACAGCGTGGTGCGTGATTCGGCTTTATTCTTCCGCACTGGAAAATAGTTCCCACCCAAAATGACCAAGGCAAGCTCTCCGTGTTGATTTGCACATTTATTTGCACTCGATATGAATGCGCACTACACAGAAAGTAATTGGGAAACGCATCGAGCAAATTAATTCCTTTTGGCCGAAATCTTTCTCTGGCGACGTTAGACTCCAGTCTAACGCGGAGGAGCAGCAGATACCGCGGCGGTCAGTGGCGACAGACTCGGACAATGGCTGGGTGACCAGGAAAACGCTTTCCACCACTTATTTTAGTCTCTGGACTGTGGGGAGATGCCCAAATTTGACCTGGGGGTGGCATATCCCTTTAAGACAATGTAAACGCCCGCATTGGAGACTAGGGGTGGGTATTGGAAAAGAAGTCACGATTCAATTCGAATCACGATTCATATGCCACGATGCGATACTATCACGATGCATCACGATTCTTGAATTATTGTGATGCATTTCAATATATATGACATACTTCAGTGAAAATATACCAAAAAAAAGAGGATAACTTAAAGGAAAAGTAATGTTTTTTACAATTTGAGCCTTATTTCGGTAATAAAACAAGTTGTTTTACTCACCCATAGCACTTTGGTGTCATATGGAGCACTTCCAGAGATGTTTTAAGATTTGCGGTTAGCCTAGCGCGACTTCCAGCCATAGCTCGGGGCGTATAATATATTCCCCAAGCATGTAATATGCCCCGTGCGGGCTCCAAATAACACAAACTTTAGCACTTTTCAAATCATAGAAGCTCGATGTCTTAGTGTACGATTTCGTTTGAATCAAAAGTGGCCTGTAATCCGAGATTTATCCATAGTTTACAGCTTTGCGTTTCATGTTTGGGTCCCGGGAGCTGAGAGCACAGTCCGCACATGCGCACTGGCGTCCTCATCTACTCGAAACTATGGCTAAATCTCGGATTACAGGCCACTTTTGACCACACGAAATCATAGGCTAAGACATCGGGCTTCTATGATTTGAAAAGTGCTAAAGTTTGTGTTATTTGGAGACCGCAAACAAGTGCCCCGAGAACTCACATGATGGAGATCGCAAATCTAAAACATCTCCGGAAGTGCTCCATATGACACCAAATTACTATGGGTGAGTAAAACAACTTGTTTTATTACCGAAATAAGGCTCAGAAACGTAAAAAAACGTTACTTTTCCTTTAAATATCAGTGGCTGTGTATCTGGGTAGTGTCTTCAGTTGATACATAACTCTGAGCAACTCAATTCATATCTGAATTTATTGAATAACAAAAACAAATAAACCAAACTAATAACAAAAAAAGTGCATAGGACTTTTTCTAAAACAAAAATGATGTTCAAACATTTGCCATTTTGGAGGTAGCTACCATCATAACAAACAATACCCTTTCACAAAGAAAAAATTGCATAGGATTTATAAAAAAAAAACAACTAATAATGTATTAATTAATTAATTAATTATTAATTAATTAATAATAATCGATTTTTGGCATCAAGAATCGATGCAGTATATTGTGAAAGTTAGTATCGCGATGCATTGTCATGACGATTATTTTGCACACCCCTACTGGAGACTGGATGTGTTTTCAGGTGGATATAAGTTTCACGCTGCACGCTGTTCCTTCAGCTCTTCTGTTTTACTGGTAAGTGAGCATCTGCGCCATTGTTTAATAAAAGTTACATGGTTCGCACTACTACTGCACAGAGGCCTGACTAGCACTGCCCCCCACGAGCTGATCCCAGGTCCCTTGCCTGGTTTACACCTGACCATATCACAAGTGATATATGGTCTGGGAGCCACCTTCGAAATATCTCGTAGCGGAGGTGTGTGGTTTACGATCGCCAATGGCTGTTTATTGGGCGTTAAGAATGTCTATCATTTGGCGTATACGAAGCCCATAGCCAATCATGTCAGTTGTCAGTTCAAACTACAAGCTTCCGTTTGTCACGTAGTACGCGTCACCCTCTTGCCACCCTTCCCCGCTCTCTGATTGGCTCCCAGAATCGGAAGAGATCGCTTGTCATAGTTGCCAGGGTGTCTTTCAGATTGGAACGAACGAAAGCAGCCCTGGATTTCCCAGGTAACCAGGTCTCAACCGTTCCAGACCGCTTTGGAAGGTAGTACCTCCAGCGGGGGTACAGTAAAAGGGGGGCGGTACGGATCGCTTTACGCAGTGGAAACACTCTGCGTCATTCCATCCTGTAGAGGCCGTATGGAAATGAGGCTATACAGTTCCTTTAATAACTACAGAAATATCACTTTAGCCCATTATAAAAGACACTGTAAGTTTCTGAAAGTGCTCATTTTGTAGCCTTTTATGTTTACTTTATACTACAGATTATATAGCCTACAATATTTCTATCCTCCCAATGCTCCTGCAGCATGGGTGAAATGCAGAGTACAAATTTCCCATCAAGGATCTATAAAGTAGCAGGTTATAGCCAGGCTTGGGGAGTAACAGAATACAAGGAACACTGTTAAGTAGAAGGATACAAAAAAATATTCCGCTACAGTTACAAGGAAAGAAGACGTACTCAGATTACAGGTACATTTAGTGAAAATGGGGATTATTTAGCAGGATTACAATTTGAAAGCATTTTATGTTATTTAATTTTTTCATTTAAAGCTGGAGATGGAGGGAAAACAGAACAAACTGTCGTACAGACATGGGCGCACACTGCGATACTTCACGTCCTCGTCTGGCAGTACTGTGGAACAAACTTGCAACTGGCATGGCTTTGACCGAGGAAAATACATTTAGCCGGTGGAAATTTCTACATTATTTTATTTTTAAAGAAGACAAGGGGATTTTTTTCTTAATAAACTTGTGCACTTTCACTGTAGGACTATAGGCTACTGTTCAAATTAACTTTCCTCATTTTCTTTTATAATGCACAAAATGTTATTGTTTTCTTGTTGTTATAGGATATTTGGTGTTAAAGTCATCCAAAAGTAATTGAAAGTAATCAGGTTACATTACTTTAATATTATGGTTCTTGGATTACGTTACTGAATACATATTTTAAGGGGTAACTAGTAACTGTACCAGAATACATTTCTAAAGTAACCCTCCCAACCCTGGTTATAGCTGAACTTAAATCATTTAACTGAGAACTCTTATGACTCACAGTATAGCTTAGGCTTCTGTGACCACAACATGACGCATGTGTACATTTATGCATGGCCCCACCTCCCTCCCACTCGCAACATGTATTATTAAACACACACAGCAGAATACTAGAAAATGTTCACGCAAATCACTGGTTGTTTACCGTTCATGCAACAACAGTGACATTGTGATATTGAAATACGAAAACTTACAACAACATGAGCTGAATAATTTAGAAGTAGTGAATTATTTGAATGGTTGTTCTCAGATTGTAGATTGTCATAATGCAACTGTCTTGGATGGGGAGTAAGTTGAATTATTTATGTTTATGAAATGTTATGCTACAGTATGCAACTACTAGTACCTTTACCATAGAAAATCTCTATATTAACAAAAATCCATATTTCATTTATCTTCATTTCTTTGATTATGTTAAAGGTGGATAATGTAACATTTTTGGTGGAAGGTAGGCTACTTCCTTATCTCCAAGGCGATGTGTTGCTTCGCCTGGAATATTCCACAGTATGACATTAAAGAGTGCGCATTATGCAAAATGGACTTTTTGGATCTTTCTACCATGTTATATATAACGTATGCCTATATAATGTTGTTCCCTCTTCAAAACATCCTTGAAAAGGTTTAATGTCATCCATGCATGTTTAAGTAATCTAGATATCTCTCCCGGGCTCTATGTAGACCCTCCTTACGCTTAACTGTGCGAGTCAGTCCAACGCTCAGTCCACAAGCCTACCCATGCCTACCCAAGTCACCCATGCTCCTGCAATTTTCCATAAATATACAAAACTATGATAAATAAAACAATACAATACAGCTTCACAGACCTGATGCCATGTGCAGTTGTTTCATTAGCAGGATGCACGCTGATTGGGTCGTGATAGTGCTCTGAAGGGGGGAGCGACAGTGCAGGGAGCATTTTAGTTTTGAAGGCAGTCAAAAACTAAAATGAAACTGGTGACATGGATAAATACTGTATATCATGTGTTAGCAATTAATACCTCAATGAAGTGCAATATCCCCTCAATAACCCTATCTACAGCTCTGGAAAAAAATAAGAGACCACTGCATTTTTTTCTACAGCCATTCCATTCCAGGGTCTGTTGAATTCCAACACAAACACAAAGCTGAGCTACTTCAGTTCTTGCACCAGGAGTGGAATAAAGTCACCCAAGAACAATGTGAAAGACTTGTGGAGAGCATGCCAAGACGCATGAAAGCTGTGATTAAAAATAAGGGTTATTCCACCAAATATTGATTTCTGAACTCTTCTTAAGTGTAAACATTAGTATTATGTTGTTTTAAAATGAATTTGATCTTGTTTTTTTGCATTGTTTGAGGTCTGAAAACATGTATCTTTTTTGTTATTTTGACCATTTGTCATTTTCTGCAATTAAATACTCTAAACGGTAATATTTTTATTTGGAATTTGGGGGAAATGTTGTCAGTAGTTTATGGACTCAAACAAAAATGTTTCTTTTGCCCAAACACATACCTATAAGCAGTAAAATCAGAAAAACTGATAATTTTGCAGTGGTCTCGTATTTTTTTTCCAGAGCTGTATATTCTTACTGTGAGCAGGTTAACCACTCTACAGATCTGACCTGAACTTGATTGAACTAGTCAGCATGGAGATAAGTTTAACACTATACTGTGAACATTCAAAGCAATAACGTCTCATCATGGAGGCAAGCACATACATGGTAGACCCTAGTACACCAGGAAAGTTACGTAGTACACCTTTAACATATTTAACAGTGTTTTTAACATGGCGTCTGGTCCCCCCCACACCTGTCCTGTCCGTACTGACCTGTCACTTAGGTTTAGAGCGTGCTATATTAAATTTACCAATTCATCGTGCGCTGGTCTAATCCGCTCATAAGAGGATGATGGAGAGACAGTGTATGGAGGCTGGGGTCGCTCAGATGTTATGTAACTACAAACGCCCTGGTCAGCACAAGACTTTAAGGGCCTGTTTACACGAGAACACTTATGGGTTCTCAGAAGTGCCTTTTGTTTAGATGGTGACGGCGTTTTGGGGGGTTAAATGGTAAATGGGCACATCTTTATATAGAGTTTTTCCACATACAAGGCACCCAAAGCACTTTAAAACAAGGAACCACTCACCCATTCAGACACATTCACACACCAGTGTACGCAGACACTGGGGGTGAGGTGGGTTAAGTGTCTTGCCCAAGGACACAACGGCAGCACTCATCTGTGGGAGCTGGAATTGTACCACCAACGTGTGGGTCAGTGGTACGAGGACCGCTCAACCAATGATGTTTCTTATGTCAAGAGCGGGATTTGAACCACCAACCTTTGGGTCAGTGGACAAACGCTCTACCAACTACTGCCGCCCACTTAAAAACGCAAAAGACTGAAACCGCCCTCCAAAGTGGAAAACTTAGTCGTCGTAGTGTAGTGTTCGTCTACACTGCCCACACTGCTGACATCGCGTACACGTTTACGTCACCATTTCTGGATATTTATATTTATAAAGTAAATTAAGTTAAATAAATACAAATTTTATAAAAAATTTAAGTAAAATAAATGAAGGAAGATTCTACGCATACGCGCAGACATAGTGATAATGTATCACAGCACCACCTAGCCGCCTGGCATGCATACCCAATCCAATTCCACGCACTTTTGCGTCACCGTATGCATGCAGATATCCTCCTGAAAACGCTCGTGTAAACGCGGAATAAAAAGTGAAGACGCGATGCCACTTTTGCGTGTCACCATGAAGGTCTGCCACCTGCTTGTCACCATGGAGATGTTACTACGTTGCATGGAATGTCGAACAGTACGGCATTAAACTGTCCCCATGGAGACAAGCAGGGATTACACGGTCAGGCTGCAGGTCAGATCTGTGGAGAGACCGCCTCGCTCACAGTAAGAATGCATTTTATAGGGCATTTTTGGCAATAAAAACAGTTGTAATTCATGAAGTGCAAGAAAGATAAGTGTAATGCCATACTGGAGCGTTCTAAGAATGGAGACAAGAAGGTGGCTTATCCTCCACCAGAAAGGTTTAATACTGCATGTTTGACCATAAGATGCGCTGATAAGTCCTGTATGTGGACTTCTATATCCTTTATCATCTACAAATTAAAATTATCATACTTTTATACAATATAAGCCATATTTGCCATTGCCGATACTAATTCTGGAAAAGAACAATATAATTTTAGAATCAATTAGTATCTTAGTATTGATTTTGGACAACTCCAGCCACAATGTCAAATATGGTGTTGAAAAAACAATTATGAATTCATGTTTTAGGCTTGCATTTAAACAATTTTCCTGCTGTAAACTGAATGGATATTATTTTAATAACTGTAAATATTTAGGTAATAATATCTCCTGCTTCCATTTGTACTTATATATATGCACTACCTGCTAACTTTGTGGTTTAGACCTCTACAAACAAATAAAATATGTTTAGCAGTCAATATTCTGATCTTCGCTCAATATGATCTCTCCTGGGCATGTTTCAATTGTGCGCTGTAAACAAAACCTTTACATAAATACATCCCAACTCCATCTTTTCTTACTTTAATTTCAATATTTACCAAATCATTCAGCCTACATCACAGAATAGTAGTGTTTTATCATTGTTACACACTGGTCTGTACAGCGGTGATTCCCCTTCCTCCAGCCTCTCTCCTCCCCTTTCCCCTCTCCTCTGTCCTCTCCCTGAAGTGAACAGATTGGGTCTCGGTGGGACGGTGTCACCCAGGGAGACCCCCACCTCCCCATCCAGTCACGAAGCTCGCTCTGGCCCTGTCCTGTGCACACATGCGACCTTCATAAAACAGACGCAATATCAATTCAACTCACTCACGATAGGTTAGAACTATCAGCTGTCACAGTAGATTATTTGGGTAGCTTTTTCTTATTTTTCTATGGTTCATTATCTAATTGGGAGTGTCATACATTAGTTTAGAGTAGTAGTGACAAAAAGTGGTCTCCAGTATTCATTTTGTGATAATTGTCAAGAATATTAATGCTCAGATACAAAATGATACTAAAACTAATATCGAAAGTAGATACTGGGAAAAAATTGATTAAACTGGACCTTTCCTTAGTAGTTTTAGAATTAGCCTAATCTATGTCGAATCACATGGAAATATTAAAGAAACGACTATTATTTTGTGTTGGAAATGACCAAATCTGTGTCTATCAAAGCTGTTTTGACATTTAAAACTGCACAAAAACAATGAGTGAAGCCTGGTGTTGCTCTTGATAATTTTTAGACGAAATGATCCCGAAATGATTCCTAAAATAAAAACACTAAAGCACTTAGCTGTGATGACGTCATACTTAACAATCCCATTCACGGATTACAGCTTCCTGTTTGTGTTTTTTTTTTGCCATTTTGAGAGCTTTTCACCGTTTATAAGATATCATACTGTATATTGCTTAGAAATTGTTAAATGCTCATTACTCCGATTGAAACCCATAGCTAGTCTGGGTCGTGTCTTTGCAAATTTTGTTTGTTTGCTTATTTCATTCATAAAATACAAAAAGACATCCTCAGTGTGATAGCAATTAGGGATACAAATTATCGATTAATTCATTAATCTATAGTTGATTGACCTTATCGGTCGATTAACGATTAACTGATAAGCGGCATTTTTCACCTGAATTTTAGTGTTTCAATAGGGTCTTTAAGAATATAAGCTATAGTATACATAACACTGAGTCAAAAATATATCATAGTATTATTATATTGTATATTCCTCAATTAATTATTCCTTAGTAAAAAAGCAGACAAGTGTATTGATGCTGAATAACAAAATACAGTAATCCCTCGCTTTATCGCGGTTCGCGGATTTTTTTTTTTTTTTAATAGTGTGACATTGTGTTCTGCGTCCTGATTGGCTAAGAGACTAGACCAGGACTAAACGTGGACTAAACCAGGTCTAGACCAGAACTAACCAGGTCTAAACCAGGTCTAAACCTGGACTAGGCCTGGACTAAACCAGGACTGGACCAGGTCTAGACCTGGACTAGGCCTGGACTAAACCAGGACTGGACCAGGTCTAGACCTGGACTAAACCAGGATTAAACCACCACGTGCCGCTGCTGGTTTCGTGTGGCTGGTTTGTGGCTAGGGCTGAGACTACGCATTCCGGGCGCCGTGGTTCGATCTCGTGCTCAGGTCGCGCGTACACCGGGCAGTGCCGTTGAGTGAGCGCGGTGCGCGGTTGCTTTGTTTCGTGACCACGCGGGTGCGCGTGTCCGCGATTAGCGATTAATTACAATTAATGCATTTTGTTCGACCAACGTCTTGATCGACAATTAATCGTAAGTCGATTAATTGTTGACATCCCTAACAGCAATACAAAATATTGAATGAAAGGGAGCAGAAAGAAGAGTAATCTTATGTTATCTGCCCCTCTTCCCTTTTCCAGACATTAACACCAATAGTGACTATAAAACATTTCATCAATACATTCCATTTCAATCACAATTATGAATCAATTGTAAACATAAAGCTTCATTTTTAAGTACAGCAATTTAGTTTTCTTTTTCATACCTTCACATTACACTAGATTTTATGTATTTTTAAATGCCATTATTGTAATTGATTCTTTGATTTCTTTGTCAAGATTATTCCATAAATGAACTCCTTTCATAGCGAAACTTTGCTCCGTAACACTGGTTCTGAATCTGGATTTTTCAAACATGTCAGTTCCTTTTAAATTGTAGTTCTTGTTCTCATCTCAGTCTTTGAATATTTACAGGTAACACTCTGCACTTTGCTTTATACATTCAGATGGCCATGATTCACAACTGGATTAACCAATCCGATATACACATTCTCTCTCGGAGTCAAAACAAACATGGCGGTTTATGAGTAAACAGTAAGAAAACTTGAACAGAGCTCCGATTTCTGGATAGTCAAAGATAAAAATAAGTTACACATTCCTTTTGATATTTAAGGAATGTCTTCTGTGGTTGAAAGACACAAGCTACAGAAAATTAGCAAAATTGCACGGCCGTCAGATGCGCTTTATTTTGTTAACGCAGACTCTCCTGCATTCAAACAGAAAGCAGGAAGGACTGGCTCAGCTGCAGTATCCAAAAGTACCCGAGTTTTCCTCCGAGCTACGTTTAAAGACAGATTTATTGTGATTGATTGTCCACACTGCAGATCTACTACCGATGTTAAAAAGTTCAAAAGGGGGCACGGGCCAGTTGAACCTTGCGGCGCAGAAGTTCGTGCTTACTTTGAGAGGCTGAAATTAGAAACAGGAGGGCATGCGTTCTGATGGAGAAATGCCTAAATAATAAATAAGCTCTTGGCTGCTCTCATCGCGGGGGATCACAGTTTGTCTGCGCGAGAGAGGCTGCGCACGCTAACGCATTCACACCACGCAGGGATGCCCTTTCTACTCCACACTGGAGTACCTCTGATACATCTGGAAGACAGCAGAAAGTAACGTGAAGAAATACAGAAAAAATGTTTCTAATCCATGAAATCTGACCGAACCATAACTTGACATATGGTTTAAGACAGCAGAATATTGGTACTAGTATGGTCACGATACAAACACTTCAAACCCTATTTCAATACTAAAGAATAGACCGATTTTTAATTAAAAAAAGAAATACTTTAATAATAACTTAGTAATAGTATTTGTTTATTATACCAAGTGGTCTTAATTCTGATAAAACTCAAGATAAAACTGTTGAAGAAAGGTCAAATTTAATAATTTTTTTTTGTTTTAATATCAATACCTGCTCAAATTAATATCTAGTTTCGTTTCTAGTTTTATCATTTGATTTTCGATACTTTTGACAAACCTAATCAGTTCCCATATTGATAAGCTGATATGTGGGATTTTTCATGTATCGTATCAGTTTTAAGAATCGATATTTGTCTTTTTGCCCATATGTCATTCTCATAGTCTTTTTTTTTAAAACAAACTAGTGACTTACAGTGGAAATAGTATAGTTGGCTGTTAACACAATCATCATAACAAAATACAACTTAGGATATTATACTGCAATAAATTAACTTTGAATCTATTTTTCTTATGAAAGTGACAAGTGAATGCAAAAATTTGATGACAATTTCTGGGCGCCACTTATCGAAATTCTAAACTATTTATATCAACATTGGAAAACAGCCAGACAAATATTGTATTGGTCATTGGATGAATAACTGTATTTTGATCGCAATTTTTAACTCAACGAAACTCAAATGGACAGTTCCATGAATATGAAATGATCAAAATGTCAAAATTTTATAATGGTAAATGGGAAATAGTGACATTTTTATTTAATGCTTTTCCACTTTCAAGGTATTCAAAGCCCTTTACATCCAGAAACCCATTCACATGCACACTCGGGTTAAGTGTCTTGCCCGAGAACACAACAACAGTATCAGGAACATTCTACCAACTGTGCTACTGTCACCCAATTTTATCAATAATACACTTTTTGTAGCCTTCAGACACCATATTTCCACCGTTATTTGCTTAAAATCTATTTTTAAATACATATAATTGTTTGACTTGTCGACAAAATGGAAAACATAATTGCTGACTATTAAAATAATCGTTAGCTGCAGCATAGTATCGACTGTACAATCCATATCGGACTATCCATACTTAGGACTGGATTCTCCTGATGTGCTGTTAATCTTATCCTGGAGGCGGGCACCTATGGGCAGGGTGGAGGGTGGAGGGTGGAGGGTGCAGGGTGGAGGGACCGGAGGAAGTCCCTGGGCTGGGGTGGACCAAGGGGGCGGAGACAGCGTGGGGATTTGCATGGCTGACAGCTGGACTGAAAAACAGGCTATTTCAGGACGGGATTTATAACGTTCGTTTGTACCTCAAATCCCGAGAGAAAGCTTAAAGAGGGCGGTATCGGACAAGGCTCTATCAAGAATTATCACCAGTTTTACAAATAAATAATAAATAAATTCAATTAAAGTTTATTTTACAATAAATGTGCATCATATTTGCATTTAAGGTTTGTTTTAGTGTAGTGAATGTAAGCTATATTCAAATAAGGTGTCCAAGAAACTAAATAGATCTTTAGATTATTTAATCTTTAGAATGATTTAAAAAAAATAAATAAATAAATAAAATGAAATAAAAATCTGGGTTGTTGCCGTAGTGATTAACAGTTTTAAACAATTTAAACATCTTTTGAACAGGAAAAAATACAGCTGCAACCCATGTAGGCAAGGTAACTGTACTTTTAGATTAAAATTGGTTGATTAAAAAGAGGTTGTCAAAACTAAATATTATTAATTCTGTACATGTTAAAGACAAATTTTACTCGAGGTTGAAAAATGCAAATGCAAAATACACCACTACAGCTTTGACTCGACAACTCGTTCCTGAAAAAAAGATCTAAGCCTGCTGCCCACACGAGCCCAAGCTGCTCCATTAGGAAAGCAGTGCCAACATCTCACAACATTATGTAATGGCACTATGCGTCTCCAAAATCCACTCCAATAACTGTCAAAAACGACCAGAAAAGAAAATTGTACAATTTAAAAACTATGAATTCTGGTGCAGATTTGCTTTTTTTCATTTCTTTTTTTTTTTTTTTAAATCGCAGAAACACTTTTTAATCACATGCACTGCTCATATCGCTCCCTGCATCCAAAAGCCACTAGATTTATTGTTTCCATGCAAAGTGTGGGACAAGATATGCCCACCATTGGAAAGTAAAATTAAAAAGTGAACTTGTTCTTGGCTTCAGATTAGAAGGGAAGACGAGTGCCACAGACTCTGACAGTGGGTCAGACGTGTCCACATTCAAATCAAAGTAAGTCTCGTGATGAAAAGTGCATGTAAAAAGTGCTTACCTGTGAATTTTGCCCAGAGTTTTGGCCGCGGAAGCCTTGAACCTGTCCGGTCGGATCTCCATCGCTGCAGCTCCTGGTCCGACCGCTGCGCTCCGCTCTGTGCCGCCCGTCCTCCCTCTCTCTCCTCACGGCTCCCCTCGTCCCTCCCAGGCCCAGCATCACCACATGGCCCACTGGACTACTCACACCGCAAAAGGTATCAATTATTGAATGAGATTAGCTTATTCTCTGCGAAAAACGTGCCGTGCCAGAGACGCTATGACGCGTAAAAGCGCCCTTTTACGCATAAAAAAAAAAAAATCTTCTCCCGGCCAAACCTTTCATTCAGTTCGTGAATGAACTGAATGAAAGGTTCATTCAGTTCGTGAAGTGAAGATGTTTAATATTTAAATAAATGACACAATGTAAAAAAATAATTATTAGTGTTATTACATTAAAGGTAGACTACTTTATAACAGTATTATAACTTATCTGGTCTGGTCTTCTATCTGCTTGGCTCCATGTAGGTGTAGCCTAATACTTCTGCCTGTAATTTTCCATAATATGGCTTAAAGCTTATATATTTCTTTTTAGATAAATTATGCTGAATTACTCATCAGAACTGTGGAGAGGCTAATGCATGTAAGAGCAGTAATAATGTACGTTTTTAAAGGAGGCATTTAGCAATACAAAAACATAGGCCTAAAAATTAAATAAATGCATGATAGATCCATACTGTGGAACACTGGAGAAAAAGCAGTCTCCATGGTGACAATCAGGTAGTGGACCTGCATCAGAGAAGTTACAGAGTACACCTTTTATTGGTTTTTATTGTACAGTGTGGTCAAGTGAGGTTGTTTGTCCATGAGACAAACCTGTTTTTGTTGCAGCCATATTTTTTGTGAAACATCTGCATCACCAATGATTATCAGTGATTTACTATTTGATTGATTAAGTTTATTTTACTGCAACTTTGTGCTTTGCCCATATAAGGCAAACTAATACAAATGTAGCATACAAAAAGGTTTTTGTCACCTTTATCTAAATCATTTACAAATTAACACAGTCAAAAGCAAGTGTACAAGACTCCTGCAGTGTGGGACTGATCCCTCCTCACTGCAGGTAGAATGATCATGCAAAACTGTACATGTTCAGCTTCAAAGAGGCACTATAAAGCTTATGGACTTTGGTAGCTGCATTTAAATGGCACAGGCACTTGTTACTAGATACAGAGATAGTAATCAGGAACAAAAACAATATTTTAAACCAAGATTTGTGCTTTTTTAATTACAGCGTTGCATTTCCTTTGCACATTTCAGAGTATAATAAGCAGTACAAAACTGAGGTAGAATGAGATATGATACATAATGCACACTCCAACTGTATGGCAGTAAAAAGTACTGTGCGCAGTCAAGCGGGGCTCACACGCCCGTGTCCTGTTCCTCATCGTCCTCCTGCTGGGGCAGCAGCCGGTACAGTTCATGGCCCCCTGGTAAGAATATGGGGCCCACCCTGGGGGTCTCTGGCTCTTGTGCGCGGCCCTGGTGGTTGAAGTCGAGCTGTTCCACAGAGTTACACTTGGTGTACAGCTCCCTCTGCATGTCCGGACTGTCCCTCTCCTCAGAGTTTATGCTGCGGATCCTGCGGCTCTCTACCAGAAAGTGGATGTAGGCGATGGGGACAGGCAGGCTGGCAAACACTATGAGCATGACGATCATAGCTATGCCCCAGGCTGGGTACTCCAGGGTCTTCTCAGAGGCCTGCACACCAACATGGGGTCCATAATGTGCCTCCTCATATCTATTATAGATATATATACAAACAGTATATTTCTCACCGTGTCTTGATTCCAGGACGTGTACGTGGGCCCTTTGAAGACCATGCGCAAGAAACTAGCAGCCAGAAGACCTCCCATGGCCAGAACACAGACATATTTCCACAGATACTTGTAGACCACTGGAGGGCGCCATTTGAGCATGACTTCAATGTCATCCATAAAGCTAAAAAGGTACAGCAAAATGTCAGTATGCTCTGTGTTCACCAGAAAGTCATTATTACTTTTTATTTACATCAAGTTCTTACCGGTCTGTGCCATAAACCCAGGACACACTGATGGTTTCAAAAATCACCACAATAATCAGTGGAAGAGTGGCCGAGTAGTCGTCAAACATGGTGACAAAGTAGTTTCCAGATCTCTGGGTAAACAGCAGTCCAATGACGAAGCCCAAAGCGCAGCTGGACACTGAAGAACAAACACACAGGACAGATAGCTTCATAGAGTCAGCTGAGCAAATGCAACAGGTTAAGCTGACAAGATTTAAATGTATGTGTAATTTTAAAATTGCAATAAGAAAAAATAGCTAATAATGTCACTTGAAAAAAATGTATGTATATGTATATTATAATTTATATTTACTGCAAGGACAAATCCAGTTGGTTTAAACCTAAAATGCTTCTCTCTGATCTGAATGGTCACTACTTAAACCCCAGCACCTACAGCCAATCATTTATAAGTGCTAGTGCAGCCTCTAGAGCTTAGTGAGTGAATTCTGGAGGTTCTGAGGAATGGTCACATCTTTATATAGCGCTTTTCCACCTCCAAAGCGCTTTACAACAAGGAACCAATCACCCATTCACACACACATTCACACACCAATGTACGCAGACACTGGGGGCGAGGAGGGTTAAGTGTCTTGCCCAAGGACACAACGGCAGCATTCATCTGTGGGAGCTGGAATCGTACCAACCAACCTGTGGGTCAGTGGATCTGACCGCTCAACCACTGATGTTTCTTATGTCAAGAGCGGGATTTGAACTGCCAACCTTTGGATCAGTGGACAAACGCTCTACCAACTGAGCTACTGCCGCCCATATGCAACAGGTCATATACTGCAGTATATGGAGAGAATGCTCTCTCCATATACTGAGAAAAAACTGTAAATTCATTTTGCAGCCTTTATTATACATTTTATTGTCTTTTTCAGGTCCCACCACAGCTGACCAGCGTACCTGTGAGCAGTGTGCGATGGCGTCCCAGCAGGCTGAAGTTGTCCATGAGGGGAGTGAGGATGCCCTGCATGGTCCCAAACATGGTGCTCAGGCCCAGGTTCAGCAGCATGAGGAAGAACAGGGTGGACCAGAAGGGACTGCCAGGAAACAGGGCCATCACCTCAGTAAACGCTATGAACGCCAAGCCGGTGCCCTCCACGCCCTGTGTGCGTCAAAGAGGGGGAGAAAGAGAGTACTGAGGAATCTAAATTATCTTTAGAACAGACCTTAAAATATCTTATAGAGGACATATTTTGGTATTTTCTTCATAGCAGGGTTGTGAAAAGTATCAAAAATCAGAAAAAAAACCAAAAAACTAATCAATACTAAAACTAAAGCAGGTAAAGATACTAAAAGATCCATATTCACAGGACAGAAATGAACCTTTCATGAATAGTTGTAGAATGATTTTGAGCTATATCATGGAACCTCCCTGGACCTGAGGGATTTCGCAGATATACTACATGGTAATATCAAAGAAGTACTATGAGTAAGTGGCATTTAGCAAGTGACACATTTTCATGAATGTGTTTTTAATGTTGTAAAAACTGACAATATAATTTGTACAAATTTTCTAATCAGGATTAATTTCACAGTGCACATTTCCACACATGTTACCAAAACATACATATAAGAACATGTTTGCCGAGGTCTAAACCGGATATTATTGGCAGAACTACCTTTTACGCAATGTCATATAAGCCTCTCATCGGCACAACTGAACGTACATACTTTTACATGATATATCCTGTTCCATTCTATGGTTTTCTTTCACTCCACTCCGTCTCAGCGTGGCGCCATCTCTTTAAGGGGGCCTGCTGATATATGTATCTGACTAGTTGTGTGTTTTTAGACTCCTATCTGCAGGGTGCTTACTTTCCATTACTTCAGTATTTCTTGGGGGTACTGGGAAAAAGCCCTTTGTTGTTGTTAAATAATTTTACATAAATTTGCCGTAAATGTCAGGATGGATTGATTGTAAGAAAATTATTAGTAGTGAGAAGCTTATGAAAGTGAATTAACAATATTTGATAAGTTGACAAAAGGAATTGAACTAACAACACTGAAGCCAGTACAGAGCCTAGCAGATGTAGAATAGAATAGAAATGGCAAAAGGAGAAATTCAATTTGTCAACTGGATCATCCAAGCTACTTCTTCAGTAGCTTGGAGTTCAGAAATGAAGGAACAGCTTGGATGAGCTGCGAAACGAATTCGACCAAATAAACTTTGTCCAGTTGACAAATTGAATTTCTCCCTTTGCCATGGATTCTACCAGGATGACTGAGGGATTCTTCACACACAGTACAACGAGATTTAAAGCCTCCCTTCAAGGTGCACACAGCGCAAGTATAAAAGTATAAATAATGTACTAATAAAAACTACAAAACTACTAAACCATGTACTGCAGGCTGGAGCAGTACAGTACAGTACAGTATTTATATGTCCTTTATTTGTGTGACTGCCACAGTCCAGGCAGAACTGTTAAACACTTTGATCCACATATCATTCATGCTACTAAATATTGTACTATGTCAATTTCCCCAAGCATTAGATTGTTGGATTTATACAATTCATGGGTTTCAGGCATAAGGATTCCAACACTTGTGTATGTGAAGTGGTGAAATGTCTTGATTAGGCTTTGATAAGAAGTGGCAAAAGGAGAAATTCAATTTGCAGCTGGACAAAAGTTTATTTGGTCGAAGGTTTGATAAGAAGGTTCGGCCACACAAGGAGGTTTCCTGAGTCCCTGCTTAGCTATCGACTTCAGGAGAAGACCACTACCTCACTTACGGGTGAACATCCAGGGGCAGGACATAGAGACTGTGGACAGTTTCAAGTACCTGGGTGTTCACCTCAACAATAAACTGGACTGGTCCCACAACACCGACGCCCTGTACAAGAAGGGCCAAAGTCGCCTCCACCTCCTGAGGAGACTGAGGTCCTTTGGAGTGTGCAGGCCTCTGCTCAAGGCTTTTTACGACTCTGTAGTGGCCTCCGCTCTTCTCTACACTGTCGTCCGAGCAGCACAGAGCGGGACAGAACAAGATTTAACAAGCTTGTCAGGAGGGCCAGCTCTGTCCTGGGCTGTCCTCTGGACTCTGTAGAGGAGATGGCTGAGAGGAGGGTGCTGGCCAAACTTACGTCCATCATGGACGACACCTCTCACCCTGTTCACCGGACTGTAGAGGAGCTGAACAGCCCCTTCAGTAGCCGACTGAGGCACCCCCAGTGCAATAAGGAGCGCTGGCGCAGATCCTTCATCCCCACCATTATCAGACTGTATAACTCCACCATATATTCTAAATGTGCAATTATTTACTTATTTTATTATTATAACTTATCTTGTCTGCATGCTCTTTTTTTGTTCTAACTTTCTTTTGCACTAAGCTGCCTGGAGCTAATGTAGCAAGTGAATTTCTCCTGTGTGAGATCAATAAAGTCTTATCTTATCTTATCTTATGTTAGACTGCCAGCCTTGCTGCCTAGTCTTGAATAAGCGGAAGAAGATGAATGGATGGATGGATGAGGGAGATTTCTTTCCTTCAAATCATTTGCCTGAAACCCACGAATAGCCCAGAATATAAAATCAAAGTCACAGTCAACTTTATTGTCAATTCTGCCATATGTGTTTGACATGCAGTGAATCAAAATTCCGTTTCTTCCTGGCCAAGCAGTGCAAAAAAGACAGTACAAAATACAATATAAGACAATACAAAAAGACAAAATCTAAAAGCAGTGCAAAAAATAAATAAATACCTATTGGCTGTACTACCTTGTTCATTTCCTCCTCCAGGCTGCAGTCGGTGATGTTGGGGCCCACCATGCTTCTGTAGTGACCGTACCACTCCCTGTAATCGTCTATGGCCACTGCGCTGGGGTCTGTGATGTTGAACCAAGGCCACCAGTGCTGCGTGGAGCTCTGTGTCGCCATTACGCTCAGCTGCTCAAGATTACTACAGAGGTACAATAAGAACAAACAAATTACACTTCACTGTAGCGATTTACACGTCTCTTCAAAAGATTTCCAAAAATGTCCCCTCAAAACATGACATTACTTACCTCACCACACAGTTTTGCGCTATGGTCTTGGCGCGGAATCCGAGTACAACAAAAACCACGAGCGAAGCCAGGACTGAGGTCATGAAGTTGATGCCGGAGACCATGATGGCGTCCCTGTGGCAGTTGTTGTTGACGGGGTTATAGGAGGAGTAAGCGATGACTGAACCGTACCCTAGGCCCAGGGCGAAGAACACCTGAGTAGCAGCCTGACGCCATACCTGCACGTTCCCCCAGATCTCAAGCTGGGGAAGTAAAAAAAATAAATAAATAAATATTGATTAAAAAAATGACTGAAATCTAAATTTAAAAAGCAATCTAGACACAGATTCAGTACCAAAATAGTTTATTTTTTATGTAAAGGTCTATATTATATGTGACCAGCCGTGGCAAAACCAGACACAAGTCGTCCCGGAGGCGTTTTGAGTTATTCACAGATTCTGAAAGTGTGGATTCTAAGCTTTCCAATGATGCCTTACACATGGAAATCTGAGAACATTTGAAGAATTTGTGGCCATATGAAAGCAGCACATTCTGAAAACGACAAGCTGAGAAATTCCTTCGGAGAAACAGATGTGTCCCGAATGTGTCCCGAACGTGTCCAGAACGTGTCCCGAACGTGTCCAGAACGTGTCCCGAACGTGTCCCGAACGTGTCCCGAACGTGTCATGTGTCCAAGTAGAAGTTAAAAGTCCACTTTCATGACCTTATTCTCTTGAAATGCCGCGTACATATTCACGAGCTCCTCACAGCTGATAGGCGAACAGGCGAAAACACAACGGCACTACTCGGAACATGATTAGCGGGAGCGCGAGCGTGGGAAATTATGGTGATTTATGCACACCCCATTTCTTTCAGAAAAACAAGCCAATTTGAAATGTATGTTTTAAACACAACTAATGCTGTTATCTGAAACATGGAGTGGCTTCTTCATGATCTCAACTAGCACATTCTGCAAAAAAACTAAAATCACAAATTTTGAAAAAAAAAACAAAAAACCTATAAATGTAATTTTCTCAGTTTCACAAATGCTGAGTTGTTGCGGGTTTTCACGTGGCAGGACACATATACGCACGATTGACTCTTGTGAGCTTTAAGTCATGTTATAATGTTGTTACCTCCTCAAAAACAGACCTCAAGTTGTGTTTTGTTTCATTCACATGTTTGAGTAATCCTTTATTATTAGTGTGTCTAATAATAGTTTTCAAGTTAACAGCCTAACTGTGTGTTAAACATGTGCGAATTAAACAAAACTCCAGGTATGATGATGATATTTTTATAAGGAAACATTATAACAGACCAGAAAGTAAAATAGCGTATATGGGCCCTTTAACTTTTTTTTGTATAATTTCACAGCTGTTAATGTTTAGAATAGAAAAGATTGAACAGCTTATTAGTCTTACAGTAATAAAAAAAAATGTGTACCGCGTATATTTTCTGGTTGGCAGCTAGAATGTTCCACAGTATAGCATTAAAACATATCCAGCGAGCTTATTTCCTGGGTGTCAAAAACAAGTGTCAAAAACATCTTGAAAAACATGCATTCTTACTGTGAACACGGTCGCCTGGATTAGATATGTTTTATGCCATACTGTAGAACAGAGGTCTTCAACAGGGGGGTCGTGACCCCTAGGGGGGTCGCGGAGGTACTGCAGGGGGGTCGCGAAATCTTTTGATTTCACTTTAAGATAATATAATTTTATATTTTATAGTGTAAAATACAGTATTAACCTGTGTATTATTTCCTTGTATTGGATGTACCATAACAGAGTAGCAATGTTTATACATGACACTAAGCTCAATTTAATATAAAACACAATTCTATATATAGTATAGTATATATAGTAGGGGGTCCCTGGCCCAGTTCGCCATCTGTCTGGGGGTCCCTGGCCTGAAAAACATTGAAGACCCCTGCTGTAGAACATTGAAGGCAAAGCAACAAAAATGACATAATACACAATAAATAATAATGATAAAAGGAGAAGTTCGTTAGACGTTGAATAGGGAGGCGAAACTAGTCGCCAGAGTAATTTGAAAAACAAAGAGACAGATTAGTGGGGATCGTTTTCAGAGCTTTTTCAGTGTATGGAGCGCCTCCCGGCAGCTAGATATAAGCAGTGTCTAACCAGTACAATAACCAGAGCTGACGAAGCCTCTTGGATGAGCGGCGAAACGTTTTCAACCAAACAAACTTTGTCCAGTTGACAAATTGAACTTCTCCTTTTATCATGGATTCTACCTGGACGACTGAGGGACTTTTCACACAATAAATAATAATCTTTATCAGAAAGTTTGATTTAAACTTTAAAAAATGTATTCCAAGTGCATACTTTTGGATAAAACAGGTAGGTGATTCCGTCCATGGCTCCGTCCAGCATTAACCCTCTGATGAGGAAGATGAAGAGCACCACATAGGGGAAGACTGAAGAAAAGTACATCACCTGGGACATGGACAAACAATTAGCACATTTTATTAAAGGTGCATTGTGTAACTTTTCTGGTGAAGGGTCCGCCAAATGCTTTTCTCCATGGAAATAATATCGCTTTGTCTGGAATGTTTCACAGTATGGAATTAAATCTTTCTATCTGCATTGTTTATTTATTTATTCACAGTTTATTCATGGTTCATGGTTTCTTCAAACCAGAGAAATTTACATATCAGATCTGTGGAGAGGCAACCCCACTCACAGTCAGAATGCCAGGGTATGTTTGATCTATAAAACCACCTGTCATTGAATAAATGTAAAGTAGAGCTGTTTAATGTCACACTGTGGAACATTCCAAGCAGAGCAGTGGCATGATACAAGCAGGGGATGGACCTCGAAACAAAAAGTTACATAGTGCATACATAGTGCTTTAAAGAAGACACATGTTTTGTTTTTTCCCTGTGTATAAAATATTAAAAACTATTACATATATAGATACTTATTTTAGTTCATTGTAAACAGCAATATTGATCTAAAACAGCTAAATAATAGTTTTGACATTTTAAAAGCTTATATGTACTGTATGACCCAAGTACAGAGCTGTGGTTGAATACAGGGGGTAGATAAAAACAGTTTTCAGAGCACACGTGCCTCAAATTCAGGACTGGATACAGGTAACATGATCAAAAACTCCACTTTAAAGATCCCATGACTTCTTGATGCTTTTATATGGTGCCTTAGTGGTTCCCTAATACTGTAAATGAATCCTTCTTCAAAATTAAGCCTCAGTGCATGGGAGAGCCTCCTGAAGACAGCCCCATTCAGAAATATGTCTCTGAAACACTTTGTTCTGGGCGTTGTTGCTTTAATGCAAATGAGGAGGACAGAGACAGGCCAGTGCAGTGGGTGGGGGTGTGGCCAAATACGCTGCTGTTTCCTGGATTAGCGGTGCGATGTGCGCTGGCGCCACTTCTGCATTTTAAGCGCTTGGGACGCGTCTCATAACTTCCTATGAAAAAAAACAAATTTCCACAGAAAATAAAATTAAACCACTGCTGTTTCAGAGGTTCGCAGGCTCGGATAAAGGACATCCGAGCCTGGAAACACACTCACGTCTCTCCAGGCAAAAAAAAAAAAAAAATGCATCTCGCATTTTGTAGCTCGTTTGCGGTCCAAATTCTCTGGGCGTGATTTTCAGAGACGGGGTGAACATCCAGACGGGGGGTGGAAAACTTCAAAAACCTCAGAAAGTGAAAATTTCATGCCATGGGACCTTTAAAGTTTATTATACAAATTGTGTCTAGAATCATACCCTTGCGGATGACTTAATGCCCTTGATCATCGCCAGCGACACGATCGCCCAGGCAGCGAGCAAACAACCCGTCATGATCAGATTGAATTCTCCAGACTCATCTATAGAGTTTGTGATGTTCAGGGCTTTCCGGAACCAGAAGTATGATGTAGGAGAACTTTTGGCACATTCTTTAACTGTTGATACAAAAGAGTTAATGGTGAGATGTTGCCAGTGAATACAGAGGACTTTATTATTTATTGATCATATAAACCTGTTTCATTGGTGTGGACATCTATGGGACACTGGTGCCAGGGCAGAGGATACTGGAATGAATTACCCAGGTAGAACAAGCTCCAGGCAATGATGACATTGTAATATAAAGCCACGTAGAAACAAACCTGTAGGAGAAAATAGACTGTGAATGGTCATTATTTACATAAGGACAAATACACAGAATGGCACTGGTATTTTTTTTTTATTTTTTTTTTAGATCTCTTTAAACTTTAGCTTCTGAGGAGATTTAATTCACCAGTGCTTAACTCCGACAAGAGGGATTTAAAAAGTTTGAGAACTGCATGCTTTTTACACCATATACAGCTCTGGGGAAAAAAAATAGGAGACCACTGCAAAATTATCAGTTATACTGATTTTACTACTTATAGGTATGTGTTTGGGCAAAAGGAACATTTTTTGTTTGAGTCTATAAACTATTGACAACATTTCCCCCAAATTCCAAATAAAAATATTATCGTTCAGAGCATTTATTTGCAGAAAATGACAAATGGTCAAAATAACAAAAAAGATACATGTTTTCAGACCTCAAACAATGCAAAGAAACAAGATCAAATTCATTTTAAAACATCATAATACTAATGTTTACACTTAAGAAGAGTTCAGAAATCAATATTTGGTGCAATAACCCTTATTTTTAATCACAGCTTTCATGAGTCTTGGCATGCTCTCCACAAGTCTTTCATATTGTTCTTGGGTGACTTTATTCCACTCCTGGTGCAAGAACTGAAGTAGCTCAACTTTGTGTTTGTGTTGGAATTCAACAGACGCTGGAATGGCTGTTATACATGTAGAGATGCTGATTTCAGAAAACAAATGCAGTGTTCTCTTATTTTTTTTTCCCAGAGCTGTATGTGTGTAGAGGATTTCCAGAGGAAATACTCCAAGAGGAAATACTCCTCTGGAAAGTCTTGGAGGAAACTTTGAAGGAATGAATCATTCCATCACCAACTGAAACACCAAGTAAAAGTGAAGCTCTTGTGTTGTGTTCCCCCTGGACACTGCTGTGATGTTGCAGGTCACAGAGGAGAGACACTTTTGGCTCTTCCTCTCCTCAAAGTGCCCTGATATGCTGACCCTACCTGACCAGTCCTCCTGTTATGCTGTACTGAGAATCTGAACCCTTTGACTAAGATACAAAGGCAACTGAGAAGCAAAACTTGAATTTCCCTTAGGATCAATAAAGTATTTTTTCTCTCTCTCTCTCATTTTTTTAGTCATCGAGGAACCCATTTACTGTTACTGTCCCCCATTACACTGTTTATTTATTTATTTACTTATTTATTTATTCATCTAAAAAAGGGACAATGCACATTAATCAACATCAAAACAATGTAAATGTGCCCGAGTTAGCTGATTAGAGCTAATTTGCATCGGTAGTCCCTTTGCCAGATGTCAAAAAGGCATCCTAAAAGAAAATACACTTAAAAATTACACTTAAAAAGATACACATTAAAAATTACACAAATGTACAATAACATTACAGAAATACAATAAAAGTTTTAGTGTCCACACATTTGCGTTTCTAAAAGCCACTTTTTAGCATTCTTTTTAAAAGCAAAGAATGAGGGAGATGTTCTTATCGCTTCAGGCACAGAGTTCCACTGATGGGACCCTCTGACGGAGAAAACAGAACTGACCAAATACAGTTTTTCTATGAGGAATAATGCAGTCTTCCCTCACTGCTCCTCTGGTCACTCTGCCCTCACTTGATCTAAAATTAACAAAGTCATTCAGCGAAGGGGGAGCCAAGCCATGTTTAATCTTGTACATTAGACAGATATTTTTAAATGTAATAAGATTGTCCCAGGTCATTAATTTGTATTTCTGCAAAATGTGACAATGGTGGTATCTGTAGTGTTTTTTGTCAAGTGTTTTAAAAGCTTGTTTATAGAGTGATTCAGTGGGTTTTATTGTTGTGGGTGATGTATTAGACCAGCTGATGATACCATATGAGGGCAAAGAAGTAAGATTTTGCTGCCTCAATTGATAATGAGTCTCTGATGTAACGGAAATTATTACGATTAATCTCACTTTGAAGGATTCAAACAGAGACCCATGCCTAGAAGAGTGTATGAGCAGGCCCATAGGCAATAATTCATACCAATGCAAATATCAGCCCCATGTGTACAAATACGTTATCTATATCACTAACATCATAAGTGTGGAGTTTTCCCGACGCTAACAAACACTACTGGCTCCATAGAGGAATATCTTTTCCTGAAAACAAGGGGCTTCTGACTGAAAATTGGGCATCGAAGTAGTGGTGGCGCTGGCTGTGCGGAGAAAGTGTTATGCAACACCCTGCCAGTTCTCCAGTGGACCCTCACAGCCGGTTTGGATGTCATCATCACCCTCGCTATGTATACACACACTCCTGTCTCACTGCAGCTGTGCAACTTTGGATCATGTTAAACTTTTGACTCTCTCCCAGCTCCAGTAACACTGATATACGGTATAGGAAAACAAACGATTCACAAATGGGGGTGGGCGAGGTGAACAAAAATAAATATCTTTATACATTTTTTAGATTCTCATTAATCAAACCATATTTTTGCAGCCCTTCATAAATGTGTCAAACTGTGACTGTGAATCTTGTAAATGTCTTGGTTGAGGTCCAAGAATCTGACAAAAAGAATCTGTATAGAATAGACTTTAAAATGAAACACAAAAGTGAATACATACAGCTCTGGAAAAAAATAAGAGACCACTGCATTTTTTTCTGAAATCAGCATATCTACATGTATTACAGCCATTCCATTCCAGCGTCTGTTGAATTCCAACACAAACACAAAGCTGAGCTACTTCAGTTCTTGCACCAGGAGTGGAATAACCCAGTGGAATCACCCAAGAACAATGTGAAAGACTTGTGGAGAGCATGTCAAGACGCATGAAAGCTGTGATTAAAAATAAGGCTTATGGCACCAAATATTGATTTCTGAAGTGCAAACATTAGTATTATGTAGTTTTGAAATGAATTTGATCTTGTTTCTTTGCATTGTTTGAGGTCTGAAAACATGTATCTTTTTTGTTATTTTGACCATTTGTTATTTTCTGCAAATAAATGCTCTAAACGATAATATTTTTATTTGGAATCTGGGGGAAATGTTGTCAGTAGTTTATAGACTCAAACAAAAATGTTCCTTTTGCCCAAACACATTTGCCTGGAAGAATCCATGACTCATCGCTGTACCAGCGGCGAGTCTGGTAATGCTTGGTCCAGAATACGCTGCCGTTGCGCGTAGACAGACAGCTAAGTGAACCAATCAAACAAACGAAAAGAAAGAAAAGAAAGGCCCCTAGAGCTGTCAGCTGCTGTGGTTTTAAGGAATTATTAAGGAATAATTTAAGACCAATTTTACAGCTGAATGGAAGGGACGTTCAGTTCTCCGATGCGCCATCTTGATTCAAAACTGAGGAGGAACTTCCGCTGCCTAAGAGTGACGTTGCGGGCAAAGGCTAGTCTGGTTAACACCTGACCATATCACAAGTGAGATATGGGTCTGGAAACTCGCTTCGAAAAATCCCGTAGCGGAGGTGTGGTTAGCGATTGCCAACGGCCGTTTATTGGGCGTTATGAATGTCTATCATTGAGCGTATACGTAAGTCCACAGCCAATCATATCAGTTGCCAGTTCAAACTACAAGCTTCCGTTTGTCATGTAGTACGTGTCACCGTCTTGCCACACCTCCCCCGCTCTCTGATTGGGGCCCTAAATCTGGGACTCTCGCTTGGACGAGTTTCCAGGCCGCCTTCCAGTTCGAAACGAACGGAAGCGGCCTGGGAATTCCCAGGCTAGGCAAAGGCGGGTCCACTGACGTCACCATCTTTGAACGAATCAGAATCGCGGAGTCCGTTGTTAACCGGAGGAGCGAGAGTGGAGCGAGGGTGTCCAAATGGTATCGCGCTGTATAGGAAATACAGAGAGATATCATTTGGCTGGCCAGGTAACAAACACATACCTATAAGTAGCAAAATCAGAAAAACTGATTTAGCTGAAGAACTGATTTTGCAGTGGTCTCTTATTTTTTTCCAGAGCTGTATATCACATATTTCCTTAAATTGAATGCAACAATCACATTTTTACTTAAAGTTGCACTATGTCACTTTTCTGTCACCTGCTCGTCTCCATGTAGATGTTATTGCTTTTCCTGGAATGTTCTATAGTGTGGCATTAAAGCAAAATTACTGTGCAAAATCGACTTTTAAAGGTCCCATGACATGGTACTTCTTGATGCTTTTATATGGCGCCTTAATGGTTCCCTAATACTGTAAATGAATCCTTCTTCAAAATCAACATTCAGCGCATGAGAAAGACACATGTACACAGTCAGAGTCAGAATCTTTCTGTCTGAACAACTCATTCTGGGCCTTGTTGCTTGAATGCAAATGAGAAGGACACAGATAGGGTTAGAGGAGCGGGTGGGGGCAAATACGCCGCTGGAGCGCTGAGGGAGAAAGGAGAGGAATTTCAATGAAAAAAACAAATTTTCACAGAAAATAAAATTAAACCACTGCTGTTTCAGAGGTCCAGAGGGTCGGGTAAAGGACTTCCGAGCCTAGAAACACTCGCATGTGCCTCCAGGCAAATAAAAAAAACGCATTTTGCATTGCGTAGCTCCTTCGCCTCTCTGGGCGTGATTTCCAGAGACAGGGGGTGGAGATCCAGACGGTGGTGGAACTGCATTCTTTTTTCGATGTTATGTAACAAAGGTGCCTTGTTCAGAATCGCCCGTTTGAGCTGTGTTTTTTTCAAACGCAGAAAAGGATCGCAAATGCTCAGTTTAGACATTTCGCAACTTTTAGCCATTGGGTAGGGAAGCTCACATTAACGTTCAAAAACCTCAGAAAGTGAAAATTTCATGCCATGGGACCTTTAATTATGTTATAATGCACGTAGGATTGGATGTGATGCGCGGAGGGTTCAGCAGTGTCGCATTTTGGTACAAATTAAAAAAGATCTTCTACTCTTTTGTGTGATGCGCAGCTATCCATAGGAGGGGCGGACAGCTGTACGGCGCTTTGTTGTGATGAAATTTATGGTGACGTCAGCAGAATCAGCAGGCTTGGTTCTTTTATGAAGTCGTTTTAGATCAATATTGCGGTTTAAAATGTCCATATTATAAAACAATGATCCAAGGGTGTCATAGAGTATAACTATAACGAAGACTGAGGCACAATATCTTCTTTAAACTTAACATCTCCATGAAGATAAACAGGAAATACCACTAGGTTACAGGGCAGATCTGTGGAAAGCCCGTTCGCAGTAATATTCTTCGGTATTTTCGAACCAATAAAAATACGTAGGAATGAATGAATGTAAGATAAGACACGATACGTTTAATGGTTTACTGTGGAACATCCCAAGCAAAGCAATAACATCTTCATGGAGAAGAAAGTGGCCTACGCCCAAAGAGAAAAGTTAAATAGTGCATCTTTCAAGTATTTTTTATTGACTTTGCTCCTTTAAAAAGTACTTACTCCATCAACAAACATCAACAATATGACGTTCTAATTCTGCACAACTCCCAAACCACAATTTCCACATTAAGTTGTAGACAATACATCACCACCTCCTCTGCTCATAAACACATTTCACTGGTTTCCTTTTAAAAACAAACCATTTCTGCCCTCCTACAGATATGCATGTGGAACCCAGCCATGCGAAACGTCAACAGAGGCTCACTCCAGGCTCTCCGGGCTCTCCTCGCTCCCCGGACTTACCATGCAGCTGGAGTATCCGATGCCGACCAGTTTGGGCGAGATGTGCTTCCAGACGCCGATGCTGCCCTGCCGGATGCTCTGACCTGCGGCTAGCTCCATGAAAAACAGAGGTACCCCCACGATGAGCAAAAGGAAAACATAAAGCAGCATGAAGGCTCCTGAGGGACAGAGGGAGAGCCGGGTAAACATGAGTAAGGCTTATGTTATTCACGTTACTAACACACCGTTTTAATCTTTTATGTTATTATAGGGTTAACACGACAGAATAAAAATATGTCAAGTTTATTTTGGGTGTTAGTAATAGTATCCTGTCACATCAACCAGCATAACTACTGTATGTCGACTGATGCAATGCTAGTATTTTCTTAGTATTTAAATATTGACACAGCAAGTCAAATTTGATGAAGACATGACCCTCTATTTACTTGGCAATTTGTCTAACAGAAATTTGGCAGAGACCCAACCAGAAACACAAAACCGTGGTTCTAAACTATAAATCTTTTGATACTGGTGAAGAAGAATTCATTTGAATTTTTTTTTTCCAAAAGTCAGTCAATCAATCAATCAATCAGTCAATCAGTCAATCAATCTATCTATCTATCTATCTATCTATCTATCTATATAATTACTATGATAATGATAATGAAATGACTACCCAAATGATCATTTTAAAAGTTCCTTTTTAGACAAAATTGTAATTTACAACACAAAATAACAATATTTTTTATTATACCATGTGGTAATGCTCAAGACGACAAAACTCAAGATGAAACTGTTCAGAAAAAGTCCAATTTTATCCAGTTATGTAATTTTTTTCAGTATCAATACTCGCCCAACTATTGAACCTTACAAGAAAATTCCCATTGACCCACCTCCTCCGTTTTGGTGACAGAGATAGGGGAACCTCCAGACGTTGCCCAGGCCCACGCTGAAGCCCACTTGAGCCAGGACGTACTGGAGCTTTGAGTCCCAGGCGGGGCGGTCTGTGGGGCTGGCGTCTCCTCCCTCTGCATCATCTGCGCTGGTCAGCTCAGCCTGGGACTGGCTCGGCCCTAGCCACGCCTGGTCCTCGCCGTTCAGAGAGGGCTTCTCCATCTACTGACCACAGGAAGACAGTAAGAGTCCGTTTAAATGTACACAGCAATAATGTTTAGAGGGCCCATATTACACTATTTTTAAATCTGTGTCATACTGTTGTTTCCTTATCAAAAACATTGTGAGTTGTGTTTTGTTTCATTCATGTATTTATTTATTTATTTAAAGTAGGACAATGCATATTAATCAACATGTCAGCAGAGAGCTTCGATGTAAATATGCCGGAGAGACAGAACAGAATACACAATAGACATTACACCAAGAGCACCCATCTCAGAGTTTACGCGGCCCCAAAAGTCAGAATAATCTACATGTGTGAGCACGTCTGGTTAGTTTTCAACCAATGTTTCAGAGCCGTTTTAAAGGCTGAAGGTGCCACAGTTCCTGATGTGGGCTGGCAGTGTGTTCCATGTCTGTGAGCCTCTGACAGACTCCACCATTTGGCCAAATTTAGTCCTACGCCTTTTTATGTCACAGTCTCCTCTGGTCGATGCGCTGGTATTTACTCGGCCGCTAGGTTTTTTTAACCTTTAAAATCCAGTAAGGGAGGAGGAGCAAGCCAGATTAAAACTTTAAAAATGAGGCAAGCATCCATAAATATCTGGTAACTATCCAAATCCAAAATGTTACACTTACTTAAGATGTTACAATAATGATGCTGTAAAGGCTTTTTGTCCAAAGTGTTCAGTGTTTTCTTAAAGAGAGACTTTAGTGGCTTCAGAACAGCCTCTGAAGTGTGAGACCGTGTGGTATAACAGTAGGTTATGTGGCTAAATATCATGGCATGCATATACGCCTTTTGCTGATTCTATAGTCAGAGAAGGTCTTATGTGTTTAACATTTGACAGATTGAATTTAATTAGATGCGAAATTTTCTTTACCTGTTTAACATACAAACCGTGCATAATAATTTCAGCCCTGGAATTGCCAATCTCTACTGAACTAAAGTAAAAGGAGCTGTTAACATGAAAAGACAGACTAATATTAAAGAGTTACTCAAACAGGTATGAGAAGGGAACAACATTATAACATTGCTAAAAACTCACAGGAGTCAATTTAGCATAATATAGGACTTTTAAAATCAATGTACCCAAAGTAATGATGGAATATACCAGCAAATTTAAGGTAACTTTCCTCAAAATGAATATACTGTACCTCATTTTAGGTGAAGTTTATTTACTTTTAATTCCATAACTGCTGCTGGAAAAAATTGTCGGATGTGTGAAATATGAAACATTTCGGATGTGTTGCTTATTTACACAAACTGCCGCTTAGTTGACGTAAAACTATGATAAATCCAAATATTTTCCAAATAATTTCCCTTGTGGATCAATAAAGTTTGTCTAAGTCTAAGCCTAAATATTTTCCACATGTACTATCCCACCAAACCAAGTCATAAATAGAAAAACAAGCAAACCTGTCATATGTGCTTTAAACTTAACTTTGCCGTCCCGGGGGAAAAGGAACCTCAACACAGTTTCTTACATTACAATTTTGATAAATACTGTATATCTAAATGTGTAATACCACCTGGAATGTTCTGCAGCATGTCAATAAACTGATCTATCTTGTATTTATTTAATCTGATGATTTAGCTATCTGTTTTATCTATCTATCTTTATCTATCTATTTATCTATCTATCTTATCTGAAAAAACATGAATTGTCCACAGATCAGACCAGTAACTTGACCCTGTGACATCACTACTTTTTGCAACTTTTTGACTTAATATTACGTACAGTGTAATCAAGCTTCTACTTTTGCAAAACTTCAAACAACAATTTAGAAATTCTTGGAGAAGATATTTGATGAAGCAACCAGAAAGTGAAGAGCATGTGCATCATAGTGTAGTCATGATACTAACATTTCGAACTTGATTTCAATTCTAAGGAACTGACGATACTCAGTGCAGATTCTGATACTACGCTGATAATAAAAACACTGTTTATTTAGACAATAGAATGTCATTTCTAACATTAAATCATAGTACTTTCTTTTATATTACCATGTGCCCTTATATCTGTGTAATCCCTCAGTCGTCCATGTAGGTTCCAAAATGGTCCATGGGCGTATGCAGGGAAAATCTAAACAGTAAAAAGTAAACAGAGTCGCCTCTCCACAGATCAGACCTCTAACTTGGCCCTGTGACATCGCTTGCTGTTTAATACCATACTTTGGGACGCTCTCGCCAAAGCAAGGCCATCTCCAAGTGGGTTGCAGGCCAGAAAAGTTACATAATGCACCGGTGGGAAAAAAAAATCCAGAATTGTTGAAAAAATATATATACAGTACAGGCCAAAAGTTTGGATACTTTTCATTCAATGCTTTTTCTTTATTTTCATGACTATTTACATTGTAGATTCTGACTGAAGGCATCGAAACTGTGAATGAAGACATGTGGAATTATGTACTTAACAAAAAAGTGTGAAATAACTCTAAATAAGTCTTATATTTTAGATTCCTCAAAGTAGCCACCCTTTGCTTTTTTGATAGCGCTGCAAACCCTTGGTGTTCTCAGTGAGCTTAATAAGGTAGTCACCTGAAATGGTTTTCACTGCACAGGTGTGCTTGTACTGTATAAGATAAGATAAGATAAGATAAGACTTTATTGATCTCACACAGGAGAAATTCACTTGCCACATTAGCTCCAGGCAGTTTAGTGCAAAAGAAAGTTAGAACAAAAAAGTGCATATAGACAAGATAAGTAATAATAATAATAATAAGTAAATAAGAAAATAGTAGAAAAAATTGCACGTTTGGACTATATACTGGAGTTATACAGTCTGATCGCGGTGGGGATGAAGGATCTGCAGTAGCGATATACAGTCTGATAGCGGTTATATGTATTTGGAGGAAAAAAACTCTCAGCAGCGTGATTCCAGTAGCCTTCTATAAATCACTTGTCATTTACAGACTTTATTTGGGTCTTGGGGTCAAGAAAACTTGACCCTTTGTTGTTACAGCGCTATATGAACACATAGGATGTGATTTAAAATAATTGGCTTTATAAACATGTCATTATAATCTATGTGTTGACCGCCATTAAATACATAATCTAATACAACATAAATTAAGTTTCTTCTGACTTGGCGTGATCCAAACAGCTTACCTCACTGTATTAAATGAGGACGTGAGCGCAGCAGTGGCGTTTGACTTGGGGTTACGTGCGGATGGCAGGAGAGGTGACTTGCCAACACATGAATACAGAGAGTGACAAAAATATGCATGTGAGCTGAAATAGGAAATAGGGAGCAAATGGAGTGACAGAGGATGGAGGGAGGGGAAGGGTGGGGTGCGGTGTAGGGAGCACATTGGTTCACACGGAGGGCGGCGCAGCGGAGGTGTGGGATATAGTTGGTAACAAGTCAAGAGAAAGGCTATTTAAACATCGCCTTTCTGACACTGGGCTAATCCTGGGCCGTGTTCCAGGGTCTAGTGGTGTTTTGTAAACATTAGAGTCATTCAGGTCCAGTTGTTTGTTTATTTGTGTATTGATAAATTGGTATAATGGGTATAATTAATTAACAAATAATATTTTCAACATATGAGAAAAGATTTTGTGTTGTCCGGAATGTTCCACATATTTATTTATTTATATTACATTTATTCAGTATACAGTTTGGTTATAGTTTACACTGATTAAAAAAAAAAAAAAATCAAACAAGTGTTACTCTGAGTGGGCTTTCCTCCAGAGATCTGACCTGTAACTCAGCCATGTGGCATCACCTGTTTGTCTCTATGGAGATAGATTAGTTTGGTGCCATACTGTGGAACATTATACACTTGCGTTATTTTTCATCATCCATCCATCCATTTTCTTCCGCTTATCCGGGGCCGGGTTGCAGGGACAACAGTCTAAACAGGGATTCCCAGACTTCCTTCACCGCGGACACTTCCTCCAGCTCCTCCGGGGGGACCCCAAGGCGTTCCCAGGCCAGCCGAGAGACATAGTCCCTCCAGTGTGTCCTGGGTCTTCCCCGGATCCTCCTCCCGGTGAGACATGCCTGGAACACCTCCCAAGGGAGGCGTCCAGGAGGCATCCAGAACAGATGCCCGAGCCACCTCAGCTGCTCCTCTCGACGTGAGGAGCAGCGGCTCTACTCCGAGCTCCTCCTGTGTGACCGAGCTCCTCACCCTATCTCTATGGGAGCGCCCAGCCAATCTGCGGAGGAAAGTCATTTCGGCCGCTTGTATCCGCGATCTTGTCTTTTCTGTCATTACCCAAAGCTCATGACCATAGGTGAGGGTAGGAACGTAGATTGATGGTAAATTGAGAGCTTTGCCTTTTGGCTCAGCTCCCTCTTCACCACAACGGTCCGATACTGCCGACGCTGCACCGATCCGCCTGTCAATCTCACGGTCCATCCTCACCTCACTCGTGAACAAGACCCCGAGATACTTGAACTCCTCCACTTGAGGCAAGGACTCTCCACCCACCATTTTTTCATCAACTCTTTTTGTATTTTTTGACACCTGTTTTATTAATATTATACAACATAATTCTAATTATAATTTAACAAACATCAATTTAGATATTCTTGGAGACAATATTTGATAAAGTAACTATTATAATTTTCTATACAATTATATCATCACTAAAATTTCAAATTATGGGCTATGTGGTCTTATATTTGTTCTGATACAGCTCAAGATCATTCAGGTTTATTTCTGCCCAGTGAATATGACTTTTTGTATTATCGATACTTGTTAAAATGAGAATCTAATTTCAGAACTAGTTTTAGTATTGATTATTATATGATTTTTGGTACTTTTGACAACCCTAGTGCATTAAGCATTTAAGTTGCAAACAAAGAAGACATTTTGATTAATCCTTGTATTTATAAGCTAAAAAATGTCAGATATCTATTTCTGCAGCTTCCGATCTTTTTCAAGAGGTTGCCCTATCTTGGAAATCAATCACAGTACTAATTTGAGATAGAGCTAGAGACATACTTTATTGATCCCAAGGGAAATTCAAGTTTTGTTGCAGCAAACTCTTGTAGTTTTGCTGCAACATTCATCTCCGGGCAGTTTTTGGCAGTTTTTTCTTCCCTGATGCAAATCTTTTCTTTCACCCACGCTTGAGGTCAGATACTGCAATAAGTTTTGGTATATTGCTCCTTATTGGAATGTTTTAACCCATTATAAATGGCTGCATGTACCTTAAGTCTCATAACGTTCCCCTCACAAGTTTTTTTTCCCCTTCTGCTACAAATAGCCAAATCACATTTCCCTCAGATTGGTTAGCCATGGTCCTCTCTAGGGACATTTGGAAAAACAAGCAGCTGCACAGTTTAGTTCATGGTGTAGGACGAAAACAGCATGTGAGCAAGAAAAGACCAAAATTACACAAAAAAGTACTGCAGTGATGTACAAGTACACTAGGCCTGAACAATCCTGGAAAATTTTGTGACATGTGATTTGGCTGATAACAACAATATCAATATTCTTGTGATGATTTGACGCAATAATTTTAGTGGTAATAAAACTAAATACATGTTTTAGTTTGCTAGTACTGAAACAGACCAGGTCTACATCAAGGCCAATTTTAGACTAAATAAGGAAAATCATTAAAGATACCTCTAACAGCTAACACATATGTTCAGATCACAATGTTACCTTTTATTGTTTATAAATTCGCTGAAAACAACATGGTAACATAAGTTTCACTTTCGTTACTTTCCCTTTGCTCTCCATGCTAAGTCACTCCCCCTTCAGAACGCCATCGCAACACAATCAGTGTGCATCCCGCTAATGAAACTATTGTTGTGTACAGTGTAATGGAAATCTTTACATAATTATTCACCTAATCAATTATATAGGCTGTGTAAAAGTTAGCTTTGTGATTTCCAGTCAGATGAGGTTGTTAAAGGGATAGTGCGTTTTTGTGCATTTTGATGTTAATCTTTATGGCTTCCCCTTCAACAGTGTCCTGAGATTAACACTGACTTACCCATGACAGCATGATCTGGTCCCGGTTCTCCTCCGTTAACGTAGCTCGTAACGTAGTTCCGGTAAGTTCGCAGGGACAATTTAATAAAGCTTGTTTTTCTTCTCAAAACATTTGTCCAAAAAGTGATATATTTGCGTCCCAAACAGTTGTCCGCTAAAAATTCAGCAGCGTATTTTGCATTCGCTCTCGATTCGTATCACTGCGCGGATATTAGCTGTATTAGCCTGTTACCTTTTAGCGTATGTGTACGGCGGATGCGGTACGGCGACATCCACCATAAGCGGATGTTTACAAGTGAACAGGCTAATAGAGTTAACGTGGGTGCATTGGTACGAATCCAGAGAGAAAATATGCAAATGCGAAATACGCTGCTGAATTTTTCGCGGACAACTGTTTGGGACGCAAATATATCACTTTTTGGACAAATGTTGTTTTGAGAAGAAAAACAAGCTTTATTAACTGTCTTGGCTAACTTACCGGAACTACGTTACCGGAGGAGAACCGGGACCAGAGCACGCTGTCATGGGTAAGTCAGTGTTAATCTCAGGACACTGTTGAAGGGGAAGCCATACAGATTATCATAAAAAAAAAACTAAAAAAAACAACGCACTATCCCTTTAATACAGTGCTTCTCAAATAGTGGGGCGGGCCCCCCTGGGGGGGCGTGGTGTGATGCCAGGGGGGGCGCGTATGACCCTGGGAAACATGTTTTTTTGCTGTACTGTACTAGAACTAAGTGTAATTGCACATCAACAACAGTAGTTGGCAGTGGCGTTCTCACATGCGATTTACGCACAGTCTCACCATTAACAAAACATCCTCTGTCACAGAAAAAACACGTATATTCCACTGAGTCATGTCCTTTAGTCCGACAGAAGCTGACGCATCAGTGGCACAAGGAGAGAGCGTTTTTTTCCCCAGTGCTTTTAGCTTATGCAAATGAGGTGGTTTTAAGTTTCATTTCTGTAAAATGTAAACAAATGTGCGCAAAGCTGCATTAAAAACACATTAATATTTGAGTCCTCAGTGCAGTCTTTGTTGTAAGTTTCTTTCTTTTTTTTTGTTTATAATGTTAATAAAAGGATACAATGGTGTTCTAATAACAATTTTCTAGACAAATAATACTATTTATAGTCGCGCGCAGGAAGGGGGGCGTGAAATTTTTTCTTCTTCCTAGGGGGGGCGTCACAGAAAATAATTGAGAAGCACTGCTTTAATATAATGTATCTCTGTGGTATTTTTCCCACTGTTTTTCACTTGTTATTCTGCTGCGAATGACCCAGCCTTGTGCTGACCTGTCCTTGTTAAAGTGTTATGTCTTATCTTAACTTATATATTTGCATCATTCCTTTTGCTCTATGCAGGTTAGAAAATCCACAACAATTTGGAAAAATATACATTATATTAACACCCTCATTTCATTAGAAATCACAAAGCTAACTTATATATAACCTATATAATTGATTACGTGATTAATTATGTAAAGACTTCCATTACAACAGCTTTGTGTAATGTTTTTGGATATTTTTGAAGAATTGTATTGTAGAAGCAGGCGTGAGGTAGGCTTGTGGGTGGAGCATTGGACAGAATCTTACAGCTAACCGTAAGCAGGGTGAGATTACTAGATTACTGAAACATGCATGGTTGACATCGAAAACCTCTTCAGGCATGTTTTCGATGAGGGAACAACATTATAATATGATACAAAACTAAAAAATAGATGCATAATACCCCCTCTTTAATAAAATCAGCTTTATTTACCACATTTATTAAAAACAGTGCATTTTTGGCAGAACTTAGTGTTATATATTGAATATTTTGCTATATCTATTACTTTTGCGATATATTGTACAGCCCTAAAGTACACACCAGTAAATTCTTGTGACACATGTTTGGTGGTACGACAGTGAGGTTCTTGTATACTCCGGTTCCACTCCCCATCAGGACAAAGAGCACCTCTTGTACACAGTATCTGAAAAGTCTCTGCTCACTTTAAATGTCATGGAGTTGTTTGAAAAAGGCTTGGTCGCTTTGGCAATCTTCCAACATCCCTGCTCACAACATTAACTTACTTAGCCATTACATATATAAGTACAAATAGTGTGTAGAGTGGACATACTGTATGCTGAGATACAGTAGCAATAGTGTTATATAATACTATATACTATAGTAAGTAGAAGTACAAAGCGGTTCACGAAATGACTCAAACTAATTTATAATTATAAATTATAATTTATAAACGACCTGATATTTACGGAAGCCGACAGAGGCCATGTTCGTAATGATTATTTTCCACCTTAATAACGAGAAAATTAACTTGAGATCTCGAGAAAACGACACAATTAATTCGTGATCTCAAGAAAACAAAACTATTAGCTCATCGATTATTATTCCAGACATTCTAATGACCAAAAACGCGTCTATTCAGAATGAGAAATAGCCCCGAAGTCAGCCGGTCACAACGTGGCGGTAGACGTTTCAGTTGTTTTCTCGAGATCATGGAATAATTGTTTCGTTTTCTCAAGATCTCTAATTGATTATTTTGTTATCTCGGGTTAACAAGGAAGAAAAAATATTGCTTATGAATATGGCCTCTGTCGACTTCCGTAGATTTTAAATTCCTTAACTTTCTGTATCGTTGTTCAAATCAAATATAGCTCTCACTGGCAACAATTGTAATTTTGATTTATTCTTAATTACAGAAACAGTGGACATGGTGGCCAAGTTGTTATAATTGTTGTTATAATTTGGTGTTTGGGTCTCAAGATGATGATTCAATCAGATGGCAAAATTAACCTCATTCGTCTCTCGTTTTGGTTGCTAGTTTCAAATACAGTCTGACAAAATTAACTGTTAGTAAACAGTTAAAAATTGAAGACAGTATTAACCTTTACCAAAGAATAATGAATGTAAAGAGCGGTGCAAGAAACATAAATGTTCAAATCATTTAAAGACAAAATTGACTCTTGTGAGCTTTAAGCCATGTTTATAATGTTGTTACCTGCTCAAAAACATACATAGAGTTGTGTTGTGTTTAATTCACACATGTTCCAGGAACCTTTTATTATTGACCATTATGACCAAAAAGGTCAAAATGCTCTGTTCACCTTGTGATGTCATGAAGCGGTAGTTTTCAGGTTAGCAGCTACAGTTTATCTTTACTTCAGTAGAGATTGGCAGTTACAGAGCTGAAATCAAACAGATGATTCTAGCAAAGGTGTACGGACAGTGGAGCACTTCCTGTATTACATCACAAGGTGGAGTGTTTTCAGCTTGAGAGAAGAACTAAATATGCGTGTGTTAAACATGTGTGAATGAAATAAAACACAACTACAGCTTTATGATGAGGAAATAACATTATAACAGATCAAATAGAGTAAAATGAGACCCTTAATATCATCTTTGTCCCTTTTAGACTTACCCTTTAAGATATATTACTCAGGTAGAATTATCAGAAAACTATGTGATTAAATGTACTTGACTAAAAGTAAATAGGCACTACCCTAACTGGAGATCTTTTTGTAAACCCTTATAATGAGTATACAGTTTATAGTCCCATGCTAAGGCTGAATGATCTATCGTTTTAGATCGAAAATTGCGTTCTCAGACAACACGATTTTGGGATCGTTAAAGTCACGTTTTTTTGCAGTGCTCCTAACAGACCCAGGTTTTGTTGTTAGCTGAGAAACTTAGCGTAAGGCTAGTTTACATTACAAACGCTATAGAAAGACTATCCCGATTAGCATTGCTATATTTAAAGGGATATGCCACCCCCAGGTCAAATTTGGGCATCTCCCCACAGTCCAGAGACTAAAATAAGTGGTGGAAAGCGTTTTCCTGCTCACCCAGCCATTGTCCGAGTCTGTCGCCACTGACCGCCGCGGTATCTGCAGCTACTCCGCCTTAGACTGGAGTCTAACATCGCCAGAGAAAGATTTCGGCCAAAAGGAATTAATTTGCTCGATGCGTTTCCCAATTACTTTCTGTGTAGTGCGCATTCATATCGAGTGCAAATAAATGTGCAAATCAACACGGAGAGCTTGCCTTGGTCATTTTGGGTGGGAACTATTTTCCAGTGCGGAAGAATACAGCCGAATCACGCACCACGTTGTGCAACAGGGGAACTCCCTTCCCGGTGCGTAACTGGGATTCCCCTGGCAGCGTACTGCGTGATTCGACTGTATTCTTCCGCACTGGAAAATAGTTCCCACCCAAAATGACCAAGGCAAGCTCTCCGTGTTGATTTGCACATTTATTTGCACTCGATATGAATGCGCACTACACAGAAAGTAATTGGGAAACGCATCGAGCAAATTAATTCCTTTTGGCCGAAATCTTTCTCTGGCGACGTTAGACTCCAGTCTAAGGCGGAGTAGCAGCAGATACCGCGGCGGTCAGTGGCGACAGACTCGGACAATGGCTGGGTGAGCAGGAAAACGCTTTCCACCACTTATTTTAGTCTCTGGACTGTGGGGAGATGCCCAAATTTGACCTGGGGGTGGCATATCCCTTAAGTTTAAGTTGCATTGTATTTTATACGTTTGTTATAAAATACAACAATCAAGCTCCCTTGAGCCATAAAAGACTGACCTTGCACCACTTTAAAATACTTTTTTTTGCTCTACTTAAGACACAGATGCTCTTTTAGTTCTTCACTTGTAATAATTGCAGTTGCTCAAGCGCTCAATGTAGCCTATGTATAGCATGTTTCTTTTTAATAAATAGGACTACATTTTAGATAAATTATTGACTTTTCTTGCATTACAGTTTAGTGGAATGTAGTGTTTGAATGGTATGATGTAAGTTTCTGTGATGTTTGCAAATGTTCATGTGCACTGAAACTTAGTTTGAAAAAAATCGTGGATGAAATCGAAATCGCAATATCTGCCATAAAAATCGCAATTCAATTTTTTTCTTAAAATCGTTCATCCCTATCCCATGCTATCTCTGCATTATAATTTTCAATCCTTTAAGCTTTAAGCTCACAGGGCCCTGACAGGACCCAGCTGCTAACGCTGGTCAAGTGTGGGACATGTCCAGTCTATGTGCGTCCATAAAGGAGGGGTAATCCATCCTGGTCATTTTTGGAGACGGATACAGTAGCAACAGTGTAACAAGGCATTCTAGATCGTAAATCATCACACACAGAGCACTACCAGATCCGCACAGAAATCATAACACAATAATACAATAAGAGTAAAGGATAGGCATCTGTTAAAGACATTTGTATTCTTTAAGCAACGTGAGCGATTTACAGACCATATAAATGTATCCAAAAGGGACATGAGTCAACAGAGAGCAGGTAGACACATGCGTTCACACGTTACTCTAGCCTTCACAGACACCACACTGTTGCGTAACCCCAACACCCGGGAGTAACTGATATCTGTACACTGAGTTTAAAGCTGCACTGCGTAACTTCTGTCTCCATGCAGATGTTATTGCTTTCCCTGAATGTATTTATTACGGGCGTTTCTATTGCTCAAAAATACATTAAACCCTTCTGTGAACAGGGGCGACTCTCCACAAATCTGAACTGTAATGTGGCATAGTGCTGTAACCTGCTTGTCTCCCTCGTGGTAGATCTATACTGTGGAACATTCAAGACAAAGCAATAACATTTGGGTGGCGGACCCTCCACTAGAAATGCAACACAGTGGACCTTTAATACAAAAAAAATGAAATAAACTAACCATACATTTTTATGTTTTTTTAATCATTATTTTATGTTTAACTTAAAATAAAATGTGAAATATAGAACTTTTCTTGTTTGGTTGATCCACTAAATGCTTGTGTCCCCGGAGATGTCATTGCTTTGCCTTGAATGTCCCACAGTATGGCATTTAAATACCTCGCATTTATTCCATTACAGGTGTTAAACTGCTAATACATATACAGTATATATATATATATATATATATATATATATATATATATATATATATATATATATATATATATATATATATATATATATATATATATATATATATATATAACATGATCTCTTGAGTCTCCATCGAGAAAGATTAATACCATATTGTGAAACATTCTAGGCAAAGCACTAACATCTCCATGGAAACAAGCAGGTGTCCTACCCTCCACCAGAGAAACTACAAAATGCACCTTTAAGCCACACTCGCCTTGGAAACTCAAAACTATAAAGGAATTTCTTTAGACCCAGTGCGCAAATGGCTCCGTAGACGCATGTGCATTCATTTGCCAAAAATTACGCACAGAACAATTACAACCCACGTGTTTTGCCTATTTAATTCTGACTTTAAAACACATTATCTGATGGCACGTGTGAGGAAAAACATCTGCAGGGCGTAGATAATTCTGTCTGAGCAACTGGTAACCTGTAGGAACACTGATCTCCACATGTTAAGTTGACACAGCTAAGCCCGTAGTGAGTGGTGAACTTTTGGTCTGGTGCTGGTGGTCTATAATAGCACTAGTGTTGTGTGTGGACATACTTAGTTACCACGCTGAAGGCACTGGTCCCACGGCGGAGTAGAGTTTCCACAGGTCCTCGCCGTTACGCTCTCAGCTCGCCACGTCTCGTTGTCCAGGGCGCATAAGAGTCACTCAGCTTTTTGATGTGTTCTCCATACGGTTGGTCAATGTTCCGTCGAGGTGCCCGTGTCAGTCAACTCAAACAAAGTGCGTCGTTGAGCGTGAGTTGAGACGGCAGATCGTTTACAGTAACGGGGAAGACCAATGAGCGCGGGGAGGGTTGACCTGGCTCCCCAAAAAGGGCGAGTGGGGTTGGACATGTGAACACACTGTACTGCACATGTCCAAAAACACTGCGTAATGTGGAGAGGTGTACACTATCCAGAAACCGCAACCGCAAAGAATTACGCAATACGTGGACTTTTCTCAAGAATTTCGAGTTTGCCAATTCAATTTAATGTATTCTTTTTAATACATATGTACATTTTTGTCCTTTTTGAACAATAGGCACATTGACTTCGCGTGCGTAAAGAAGCCGCACAGCACAGGGGAAAAGAAATAGGCGAAACTAATCTTGATTCTTCATACAGATAAAATTGTACTATAAAATTAAACTTCGAGTGCTTTAGCATTGTCGCCATCCTCTGTAGATTAATTGATATTCTATTTCTAGAAACATATGGTCACAGTCTATTTATTACCAGTGCGTAAAACCTTTCCCAACCAGGATTAAATTGCGCTTCATAACAACATTGTAATTCCCAGGTGATTATGTCCGCTTGCTTGACTGATTTGGTGAGCTGCGTGCGCGTCTAATGTCACCAGGAAAGCAATGGTGCAACCAGCCTGTAACCAGTAGATGGCGCTATTCACCTCTTTGCAAAAATGCGTCTTTCAGCGGCTGTTGAGTTAGCAGTGCTTCTCAAATAGTGGGGCGGGCCCCCCTGGGGGGGCGTGGCGTGATGCCAGGGGGGGGCGCGTATGACCCTGGGAAACATGTTTTTTTGCTGTACTGTACTAGAACTAAGTGTAATTGCACATCAACAACAGTAGTTGGCAGTGGCGTTCTCACATGCGATTTACGCACAGTCTCACCATTAACAGAACATCTTCTGTCACAGAAAAAACACGTATATTCCACTGAGTCATGTCCTTTAGTCCGACAGAAGCTGACGCATCAGTGGCACAAGGAGAGAGCTTTTTTTTTTCAGTGCTTTTAGCTTATGCAAATGAGGTGGTTTTAAGTTTCATTTCTGTAAAACGTAAACAAATGTGCGCAAAGCTGCATTAAAAACACATTAATATTTGAGTCCTCAGTGCAGTCTTTGTTGTAAGTTTCTTTCTTTTTTTTTGTTTATAATGTTAATAAAAGGATACAATGGTGTTCTAATAAAAATTTTCTAGACAAATAATACTATTTATAGTCGCGCGCAGGAAGGGGGGCCTGAATTTTTTTCTTCTTCCTAGGGGGGGCGTCACAGAAAATAATTGAGAAGCACTGAGTTACGGTAACCCTCTCCATTTTACGCACGTTGAGTTCGTATCCTCTAAAAAGACCCATAGATAAAAGTTAATAGATGTGAAAATTGTAAAAAGTCACATTCTTGAAGCATAGAGTTTATTGCATTTAATATTTTGCATATTTATTCTAAATGGGCTATTTATATCATATCAAATGTAATCGTGTGAACAAAATTGTGACGGTAAATTAACAAAAATGGGTGAGTGGAGAGTTCCTTCCTCTTGAGGAGGGGATGGTGCGTAAGATTGACAGGCGGATCGGTGCAGCATCTACAGTGATGTGGTCGCTGTATCGGAGCGTTGTGGTGAAGAAGTAGCTGAGTCGAAAGGCAAAGTTCTTGATTTACCGATCAATCTACGTTCCTGGTCCCTGGTGTGGTCCCTGTTTAGTCATGGTTTAGATCTTTGTTCCTACCCTCACCTATAGTCATTATGAGCTTTGAGTAATGACTGAAGGGACATAGATACAAGCGGCGGAAATGAGTTTCCTCCGCAGGGTGGCTGAGCTTGGTGTAGAGCCACTGCTCCTCCACACAAGAGGAGCAGCTGAGGCTCGGGCATCTGCTCTGGATGCCTTCTGGACACCGGAGAATACCCAGGACAGGCTGGAGGGACTATATCTGTCAGGTTTGGGGACTCACTTGGAGATGAAAGTCTGGGAGTTCCTGTTTACACTGCTACCCCCACGAGAAAATGGATGGGTGGAAATAAAAAGCAGTTTATATGCACTTAGCAATTACAGGTGTTTTTATCCACAGATTGGCGGGCTCTGTACCATCTACCAGAAGAGTTTCAAAAGTGCCTCTTTAAAATGTCTTACAATCACATAAATTTAAGTTTCTAGCTCTGTAAGAAAAGCCAAACTTGATTTCCGTGAGAGGCTGTACACTTACTTAAAGATAACATACATTACTTTACAGCAAAGGTATGTGCCTCTGAGTGGCTCCAGAGGCACTCATCAAAACATATGTCACAAGAAGCAGGCAAGTTTAAAGGGCCAATTTTATAAACAGATTTTGTTGTATAAATTTTAAGCATTATAATGATCAAGAACATACCGGGAGAATGTTTTCTTCTAAATAGTTTAACCCTCTGTTCCACTTGCTGATGTCATCATGTATAATCTCTCAACCAGTAGGCCTGTCACAATAACACATTTTGAAGTACAATATATTAGTGAAGAAAATATAACAAAAATATGACAATAAACAACAAAACTGAATGTCATTATGATACTGACACAATGCAGGATTTCCTCCTCAAAAAAATATTCTTTTTCAAAAATATCCTGTTTTTGTTTAGACCTCTGCAAAGATGTTCGGAAATGCATGGGATTCTTGTGTTCATTTAGCAGTTGATGTCATAGGAAATGAATCCTGATTTGAAAACATAAATTGGTAAGAGAAATTCTAAATTCTAAAAAATAGCACTTGCATTTTTTGTCCTAAATTGAGCAATCGGTTGGTCGATATATCAGGCTGATACTTGCACTTTTTAGCATATCGGCCTTAACCCATAAGAACCCAGACCCATTTTTCCTTAAAGGAAAATTATGTGGGATATACCACAGACCAAGTTTTTTTCAAAATAGAATATTTTTATACCAAAGATCTGTGTTGTTACATATATGTTACATTGGGCGTTAGTGGTAAACGTATTCCTTATTTGAAAATAAGTAAACCTGACAGTTTTTATTGCTTGGTAACATAAAATTGCCTTTTTATTTGCATTTCCACAACATATATCAAAGCTGTGACTTTAATAGCAAGGTTTAACATAACATTATTTTTCAGTTTTGCTTTGTGTCACAAAATATGCCAACTGCATCAAAATAAATAACACTGCCTATTTGGGGGCATTCACAACAAGCTAACATAGATATAACAGACGTAAGTACACAAATTGTGGGAAAAAAAAATGAAATGCTGAAGAAAAATAGAACCCTTGTATCATCAGCACCATGTCTGAAACATTTTCTCAGTTCTTTCATTAAGTATCTTTAGCCTTTTACCCTAAGCCAGATGAAGCAAAGACGCACATCACATTTCTCACAGAGAGTGGTGGTTTCATTGATTTTGCAGAGTTTGCAGCGGCCACGTTTGTCACATTTCACAGGCCAATGTGCAACTTGGTCAGTGTGAACATCATCTGGAACTCCACCACCAACCTTCTTGGGCAATGGTGGTGGTGGAGATGTGGCAGTGAGTGATGGGCGGCCTCTTTGTGCCTGGGAAAGAATGAGCTAGTGGCAACCTCTGCCTGGAAGCTCTTTTGTTTCAGTGTGTTTTGGACACCAAGTAGTTTACAGTCGTGTTGGTAGATCAACCATGCATTAACCAGACCTAACATAATGGTGTGCCAGAACCAGAAGATGTACCACCTCCGTGACCTCATGTGGTACTTGCACCTTGCAATGCATGCATCAAGGAGGATTTTCAAACCCCTAGGGTGGGGCTTGCCCTTCACATAATTAATTAATAATAATAATAATTCATAGCATTTATATAGCGCCTTTCATGACACCCAAAGCGCTTTACAGTTCATTGTTCATTCACTCCACACTTGGTGGTGGTAAGATACTTTTTTTTTGTAGCCACAGCTGCCCTGGAGCAGACTGACGGAAGCGAGGCTGCCAATCTGCGCCATCCGCCCCTCCGACCACCTCCCAACACTCACGCACACTCCACTTTCATACCAGGCAATGTGGGTGAAGTGTCTTGCCTAAGGACACAATGACAGTTTTTTTGTGACTGGCGCCCCCCTGTGGCACACCTGGAATTCCCAGTGTCTCCCATCCAAGTACTAACCAGGCCCTGCCTTGCTCAGCTTCTGAGATCTGACGAGATCTGGCTTTGACAAGCAGGTATGGCCACAACATACTGTCTTATTGGGCCGTGTGTCCCTCTGAAGGACACCATTTGCTCATCAGTACAGTTGTCAAAGATCAAAGAGATCAAAGTCAGCTTTATTGACAATTCTGCCATATTCTACCTACTTGATTCACTGTCTGAATCACCACACTCACTTGACTCGTCACTCTCCCTGTCTTGGCTATTGGGATTGTAAAGAGGGTCATCAGGGTCTTCATCTGAGCTATCATCACATCCCTCAAACTCACTACCATCTCCCACAATGGCCTCTAGTGCATCCTGAAGAGTGTAGCGCTTGTTCTTTTGCATACCACAAAATAAATAGAAATAAAAGAATATAGATTATTTATATGATACTTCATAACATCAGAAAAAAACACAGGTGAACGTATCATCCATCTGTGGGATCCACCTAGCGCTAGATAACATCGCGAATAAATGGATTTGGAACTGTGGGGAACAGCGGCTCAGTCCATATTCATTATCATACGTGCCAGGGGGAGGATTGCGAGTCGCACAGACCTGCAGGAAGTGGGGACCTGACAGAAACCAGAGTTCTGGCAAATTGTCTGTTCGCCTGGGTTCTAAAATGTATCGATTATGTTAAATTCCCCTTTTGTAATCAATTCTCCTGAAAAAATGTGATTCAACTGGACTCTTTGTTTTGACTGCATCTTCTGCACAAACACGTCCAAGCCCGCCAGCTGCCGCTTATCCCACAGACTCTACAAAAACATTGCCACACACTATTGGACTCACACTCACATGTATTAAGTAATACTGCTCTGTCTATTTTTAGGATGTCTGCTTCTTCTTCAGTTTTCAATCAATTTAATTGATTTCTGATCTTTTCCCTTGCCCCACACACCATTCCTTCTGTTACCAACGAAAAAGATCACCGTATGTAATATCTCCAATTGTTTTTCTGTCATTACATGTTGTTAAATTGTCACTGATTGTATGTATTGCATCTATTCTACTCTGCATCTCCCAGTCGGTGGCACGCGCATGCGCAGCGGCCCCTCCCCTAGCCACTCTATCACTGTCCTGCCTGGTTAGTGGGGAAACGAAATTTCGAATTCACTCTGTGTACATGTACATGATTGTTTTCGACAATAAAGCAAACTATGACTACTATGACTACTATGACTACTATGACTATGACTATGACTACTATGAGTCCTATGACTACTATGACTATGACTGCTATTCTTATTTTAAGGCTAAAACCCCGATGTGACATAATATGTTACAGCGATATTTCCATAACTGATTTGATATTACTTTCTTCAACAAATATGATCAGACTAGGTTGAATGTAATACAGAACATGTTATCAAAGCATTGGAACTGTTAAATGTGTTTGAAATTACCTGTAGCATCAAATAAACAGCTTTTTGAAATTATGCGCTTCCTTGAAATTTGCACACAGGATATAGCAGTATTTTGGAGAGCCCATTTCCTGTTAGAGTCACATGACTGTCACATGGTCATCATACCAGGATGTTTAGTATATGTCGCTTAGGGACTTAATGAGTTCAGGTCAGACATAAAGCTTTATAAGGAAAAGACAGGGGCATTCAAAGTGTTTGTTACACTGGGGTCACCGTGGGTTCTTATGTTAAAGATCCCATGACATGGTCCTTCTTGATGCTTTTATATGGCGCCTTAATGGTTCCCTAATACTGTAAATGAATCCTTCTCCAAAATCAAGCCTCAGCGAGAGAGCCTCATGAAGACAGTCAGAGTCATAACTATGTCTCTGAAATGTTTTATTCTGGGCATTGTTGCTTGAATACAAATGAGGAGGACAGAGACAGACCAGTGCAGTGGGTGGGTTGTGGCCAAACGCCGCTGTTTCCTGGATTAGCGGTGCGCTGTGCGCTATCACCCACTTCCGTGTTTTAAGTGCGGAGGAAGATATGAGACGCGTTCCAAAAAAAAAAAAAACACACATTTCCACAGAAAATAAAATTAAACCACTGCTGTTTCAGAGGTTCGGAGGCTCAGATAAAGGACATCCGAGCCTGGAAACACTCTTACGTCTCTCCAGGCAAATAAAAAACTGCATCTCGCATTTTGTAGCTCGTTCGGGGAGGGGGGGGGGGCCTATAGGGGAGCTCACATTAACGTTCAAAAACCTCAGAAAGTGAAAATTTCTTGCCATGGGACCTTTAAAGGTGCACTGCGCAACTTTTCTGTTTGGGATTACGCTACTGCATGTTATTTCTGTGCCTGGGTTAGGGTTGCCAGATATGTTCCACACTATGATATCGAACTTTACCTTCCAAATATTTATCCAATTACGTGTGTTTTTATTGCTCAAAAATCCACTGAAAAAGGGCGGGCTTGCCTCTTCACAGATCTGACCCTAAACTTGGCCTGGTGGCATTCTTGTCTCCATGGAGATAGAAAAGTTGAATGCTGTGAAACATTAAAATATGTATTACAAAGACCAGCAGGTAGCAGATCCCAAACCAAAAACAGTTACAGTATGCACCTTTAAATCTCTTTCAGAGGCCGATATTTAGTTTGGCGAAACAGAATAATCAATAAAGAATAATCACGCTTTACTGAATGAGACACTACTTAAAACGTGATTGCACTGTCCTCTTATCCACTTGGTAGTAAAACAGGCTTGTGGATTTCTTTAAAAGTCATCTGAAATTGTATAAAATAGGGAAAATGATCTAAACCAGCCCTACATTTCGACTCAAAAATATCGGGAGACCTCATCCGCCACTGGTCTATCTGGATTACAGACATCGGTATCAGCATCGGCCATGAAAAACCCACATTGCTCGATCTTTATTTCTCATTTATGCACACATTTGGATTCGCAAAACAATGCTACAGTTTTAAAAATCTCAAACAGCACCTGACGTTAAGATGAAGAATTGGAAGGAGGGATTTGTAGTATCAGATAGTGAAAGGGGCAGGAGAACCAGCCATAGAATGCCTGACTTGTTTTTCTGGTTCTTGCGTATCTCTGTAGGAGGTAGGCTGGTCTCTTGTAAACAGGATCAGCTCAGTGCTTAGGATTTCTGTGTAGGATCTGCACCCTGCAAAGGTACAGTGATGTATGAGCCATTTATTTGTTATTGTATATGGGCGTGTGTCTGTGATGTACTTTTCAGTTTTGATGAATAGATATTTTTGCATGGCCGTGCGCTAGTTGTACCACTTTCATGTCAGGGTAAATTTTTTGGGTTAAATGATTCAAATTTAAAATGTAAAAAATGGAATCGAATCAAATACAGCTCTGGAAAAAAATAAATAAGAGACCACTGCAAAATTATCAGTTTTTCTGATTTTACTACTTATACAGTAGGTATGTGTTTGGGCAAAAGGAAAATTTTTGTTTGAGTCTATAAACTATTGAGAACATTTCCCCCAAATTCCAAAAAAAATAAATATCGTTTAGAGCATTTATTTGCAGAAAATGACAAATGGTCAAAATAACAAAAAAGATGCATGTTTTCAGACCTCAAACAATGCAAAGAAACAAGATCTAATTCATTTTAAAACAACATAATACTAATGTTTACACTTAAGAAGAGTTCAGAAATCAATATTTGGTGCAATAACCCTTATTTTTAATCACAGCTTTCATCTTTCATGCATCTTGGCATGCTCTCCACAAGTCTTTCACATTGTTCTTGGGTGACTTTATTCCACTCCTGGTGCAAGAACTGTAGTAGCTCAGCTTTGTGTTTGTGTTGGAATTCAACAGACGCTGGAATGGAATGGCTGTAATACATGTAGAGATGCTGATTTCAGAAAAAAATGCAGTGGTCTCTTATTTTTTTCCAGAGTTGTATGTGTGATTTTGGACCCATATTCCCCATATTAGAGCCCTTATTACACTATTTTCTGATCTATGTTATAATGTTGTTTCCTCATCACAAACAGACCTAGAGTTGTGGTTTGTTTCATTCATACATGTTTAACACTCATATTTTCTTCTCTCACACTGAAAACACTCAGGAAGTACACACAGGAAGTGCTCCACTGTGTTTTTAAACTCCATACAACTTCGCTAGAATGATTTGGATAATTTCAGCACTGGAATTGCCAATCTTGACTAAACAAAAGGTAAAATGGAGCTGTTAATTTGAAAACTACCACTTTATGATATGTTAAGGTAGAATAGAGCATTTTGAACTTTGGGGAAAAACTAAATAAAAATGATCTAATAAAATCTAATAATGCAGAATTACTCAAAACCAAAGCGCAACTCCAGGTCTGTTTTTGAGGAGGAAACAACATTACAGTATAATGATTTAAAGCTCACAAGAGTTAATTTTGTGTAATATAGGGTCTTTAATAAGTGAAATTATAATTTGAATTCTTAATTTAGACAATGTGGTGTCTGTTTGTAGACAACTAAATATCTTGTAAACTGACTGATTGACATCTTGTAAATTACAAGATGTCAATCAGAAATGCATGGGAATCTTGCATTATTTTTTTCTTTCAAATATAAATGTTTCTAGTTGACAAATAAAAAATGTTCACTTGCAATTAACTATTTTTTATTTCATAATTTCTGAAAAAAAGCTGTATTTCCCTTACGTTATATTACATAGTCAACAAACAATTGAAATGTTTTTGAATATGATGTTAAAGGTGCACTGTGGAGCTTTTCTTGTACACCAGCTGCTTGTCTCCATGGAGATGTTATCACCAGGCCAGATCTGTGGAGAGGTTACCCAGCTCAAAAGAAAAATACGTGATTTTCGGATTTTAAGCAATAATCCCACTGATAATGTGAGTTGGAAAGGTGCTATTCCGAGTAAAGTAATAACATCTCCATGGATACAAGCAGATAACAGACTCTACACCAGAAATGTTACATAGTGCAACTTTACAGGCCGCACATGTCTATTCTAATGAGCTTATTGTTTATTATTTTAAAAGGTACAATAACAAAAATGAAATAATTTAGTTAAAGTTATATTACGCTATTTTTTGTTCTATATTATAGTGTTTCGTCATCGCAAACATACCTGGAGCTGTGTTTTGTTTCATTTCCACATGTTTAACCACACAAACCTTGCATATTTATGTTCTTCTCTTACACAGAAAACAACTCTGTTCCACCTTGTGATGTCATGTGGTAATACAGGAAGGTGTTTTTAAAGATCCCATGACATGGTACTTCTTGATGCTTTTATATGGCTCCTTAATGGTTCCCTAATACTGTAAATGAATCCTTCTTCAAAATCAACACTCATGATGCATGAGAAACAGAGATAAGATGAGAAAGAGTCATAAATATCTCTCTCAAACACTTTATTCTGGGCGTTGTTGCTTGAATGCAAATGAGGAGAAAAGAGCTGGCCAATAGTAGAGGGTGGGGGCGTGGCCAAACTCTCCACTCTCCGCTGTCAGACCTCAGCTGATCCATTTCCGTGTTTTTGCACGGGGGGAGAGATTTGAAGCGTTCCATTGAAAATAAACACATTTCCACATAAAATAAAATTAAACCACTGCTGTTCAAAGGTCCAGAGGCTCAGATAAAGGACTTCCGAGCCTAGAAACACTCGGACGTGCCTCCAGGCAAATAAAAAAACGCATTTCGCATTGCCTAGCGCATTCGCAGTCCAAACTCTCTGGGCGTGATTTACAGAGACGCTGAGTACAGACAGACGGGGGTGGAACTGCATTTGCATTTCTTTTTTCGATCTGACGTCAATTTGACGTTGTTCAAACTCGCCCGTTTGAGCTCCGGTTTTTTGTAACGCAGAAAAGGATCGCAAATGCTCAGTTTAGACATTTCGCAACTTTTAAGCATGGGGGGGGGCTAAACAGGGTAGGGGAGCTCACATTAACGTTCAAAAACCTCAGAAAGTGACAATTTCATGCCATGGGACCTTTAAACTCCAAACACCTCCACTAGAAACTGTTGGACAATTTCAGCCTTGGAATTTCTACTGAACAAAAGGTAAAAGCTATCTTAATTTGGTAGGTTAACTTGAAAACTCCGGCTTCATGCCATCACAAGGTGGAACAGAGCATTTAGAGCTTTGAAGAGGTAGACAGACTAATAATAAAGAATTACTCAAACATGTGTGAATGGAACAAAACACAACTTTTGACGAGGAAATAAGATTATAACATGGATTAAATCTCACAAGAGTCAAAATTGTGTTTCTTTTAAGTTTATAGTTGTGCGTGGAATCAATACAGAGTTAACTTTCACAGGAACTTGCACAGTTTCAGTTAGGTTTGGGGTATTGTGTCAGGCGCATACCACACATTAAGTGATAGTGGTTTTTCCTGTAGCGTGGACCTGTCACCAAGCAGAGCGCAGAGTTAAACGTATTCTCTCCGGATACCTGGCATTCTTAAGAGCAGCCTATGGAATGCTGGGACATAAATCGAAACAATGACACAATCAAAATGGATAGCAGAAAAGTTATCAATCATGCAGTTAGTTTAGAAAATTTTGTGTGGATTCTAAGTGGTTAATCGGAAAAAAATATCAAATTGCATTTTTTAATTTGAGATTTTAACATTAGGATTATATTCAACGTTCATATTTTAAAGGTGCACTGGGCAGATTTTTTGTCAGGGTGTCCGCTACCTGCTTGTCTCCACGGAGATGTTATTGCTTTATCTGGAATGTTCCACAGTATAGATTAAGCCTATCTATCACGCTATATTACAATTCAGATCTGTGGAGAGTCGCCCCTGTTCACAGAAGGAATAATTGTATTTTTTTAGCAATAGAAACACATGTAATGAGTAGAAAAGTCATACCCCGGAACATTTCAGGCAAAGCAGTAACATCACTATGGAAACAAGCAGAAAAGTTACGCAGTGCACCTTTAAACACATCCAAAAGATAAGATAAGATAAGACTTTATTGATCTCACACAGGAGAAATTCACTTGCCACATTAGCTCCAGGCAGTTTAGTGCAAAAGAAGGTTTGAACAAAAAAAAAAGTGCATAGAGAAAAGAAAATTAGAACAAAAAAGTGCATACAGAAGCATTAACATCTGAGAGAAAACTGAAATATGAGCTGATAAACTAAGACAAGAGTCACGTGCATTTCAGAACATGTTTGTAGAGGTCTAAACTACAGGGTAAGCAGGTTTTTACAGGAGATTTAGATGTTTGCATTTGCATCATCACAAACATACCCTGAGTTGTGTTTTGTTCCATTCACACAAGTTTAACACACAAACCCTGCAAGTTTAGGTCATGAAAACACTCACCTTGTGATGTCATGAGTATTGTTGGGTTTAGGCCAAGATTATTTACTACAGATGGAGGGCAGCTAAAATGAATATTGTTAATAACAGTTTCCCTTGTGGACCAATAAAGTTGGTCTAAGTCTAACTGTAAATGTTTGTTTTACTTTAGCATTGTCTTGGGTCTAGTCAATAATATAAACGATCAGGTTCCATATTTGGGGATTTACCTTTCCGATATTTCATGACATAATACAATGTAATCAATAGAAAAAACTCGGTCTTGCCCTCCATCTGAGAGTATGATATGAGCCTGATGAAACCACCAGTTACAGGAGGTGCTCTACTGGGATTTTAAACTCCATACATCTTCACTTGAATCATTTGGATAATTTCAGCCCTGGAGTTGCCAGTCTACTTTTACTGAACTAAAGGTAAAAGGAGCTGTAACTTGGAAACTTCCACTACATGACATCACAAGGTGGAACAGAACATTTTGAGCTTTTGAAATGTAGACAGACTAATAATAAAGGATTACTCGAACATGTGTGCATGAAACAAACACAACTCCAGGTATGTTTTTGAGGTAACAACATTATAACATGGCTTCAAGCTCACAAAAGTCGTTTTGCGTAATATAGAACCTTTGCAACCATTTATTTGCAGCAAATCAAGCAGCCTTACTGTATAAATCAAGGGTTAATTATTACATGTTTTTCAAGGTATTTCTGAAATAAAATGTAACTGAATAAATGTAAGATAGATAAGTTGAATGCCGTACTGTGAAACATTCCAGGCAATGTTTTAACATCTCCACGGTCTTGCTTGAGGTTAAAGTTTTGACCAATAAGTGAATAGACTGTAAATTCAATACCCACAAGTAATGTAACATTTCAAACTCGATTTTGATTCTAAGGAATAGACTCGATACTCAATACCGATTATGATACCATTGTGGGAAAAAAACAAACACTCATTATTTAGACAATAGAATGTGATTTTCAGTATTAAATTATAGAACTTTCTTTTATATTGCCATGTGGCCTTGTGTCTGTGTAATCTATGTAAGTCTATGTGGTCTTTCTAAAGCTATTGAGGACAGGTTCATTTCCGTCCTGTGAATATTCTTGCGATACTAGTTTTGGTATCGATTAATATCTGATTTCTGGAAATTTTTGGTGACCCTACCCACAGCTCCTGAAATGTAGTCATTAAGTTCAAGTTCAAAGTTCAAGGTCAGCTTTATTGTCAATTCTGCCATATGTGTTCAACATACAGTGAATAGAAATGTTGTTTCTCTCTGGTCAAGCAGTGCAAAAACAGTGTACAAAATACAATATAAAGACAAAACAAAACCTTCTAAGACAAAAATCTAAAAGCAGTGCAAAAGAATAAATAAATAACTATTTACAGTCCAAAATGTGCAGTGGAAGATGCAGCAGTGAGATGTGCAGTAATGTGCAATAGAATGTGCATTGAAAGTAAAAATAAAAATAAATGTGCGGCAGTAGTAATTCCCATACAACAACAGTAGTAAACAACAGTACAACAGTAGTAATTCCAGTAATACCTTGTAGATGATGTTCAAAACATTCACTTTACATTTTGTATAGATGTCTGTCCCCCCACCGGTGGTTCCCAGGAAGCCTTCAGGGGTCCGCGTCATGCTGAGCCCAGAGGACCAGTCCCTGCCCAGCATCCTGCCAGTGTACCCAGACCCCGCCAAAGGTACGACTCTCTCCTGCCTGCTCCCAACAAGTTATCCATGAATCATCTGTGTTATTGTGTATACAAGTCTGAAGTCTCATGTGCTGCTGTCTAGAGACGGACCCTATATCAACCAACAACAATGGACAATCGTCAGTGAATGCCGAAAAAGAAGTTGTACGTATATATATTTTGTAAAATACACTAGGTAACAAAATAAACTATACACTCCATGAGAATTAGTTTTATTGTATGATACGAAACAAAATCAGAACAAATTTCACAGCCATTGTTTGAATTATTCAATCCTGCTTCACCACCCAAAAATTCATTGTTATCGGATTTGCCATTTCCATTTCATAGTCTTCAGAACAACATGAGGGTCGAAAACAAAAATCTCAACAGCTCTGGTGACCCTTGGACGACCAGAATGCGTGCGGTCAAGAGTTGAACCCGTTTGCTGGGATCGTCTCTGTAAGGCTGAAATTGTTGCTCTGGTTCACCCAAACCTTTGCCCAATAACACTAACCTGTTCCCCAACCTGCAGCACGCCAATTGCACGTTCGCGCTCAACTTGCCTGAGTCTCGGCATGGCTTTACACTCTGAAAATCTAAACTTTTTCAATTTTTATCTGATGTCTGGAGTCTGACAGCACAACGCAATAGCGAATAACCACGTGGTGCCAACATTAGAGCGTGCACGTGCAATTACTGCACAGCTGATTTCACTGACCAGTCCATGTCACGCTTGAGTGAACATGACCCTTTTATCGATGGCCGAAGAGACCAATGACGTATTAATGTCCATGCAAAAATATGAGAAAATATTTGCATCATTCAGAAAAATATGAACATATTAGGAGTGTATAGTTTCTTTTATTACCTAGTATATGTTGTGAAAATCTGTTGGGTTCATGTAACATCTCAACATTCTTTACCCATATTTTAAATGTGCATTGTATAACTTTTAAAACTTTTGGTGTGTGTAAATACCAGATAGATGGATACATGTGCCACTCTGAATTGAGTTCGAGTATCCAAAGTTGCGAATATTGCGAGAAATCATCTTGCTGTGCATTGTTAAGACATTGCCATATTGTGGAACATTCCAGGCAAAACAATAACATCTCCATGGGGACAAGAAGACATCAGAAAAGTTGCATAGACCACCTGTAGAACTGAGGTGCCTTCTTGCTGTCAAAATGCAGTTTTCACCTGGTTTATGGTTAATATAGCTGTAATTACCGTTCTTATCCACATGATGAAACAAAAACTGTCAAAAAAATCTTCTCTGACAACAGGAAATATTGTATTTTTGAGATGGCTTCAAAAAGTGGTGCCATTATTCAAGCATGAAGGTACGACTTTAGTATGAGAAGTTTGTGGAACCAGGTTTAAAGGAGAATTAAAGTTTTTTACAATCTTATTTCGGTAATAAAACAAGTTGTTTTACTTACCCATAGCACTTTGGTGTCATATGGAGCACTTCCGGAGATGTATTAGATTAGCGATAGCCGTATCGCGAGTTCTCTGGGCATATAATATATGCCCCGAGCGGTCTCCAAATAACACAAACTTTAGCACTTTTCAAATCATAGAAGCTCAATGTCTTAGTCTACTTTCATATGAGTCAAAAGTGGCCTGTAAACCAAGATGTATCCATAATTTACAGCTTTGCGTTTCATGTTTGGGTCCCGAGAGCTGAGAGCGAAATAAACTGTGACTCCGCACATGTGCACTGGCGTCCTCATCTACTCGAAACTATGGATAAATCTCAGATTACAGGCCACTTTTGACTCAAATGAAAGCGTAGACTAAGACATCAAGCTTCTATGATTTGAAAAGTGCTAAAGTTTGTGTTATTTGGAGACCGCAAACATTTGGCCCGAGAACTCACATTACGGAGATCGCAAATCTAAAACATCTCTGAAAGTGCTCCATATGACACCAAAGTGCTATGGGTGAGTAAAACAACTTGTTTTATTACCAAAATAAGGCTCAGATTGTAAAAAATGTTAATTCTCCTTTAATAACTGTGGATTTTCTCTTTGTTTATTTCTTGATTTTTTCAAAATTTTAGAACTAATTTTAGAATGTCATGAATGCAACCTTCTGAAATAAAATAATGGTTCATATGAATAATGTATGAACTGTATTATAGGAAATCCTGAACCACTGTTTTGACGATGTTGAGCGATTCATGGTGCGTCTACAACAAACAGCAGAGGCCCAAAGCGTTCTCAACCAGAGGAAGAAGAAGAAGAGGAAGAGCAAAAAGAAGGTGGAGAAGGAGGGTAAGGTGTCGATTTCTACACACATAAATGTATTTACAGTTTCTCTATATGAAAAATCGTTTTTATTTTATCCAGTGCTGAAATGATGCATCTCTTTGTGCAGATGACCTGTTGACCATGAAGGCCTGTCCTCCAACAGAAGAAGAATTTGTGGACATCTATCAGAAGTTTAAGTACTCCTTCAGCCTACTGGTGAGATTATTTTATTGCATTATTTTTTTTTTAATTTAATATATTTATACAGCAATTATTAGTGTAGCTGATTAGTGCAATATTTGTTAAGTTGATGATACAACTGTGAAAGTTTTAAATATTCCTCATTATTTATAAATTTTAGGGAGTCTGACTGTTCTATTTACAGTATTCAGTTCTTTTCAAATAACTATCTGTCCCCATGGTGCAATTATTTGGAATTTGTCTTGGAAACTGTATATCCCATTGAAATTTTCAGTGTTTTTTCAAAAAAAATAAAAAAATAAAAAATAAAATTATATATATATATATATATATATATATATATATATATATATATATATATATATATATATATATATATTTATAGTTATAGTTATAGTTATATGTTATATATATATAACAGTTGTATCATTGACTGAAACATTCATTCATTCATTCATTTTCTTCCGCTTTTTCCATTTTCTGGGTCGCGGGGGCAGCAGTCCAAGCAGTGTTCTGCTGCCCAGAACACAATGACTGAAACATTCTGGCCAAATTTTGACATAAGCGCTCAACAATTAAAACCCCATTAGTCTGAACATTTAAAACTGGGCCTATCTTACTGGCACAAACACTGGAACTTCAACATTTCATTACCTCTCCTACCTTCACTTTTACAACTGTATTTTATATTTTATTACATCTACAGGATCGACTCAAGACCACAATATCAGAACCCAGCGCTCCGGAGCTCCTACATCACATATTTGTACCTCTTAGACTGGTACTACAAATACATTTCAATTCCACGTGTTATCCTCTTGTATTAGCCATGCTGAGCAGAGTTTGTGTGACAGATGGTGAAGACCACTGGACCAGAGCTGGGGGCTTCAGTGGTCAGTCCGGCCCTGACCACTGGAGCTGTGTCTCTGCTCCAGGACCAGCTCACTGCAGAGGAGAGGGAGCTGTGGACTTCTCTGGGACACAACTGGACATCAGCCCGGTCAGTGCTTAGACTTTTAGACAAACAAGGCAAGATGTATGATCACAATTCCTCAAAACCCATTAACATACACAAGTAGACAAAAAAAAGAGCAGTAAGGTAGTATAAATAAAATACTGCACAAAAACAAAAAAATATATGTATCAGTAAGTTCTGTTCCATCTTTATTTCAGTGTTACATTGAATTGCTGCTTTAAAAGTCTGATGCTCTTCCGTCTGAGCTCCCCAGACACACATGTCTGATGTTTGCTTTTATCCGCTGCAAACATAATCTCAGTTGAAGACAGGTTATGCATTTATGTAAGATTTGTATAAGGCAAAATTCTGACCAAGCAAAGTGAAACCTGGAATTGAACCAGGGACATTTAGATCTTCAGTCTAATGCTCTCCCAACTGAGCTGTTTCTGCATTGGCAACAGTAATCACTGTGTTTGACATGGTTGTTAAAAAATAAAGTCTCCAATCACTGATTTCCAAACTGGCTGCTTATGTCTGGCCTCAAACTAAAAGTCTGATACTCTACCAACTGAGCTAACCAGGCTCGCATGCCAGAATTATGCTTTTATCCCACTGCACACTTGTGGCTTATTCTCAGCTGAAGAAGGGTTATGCATTTGTGTAAGACTTGTAAGGCAAAATTAAGGCCAAGCATAATGAAGCCCAGTTATGCAGAAACCAAGGATTGAACCAGGGACTTTTCAGAAAAAACTGAGAAGTTTCTTCTCATCCAAGAAGACTTCATTACTACTTCCATGGTTGTTACTCCCTGCATCTCGTCATATTCTCCAACTGATCTTGGAATAAACGTAGAAACACCTGAACAGGTACTTGAACCCTGGACCCTCAGATTAAAAGTCTGATGCTCTAGTTAGTAGTTATGTCTAGTTAGTAGTAGTTACCTGCTTTGTAACCATTCATCAAATGACTACAATTTCAGTTCCTTTGAGGAATTGTTGTGGTCAGTTCTTGCTTTCAGAAAGACCTGAGATGTTTCTTCTTATGCTAGGAGAACTCATTACCACTTACCTGGTTTGTTATGACCTCCATCCAGTGATTATTTCTTTCTTTATTCGTTTATTTGGAAGGGAAAATGCATATTAATGAACATACAATTAGTATAAGATCACACAAACCGACGTAAATATGCCGGATTTAGCACAGTGCTAATTTCCATCCGCAGTCTCAGACATAAAGATATACATACAATAGAAAATATGTTGCAGTTGCAGACATTAGACAATTTAGTACGTGTTATGATCACAAACATAAAAACAATTTAGTAACATACATGAACACAAACAGTGGCTCCCTCTTTTCTGCATCACTCGAGGAAAAACAAAAACTAAAACACAACACTACCCACTGTTCAACTGTTCTTGATTCCTTAGTATAAATGTAGGAAAGCCTGAGCAGGGACTTCAACCTTGGTAAAATCAAAGCCATGCATAGTGAAGCCCAGTTATGCAGAAGGCCAGGATTGAACCAGGGACTTCACATTTTCAGTTAAATGCTCTCCCAATTTAGCTATTTCTGCATTCATGCCTGAAGTTATTGTGTATGACATGGTTGTTTGAATAAATTTTCAACTCAATCACTGATATCCAAAATCATTGCTTATGTCTGACCTCCAACTGATCTTGGTATAAACATAGAAACGCCTGAACAGGGACTTGAACCCTGGACCCTCAGATTAAAAGTCTGATGCTCTACCGACTGAGCTACCCAGGCTTTCGTATTGAAAGTCTGCTTATATTCAGTCATTATTTAGGTGTAGTTTATGGTCACTTTGTAACTGTTCATCACAGGAATACAATTTCAGTTCCTTTGAGGAATTGTTGCAGTCAGTTCTTGCTTTCAGAAAGACCTGAGATGTTTCTTCGTATGCTAGAAGAACTCATTACCACTTACCTGGTTTGTTATTACCTCCATCCAGTGATTATTTCCAACTGTTCTTGATCCCTTGGTATCCCTTGTGGATCAATGAAGTTTGTTTAAGTTTAAGTAATTCTAAATCTAACTTAGCTTTTCTTCTGACAGTTCCCATCTGGGCGTGTCCGTTGCGCCGTACAGCCCAGTGTTTCTGGACGGGTGGCAGCCTGGAGGGCTCGACTCGACTGGTCAGCCTGCGGTGGACCCCATAGAGTCCCAGCACAAGGAGGACGCCCTCACGGAGAGTCTACTGGCCCAGAGAGCAGAGGACCCGGCCACGCAGGCTGATCAGACGTGAGGGATTTGAATAGAAAGATGTATTTACTGTAATATACCAAGTTTATTATAGTTAACGAAAATTATTGTAACCAGTACAATAACCAGAGCTGACGAAGCCTCTCGGATGAGCGGCGAAACGTTTTCAACCAAACAAACTTTGTCCAGTTGACAAATTGAACTTCTCCTTTGATCATGGATTCTACCTGGACGACTGAGGGACTTTTCACGAAAATTATTTTATTTCACAAAACAAAAAGTGTTGGCGTCTATTTACATTAGCCTTACCATAACTATTGTGTAATTTAGTCTTTGTTTACATTATGGTTGCTAGGTAACAGTTATTGAATGTATGACATCTTTGTATATCATATCCGCAGCTCTGGAAAAAAATAATAGACCACTGCAAAATGATCGTTTTTTCTGATTTTACTACTTATAGGTATGTGTTTGGGCAAAAGGAACATTTTTGTTTGAGTCTATAAACTACTGACAACATTTCCCCTAAATTTAAAAAAAATATATTATCGTTTTGCATTTATTTGCAGAAAATGACAAATGGTCAAAATAACAAAAAAGATACATGTTTTCAGACCTCAAACAATGCAAAGAAACAAGATCAAATTCATTTTAAAACAACATAATACTAATGTTTACACTTAAGAAGAGTTCAGAAATCAATATTTGGTGCAATAACCCTTATTTTTAATCACAGCTTTCATGTGTCTTGGCATGCTCTCCACAAGTCTTTCATATTGTTCTTGGGTGACTTTATTCCACTCCTGGTGCAAGAACTGAAGTAGCTCAGCTTTGTGTTTGTGTTGGAATTCAACAGACGCTGGAATGGAATGGCTGTAATACATGTAGAGATGATGATTTCAGAAAAATAAACGCAGTGGTCTCTTATTTTTTTCCAGAGCTGTATATTGAACATTTAAAATTCCATTCCTCCCAAGTTAATGCACCAATACAGACTACTGAACTATAAGGACCATGATCCCTTGCTCTATTTAAGTGCTGCCAGTGGTGAAAGTAAAGCGGTGCGCACCGGAACGCAGCACCGGTATAAAATTCACAGCCGGTACGCAGCACCGCTAAGAGAATATGGTTAATGGTGGCCAAAACCCACATTTAAAAAAAAAAGTAAGGTGCGCTATTTAAGTAGAAAACACAAACAACCACACTATGCCATTCGAGAATAACTGAAAGCTACCCGAAACTCTCGTGCAGAGATATCTGCAATCTGTTAAGCAAGGATTGTCAAAACTTATCTGACTGTAGCCGTGAAAGTGCCTAAACCATTGCGACGCGGCCTGGTAGAAGATTTAAGGCCGGCGCGCTGCCTGCACCTGTAAGAGAGGGTTTATGCTGACTAAAAAAATATGAAATAATTAAGTATATTAAAAACGTTATTCATCTATGAAAAAGGTGTAAAACGTTTAAAAAAACAAACAAACAAACAAACAAACAAAAAACGGGTAAAAAATAACGGTAAACGTGATGCACTGGACATTATAGCACCTGTAAGAAATGAAAACTACTTTCACCACTGAGTGCTGCCTACATAAATAAGTTTTATTCTCCCCAGTGACATAAATACTTGACACAAAAAGTTGTAGAATCTGGCAATCCAAAGCAGATAGGTCACTCTGTTTTCTGATCAATGTCTCATCAACATTTACATCATTATTGTATTTAAGATGTTAAGTGTATTGATTTTTGTACATGTTTACTTCATATCTTGGCATGGATAAAGATAGGCAGAGTTTATAATATCATGAAACTACTAAAATTACAGGAAACAGCTGGGACTTTCCGAGTTCAAGGAAATAAATTGCACATTTTGAGTAAACCAGTCAAACCATGTCATTAATGAGTACATGAGGGTAGTGGAACCTGTGCGGAGAACATTTCTGCTTATTTTGGAGCCAGTGTGATCAAATTACGCAGAATTCGCTCTTGAGGTTTAAGCCATATTTAAATCTCTTAATCATTGTTTGAGTAATCCTTTATTATTAGTCTGTCTATAGCTCCCAAGCTCGACATGCTCTGTTCCACCTTGTGACGTCATGAAGCTGTAGTTTTCAAGTTAACAGCTTCTTTTTTTTACCATTTGTTCAGTAGACATTGTCAGTTCCAGGGCTGAAATTATCCGAATGATTCTAGTGAAGGTGCATGGGTTTAAAAACAAGATGGAACAGTGTTTTCTGCTGCCTAAATATACAGGATTTGTGTTAAATGTGTGAAACAAAACAACTCTGGGTATGTTTTTGATGAGAAAACGACATTATAATAACATAAATATCAGATGTAGATGTATATTTTGGCTGCGTTCAATTTCAGGTGTTTTTATAGCTCAAAAATTCCAGGATAAACATGAATTCCTACTGTGAGTGGGGTCGCGTCTCCACAGATCTGACTTCTTGGTCGCCTCTGCTGGTCTCCATAGAGATAGACACTGTGGGACATTCTGGACAAATATCCTAACATCTTTAACCTGTGCATATCCTCTTTAAAACGCCTAGTAAAACATCTGATTTGTTCTTTTCAGAGATGAAAATGGGTTGCCAGATGGGGAGCGCTTGTACTGCTGCAGCTACGATTTTGTGGCCCGTAACAGCAGTGAGCTTTCCGTCCTGCAGGGAGAGACATTAGAGGTACGCACACGTGTAAAAAAAAATACTATGACACTTCTGTTCTTACAAATACTTTTACTTGCTATAATGAGGAGATTTTTTGCCATTTTTATGCAATAATGTAAGATTTGAGCTGTAGAGAGTATAATAATTAATTTATATGGCTATCCAGGCTCTCATATCAGAAACATGCTCTTATCCAGTTAGAAACCAAGGATTGAACCAGGGACTTTTCAGAAAAAAATGATAAGTTTCTTCTCATCCAAGAAGACCTCATTACTACTTGCATGGTTGTTACTCCCTGCATGTCGTTATATTTTCCAACTGATCTTGGTATAAACATAGAAACACCTGAACAGGGACTTGAACCTTGAACGCTCAGATTAAAAGTCTGATGCTCTACCGACTGAGCTACTGGAAGTCTGCTTATATTCACTCGTTAAGGTGTAATTTATGGTCACTTGCTTTGTAACTATTCATCAAATGAATACAATTTCAGTTCTTTTGAGGAATAGTTGTGGTCTGTTCTTACTTTCAGAAACACCTGAGATGTTTCTTTGTTATTACCTCCATTCAGTGATTATTTCCAACTGTATAACGGTATACAGTGAACCCTCGCTGTATCGCGGTTCACTCTTCGCGGCCTCGCTGTTTCGCGGATTTTTTTTTCCAATTTTTTTTTTTTTTTTTTTCAATTTTTTTTATAGTGTAACTTTTTTTTACAGTGTAACATTCTGTCCTGCGCCCTGATTAGCTAAGAGACTAGACCAGGACTAAACCAGGTCTAAAGCAGGTCTAAACCAGGACTAAACCAGGTCTAAACCAGGACTAAAACAGGTCTAGACCAGGGATGGTAGGGACAGAGTCTCTGATTTCCTTCACGAGAGCGCCTGGGTGACAGGAGGTGTGGCCTTTGTTTACTTGCACGAGCCATGGAAGAGACTGAGTGCGAGCCGGACAAATGGAAGAGACTGAGTGCGAGCCGGACAAATGGAAGAGACTGAGTGCGAGCCGGACAAATGGAAGAGACTGAGTGCGAGCCGGACAAATGGAAGAGCCAAGAATCAACATGGACGGGCCTGGCGCCTGGCCGCGCGGCCGGGGGAGCCGCAGCGGGGGGAGGACACTCGCGCGCACAGAGGAGACAGTGGCTCTTCCCCGTGAGAGGACGAGAGGACGAACCCAACCCCGTCCTAGAGAGCTGTGGAGTATTGGCGACGCATTGATAGCGGTCTGATTTTGGAGCCGGGGTGAAATGCAACCAACTCTTGTGAGCGCAGGTTAGTCTTACCTGGTCTTGTGCTGAGGACTGGTGCTTAGAGGCGTCTGTTAGCGGTTTGGCACTGTTAGCATTGGCTTGAGTCTTGCCCAAAATGATATCCAGGTCGCTTTCCACTCGACTTTCGCACATGGCATGGATATGTGGTACCAAAACAAACACATGTGTCCGCGCGCACGTGTCCGCGCACACGTGTCCGCGCGCACGTGTCCGCGTGTCACGTGCCCCCCCCCCACTATTAATATATTTTAATGAAAATCTACAAAAGTTTGAGTGTTTAAACAAGAGAAAAATGTTAATACCAGTCTCAGAAAGGTGTATAATGTGTCTGGTGAAGCGTTTTCAGCCTTAAAACATGTAGAATAATTGTAAAATATAAAATTGTCCTACTTCGCGGATTTCACTTATTGCGGGCTATTTCTGGAACCTAACCCCCGCGATAAATGAGGGTTCACTGTAAATGCAGATGAGCCTGAACAGGGACTTGAATCCTGGACCCTCAGATTAAAAGTCTGATTCTCTTCCATCCGAGCTACCCAGGCACACATGCATGACGTTTGCAGCCTAATGCACTCCCAACTGAGCAATTCCTGCACAGACAACTGAAATCATTGTGTATGACATGGTTGTTTGAATAAACTCTCAAATCAATCACTGATATCCAAACTGTTATTGCTTATTTAAACTGATTCACATCGTGCACTGGACCACAAGCTACGCGTATTATTGCCTATATATAACAGTTTAACTTGCTATAGTGAGGAGATTTTTGCCATTTTTATGCAATAATGTAAGATTTGAGCTGTAGAGAGTAGAATAATTAATTAATATGGCTAATTATTGGTTCATTCTGTCATTTATATGTTGTCAGATTCAAGTTATTTCTGTTACTATTGTGAGTTTTTCTTTCATTAACCGAAGGGTACCAACAATTTTGTCCACATTTGTATATATAATAATCTGATAGCAGTTAAAAAACATTGATGACCTTTTTTTTTTTCAATATAACAGAGGTATTGTTAAAAAATAGTGTTTATTATTTTTATTATTGAATCTCCATTTAGACAAGCATGTGGCGACATTACTCGGACTGTCACAATAATTACTATATTGACTTGCTGACTTATTGTTCATTACATGAAAATTGGAACAATATATATATTTTGGAGCTCAATATTTATCGTTTGTAAAATTTCTTTGCTATAGTGGGGAGATTTTTGCCATTTTTATGCAATAATGTAAGATTTGAGCTGCAGAGAGTAGAATAATTAATTTATATTTGGCTAATTTTTAGTTCATTCTGTCATTACTATGTTGCAGCTAACATTTTTAATGATATTGTAGTATATTTAAAAAAAGGCTATCCTGCTTTGTGTCATTGGCATAAAGTAGTTTCAATATTATCGTTTATTGCAATATTTCTCTGAAGCCATATATCATGTTTCAAATTTTGTTATAAGTCTCTTGAGTATGTATGTTGTCAATTAGATCATGGTCGTTTGGAAAATCTTTCAAATACACAAAGATAGAGTATTCTACTGGGTCTTTAACGCTGTGTGCAGCTTAAATTAGTTTTTTTAATCCATAGCAAGGCCCACAAATGTATTTTAAGATGAAATAAAATGTACTTGAACTTTTCACTTTTGTTAAAATGACACACAAACTGTATTTATCTATGACACTTCTGCTCTTACAAATACTTTTACTGCAGGTACTCGATTCGTCCAAGCGCTGGTGGAAGTGTCGTAATCGCTTTGACCAGATCGGTTTTGTTCCTCACAATATCCTGGAGCCACTGTCTGAACTTAACAAGACTGAAAACAATGTGACTGTGGTACGGAGGGAAACTAAGGTAAAAGAACATAAACCCTTGAAAAGTAAACAAATAAATACATCTCTAGAAAAAAAATAAGAGACCACTGCGAAATTATCAGTTTTTCTGATTTTACTACTTATAGGTATGTGTTTGGGCAAAAGGAACATTTTTGTTTGAGTCTTTAAACTACTGACAACATTTCCCCCAAATTACAAATAAAAATATTATCGTTTAGAGCATTTATTTGCAGAAAATAACAAATGGTCAAAATAACAAAAATGATACATGTTTTCAGACCTCAAACAATGCAAAGAAACAAGATCAAATTGATTTTTAAAACAACATAATACTAATGTTTACAGTTAAGAAGAGTTCAGAAATCAATATTTGGTGCAATAACCCTTATTTTTAATCACAGCTTCCATGCGTCTTGACATGCTCTCCACAAGTCTTTCACATTGTTCTTGGGTGACTTTATTCCACTCCTGGTGCAAGAACTGAAGTAGCTCAGCTTTGTGTTTGTGTTGGAATTCAGACGCTGGAATGGAATGGCTGTAATACATGTAGAGATGCTGATTTCAGGAAAAAATACAGTGGTTTTCTAGAGCTGTATTCAACATTTCAGATGGCAACTGGAGGCAAAAGTGAAATAAAATGTGATTTCACTAGCGATAGAATAGAATATAACACAATATAAAAAATTAAGCTACTTTTAGCAAATGATAACCAGTCATGTAAAAGTAAGTGATATCCTTGGAGACCTGGGTTTAAAGTGCATGTGACAAATTTTCATATTTTCTAATTATAACATTTATTTGGTGGAATAGTTCCAGTGGTAAATATTTATCTTCAGTAAAGTGACAGAAAAAGTAAAACCTCTACCTGTATCATCAATGCAGAAACATTTCGTCTAAAAATGCAGAGATGATTTACACACAAGGAAATTTTGGTCTTTGCTAATGTTATGGTTGTCCATATGTCATGTCTAACCAGTTAGAAACTTCATCATAATACAAGACAAAATAATAATAATAATAATAATAATAATAATAATAATAATAATAATAATAATAATAATAATAATAATAATAATAATAATAATAATAATAATTAAAGCCGCAAGCGGCGTTGGTCGGGACCTCGCACCTGCGTTTGTTCGTCTTACTGAGACGCACAGCCATACCAAATTTCGTGTGCCTGGCACAATTATCTCACTTCCTGTTGGGCGTGGCCATGACATTGTAGATACCCTGTCAGGGTCTAACAGACCCTGTCAGACCCTGTCAGACCCTGTCAGACTCTGTTAGACCCTGTCAGACCCTGCATGTGGCCTACATGCTGAGGCCTACATGAACCTTCGATGCTTGTCCCCACATTGCTGCTTGCAGCTATATCAGACCAAAGGTACAAAGATCAATGTACCTTTGATCAGGGCGTTGCCTAGCAACAAATACCTCCCATTCATAACTCATCACTCCCATTCAATAAATACCTAACTTTATTGATCCGCCGTGTCGTCATATTACCGCCTATTTGAAAATCCTTCGCAATTTAACATCTCCAACGTCTTAAGATTATGTTCACCAAAATTTAAGCCCATCTGAGGTACGGTGTAGGAGAAGTGTTTCAAATTCCATACCTAACTTTATCGATCCGCCGTATCGTCATATTACCGCCTATTTGAAAATCCTTCGCAATTTAACATCTCCAACGTCTTAAGATTATGCTTACCAAAATTTATGCCCATCTGAGGTACGGTCTAGGAGACCCCCCACTGGGGGTCCCCCAGTGGGGGGTCTTCCAGGGACCCCCAGGTCCCCCAGGGACGAGACTTTGTGTGGTCGTACTGGCAGCACTTTGTGATGCCCGTGCAAAGTTTTGTTTGTTTTGAAGCATGGGAACATGCTCAAAATTGCCCCAGCGTGTATGAACAAGAATAATAATACGGAAACAAAGCAACAACAATAGGGACCTTCGTCCCCCTTCGGGCTCGGTCCCTAATAATAAATGCCCCCTACAACTGTATTTAGCTGTGATGGATATTTTATTTGATATTTTAATGTTTATTTTGTTATTTTATTCTGATTTGTACATATACATTTATTATTATTATTTATTTTTATAATTATGTCTCATTTGACACCGGTTTATTGCTCTTTTTTTTGCTATTCCATCAATTTTTTTGTTACCCTCTGTTATATATTATATTTGATTCAATCTGTTCCTACCTGGAGCTACTGTGGCAAGTAAATTTCTCCTGCGTGAGATCAATAAAGTCTTATCTTATCTTATCTTAGTGAGCTACTGTACCCAAATAATTTCCCTTGTGGATTAATAAAGTTTGTCTAAGTCTAAGTCTAAAACTAGGCAAGATTTATTTATGTATTTATTTATTTATTTATTTATTTATTTATTTATTTATAATTTTTTTGTCATCTTAAATATATAATATAAATATAATGATGTTAACAATGAAATGAGGAAATTAGTGGTCCAACCTGTCGTATGCACTTTAAAGAAATTCTAATTGTATTTTATAGTTTGACATGCATAGATACAAGGTTATGTTATACTGTATATGCGGGCAAAATTTAGATTTGTTCTTACAGGTTTTTTTTATATTTTTTATTTATTTTTTAGTTTTTTACTAGAAAAATACTTACTTAAATTAACATACTTTTTTGTTGTTTTTTTAATCTATATAAATATATTACATACTTTATCACAAATTATGCTTTCTGTTAAACAATTTTGAGCTAGACAATAATATTTTTTTGTTTAAGTGACGGTTCTACATCGGAAATTCAAAGTGGTTGCTTCTAATTTGTTTAAAACTTTAAATCATTTACATTTTGCACTGGTGTTAGTTAATAATTAAAAACAGGATGTCATTCTGATAACATGACATTCTAAAAGGTCTACATATATTTGGATTTTATATTTAACTTCATTAAAAGGTTTGTTTATTTTTTCTTTTTAGACAGCCCTGGTCCCCCGCTCCAAGTACTACTCCTACGCCCCCAGTACTGCAGTAGAAAGCAGTCCTACCTCTGAAAACCCACCAGCCCGACCTCACAGTATGGTACTACCCACTTCAATGCAGGAAGACAGCAGCAGAGGTAAATTCAACAGAAAATGCAAATACTCATACTGAAAACAAATGTAACAGTATAACTCCCTCTACTGGAGATTCACCTCATAATTAGCAGGATGTTTGTTGAGTATTTGAATGCACAGATCTTATTGTGGGGTAAAATGTTTGCCTGACATCTACAGGGTCGATGGTTTGATTTTTGTAGACTTGTTATAAATGACACCCTGACTTGTTCCTATGTGTTATTGTGCAGTGTTGATAATGAACGATGAGCTCCTGGAGAGACTGGCGGGTAGGAGAGGATCCACACGACCCCCGGTGGTCAGTAAAGCTGCAGACACCTCCTCCCCTCTGGACTACCACTCCCCTGCCCCAGAGGTGAAGGCCTGGCTCTCCAGTAAAGGCTTCAATGAACAGTAGGTGGACAATGCTACTGAGGTATACAGATTTTCAAATGCTGTTTACATCTGGGGTCAGTGGTAGAGTCAAAAGTCCTGAAAATCAGAATCTAATCAATACAAACATTTTAGTATCGTGATACTAGTCAGTGGAATAAAGTGTTCTCAAAGGTTCAGGCATCTTGCCTCAGCTTTATTTTATTTAAAAGGACTAGATTTAACAATAGCACTGGCTGGTTAGCTCAACTGGTAAGTCACTGACTTTTCCCAGGGGAGATGTGGGTTCAAATCCAGAATGTCAAATGCAGAAGTCAAATTTCTCCCGTGTGTGAGACCAAATGAAGACTTAAAATCTTTAAAAAAACATGCATATAATAATAATACATAGTACCGTATAGTACCGGATTATAAGGCGCACCTTCAATGAATGGCCTATTTTAAAACTGTTTTCATATATAAGGCGCATAGAATAGAAGCTACAGTAGTTTCTGACTACGGTAGGCATGATGAACCAATATTGATCCATACATAAGGCGCATTGGATTATAAGGCGCACTGTCGGCTTTTGAGAAAATTGGCTTTTAGGTGCACCTTATAGTGCGGAAAATACGGTACTTGTATAGCGCTTTTCACGACACTCAAAGACGCTTCACAATTTAAAACAAATTTTGACTTAGTGATGTATTATTATTACTATGGCAACATAATACAGGACATAAACTGAATCCTGATTTGGCTTGGATTTATTTACTTTATTATTTATTTACTTCCAATCAGAACTTGGACACGTACAAATTTTAATACTTTTTCACTAAAACATATTTAATCAAATTATTTTTAAGATCTTACCAAAAAAATGGCCTAGTTTTGTGTAATTCCTGTGAGGTTTCAAATTTTACTTCCTTGTTGGACACGGAGTAGATACATGTAGAGAGATTACCTATGTTAACCGTGGCCAATGCCTGTCTAAATGACATAATATTTATGATTAGACAAATAAAAATAGACAACAACACCTTTATTATGTTAAATCAATGTTTAATTTGTCATAAAAATGTTCCTTGTCTCTGCTTTTTGGATAGAACATTCTGTACTGATGACATAGACATATTGTGTTTTAGAACTCACTGCTACTCACACAGCCACTGAAATGATGCAAAACATGAAAGCTTGTCATCTGCACTGTAAACAAGTCAAATCGTACATCTATAATCAGTCTGCATCTTGTTTCAGGACAGTGGAGAGCCTGGGCATCCTGAACGGAGCGCAGCTGTTTTCTCTGAATAAGGGGGAGCTGTGCACAGTGTCACCACAGGAGGGCGCTAGAGTGTACAGCCAGATCATGGTGCAGAAGGCCCTGCTGGAGGTGAGGTCACTGTCTGTGCTCATGTTTACTTATCCCTGACTTATGCACACACTTGCGCAAATGGACCTGTGTCAGACAGCCACGAAGAACAAAATATGTTTGTAATTTCGAATGTCGACTGAGTTGAGGCGGTCAGTAACAGTGGATTTACTCTAATACTGTATCCAAGCAAGTCAGCAAGTCTACTTTGACTCAATACATTTACTTTCTACTCTACTATATTTCTAAAAATCTTGAAGTAATTTAATCTGTTAACAATATCTGCACCTTGCCTTTGTTTAAGAGATGTTATAAACACAAAATGTTTACTTCGTATCTCAATGGGAACTGGACAAGATATGACCAAGATACAATTTGCATGTTAGAAAACGTTAGAAGTAACCTATTTTTGAAGCCAGTTCATTAGACTTTAAAATTATTTGTTAAAAAGCAATTTCAATACTTAAAGGAGAATTAAAGTTTTTTACAATCTGAGCCTTATTTCGGTAATAAAACAAGTTGTTTTACTCACCCATAACACTTTGGTGTCATATGGAGCACTTCCGGAGATATTTTAGATTTGCGATCTCCGTAATGTGAGTTCTCAGGGCACATGTTTGCGGTCTCCAAATAACACAAACTTTAGCACTTTTCAAATCATAGAAGCTCGATGTCTTAGTTTACGCTTTCGTTTGAGTCAAAAGTGGCCTGTAATCCGAGATTTATCCATAGTTTCGAGTAGATGAGGAGGCCAGTGCCCATTTGCGGAGTCACAGCTTATTTCGCTCTCAGCTCTCGGGACCCAAACATGAAATGCAAAGCTGTAAATTATGGATAAATCTCGGATTACAGGCCACTTTTGACTCAAACGAAAGTGTAGACTAAGACATTGAGCTTCTATGATTTGAAAAGTGCTAAAGTTTGTGTTATTTGGAGACCGCTCGGGGCATATATTATATGCCCATAGAACTCACATTACGGAGATCGCTAATCTAAAACATCTCTGGAAGTGCTCCATATGACACCAAAGTGCTATGGGAGAGTAAAACAATTTGTTTATTACCGAAAAAAGGCTCAGATTGTAAAACATGTTAATTCTCCTTTAAGTACTAGTAATTTCTACAATGAATACACCTTAACTGAAAGGGCCCATTTTAGGATATTTTCTGATCTATGTTTTAATGTTTTCTCATCATTTTGTTTCATTCATGTTTAACATACAATCCTGCAGATTTAGGCTGAGTTTTTCTCTCAAACAGAAAACACTGTGTCTGTCTACATCTTCAGTGCTTTGTTCCACATTGTGATGTCATGTGGTAATAAAGGAAGTGCTCTACTGTTTTAAACTCCATGCCACTTTACTAGAATCACTTGGATGACTTCAGCCATAGAATTGCCCTTTTCTACTGAACACCGTTTTCCCCCATCAACCCAAAAAACAGGTAAAATCCTCCAGCTGAGGTCCTGACCAAGCCCAAACAGAAAGATCATGGAGATGGGTCCCCGGGTGCAGTCATGTGCTGCCCACTGCTCCTGAATAAAGGATGAGTCAAATGCAGAGGACAAATTTAAATAAATAAATAAATAAAATAAACAAGAGGTAAAAGGAGCTGTTAACTTGATAACTACCACTACATGACATCACAAGGTGGAACAGAGCATTGAAGATGTAGACCAGGCATGTCCAAACTATGGCCCCTGGGCCAAATATGGCCCTCAGACAAATTTTTCTTGGCCCTCAGGCTTCCAGGTGAATTGGCCCAAATTATCTTGAGCAGAACCTTTGACTTTACCTGGCCAGCCAAATGATATCTCTCTGTATTTCCTATACACCGCGATACCATTTGGACACTCTCCATCCACTCTCGCTCCTCCGGTTCCAAACCGACTCCGCGATTCTGATTCGTTCAAAGATGGTGACGTCAGTGCACCCTCCTTTGCCCGCAAAGTCACTCTTAGGCAGCGGAAGTTCCGCCTCAGTTTTGAATCAAGATGGCGCAATCTCTGATTGGTTCACTTAGCTGTCTGTCTACGCGCAACCGCAGCGTATTCTGTGGATCAAACGTTACCAGACTCACTCGCTGGTACAGCGATGAGTCATGGATTCTTCCAGGCAACCTTTGACTGCAAGTTTTTTGAAAATCTACCTTGATGAGACAGTATTTAATATTTATTGTGTTTTTGAGGATCTTAGCATGAATAAAGGACAGATAGCTCATCCTAACGTGTTAAACATGCATATTTCAATTATTGACTGTACTGAGCACCAGTGTATGGCCCTCGATCGGCCCTCTGCTTCGTCTGTGTTTAGACATGTGGCCCTTGATGACACCCCTGGTCTACAGTGAATACACCTTAACTGAAAGGGCCCATATGAGGGTATTTTCTGCTCTATGTTTTAATGTTTTCTCATCATTTTGTTTCATTCATGTTTAACACACAATCCTGCATATTTAGGCTGAGCTTTTCTCTCAAGGAAAACACTGTGTTCCACCTTGTGATGTCATGTGGTAATACAGGAAGTGCTCCATTTTTTTTTAACTCCATTTCACTTTACTAGAATCACTTGGATGATTTCAGCCATAGAATTGCCCTTTTCTACTGAACAAGAGGTAAAAGGAGCTGTTAACTTGATAACTACCACTACATGACATCACAAGGTGGAACAGAGCATTGAAGATGTAGACAGACTGATAACAAAGGATTACTCAAACATGTGTGAATGAAACAAAACATAAATCCATGAATATTTTTGAGAAGGTAACAGCATTATAAAGCTCACCAGAGTCAGAGTTTTGTGTAATATAAGACCTTTAAGTAATAAATTGACAGTACATCTACTTTTATTATATTATTAAAGTAATATTTAACCAGGTGTATCTGTATTTTTACCCATATTTTGACCTCCTCTGAACATAAAATAGGCTACTGTATGTGTTCCTATTGACAAATTTCCCTTCAATTAATCACATCTTAAACTGTTATGCCAATATTTTAATTGTTCCATTTAATTATTTACAATTTAACTTTATTTAGGATGTGCGCAAAGCCTCTGAACTAGAAGCTGCCATGGAAAAACAAAAGTTGAAGATTGGCTCTGAAGACAAAGGCCTGGTGTGATGGAGAATCCACAGCTGAGCTACAAAAGAGCTACAGCTATTAACATACTGTAAAAAAAAGAAGAGATGGAGCCAGAATTAATACACGGAGTTGGCTTGATGTCGAAACATGGATTTTTGGTTCCAGCTAAACAAAAAAAGTCCAAGATTTTAACATATTGCTGAAAGTAAGTCCATAATAAGTCAAAAATAAGATTATGGTATTTACTTTTTATTGGTGTATTCAGAAACAAGCAACAATAACGTCTATTAGTTATTATTCGGATATATTAGAATGTGTTGTACAGTACATTTTTTAATGATTGACATAACAAATTTACACAAATGTTTAATCAGATTATTATTCTGATTATTACTAAATCCGTAATCCTGCTATATTATCTAACCATAACCATAAAACAACTTACTGTATTTAAGTGCATATGACTGTTTTTCATTTTTTCCAGTTATGACTTGGTTTGGTGGGATAATACCTGTGGTAAATATTTATCATAGTTTTAGGGGGAAAAAAAAAGTTGAAGTAACGGTGTAGTAGTAGTTCTAAAACAGAAAAACGACCTATATAATTGAACTTTTATTTTATTTCACAAAACAAAAAGTGTTGGCGTCTATGTTACACTAACCTTATCATAACTATTGTGTAATTTAGTCTTTGTTTACATTATGGTTGCTAGGTAACAGTTATTGAATGTATGACATCTTTGTATATCAGATCCGCAGCTCTGGAAAAAAAAAAAAAAAAAAGAGACCACTGCAAAATTATCAGTTTTTCTGATTTTACTACTTATAGGTATGTTTGGGCAAAAGGAACATTTTTGTTCAAGTCTATAAACTACTGACAACATTTCCCCCAAATTCCAAATAAAAATATTATCATTTAGAGCATTTATTTGCAGAAAATGACAAATGGTCAAAATAACAAAAAAGATACATGTTTTCAGAGCTCAAACAATGCAAAGAAACAAGATCAAATTCATTTTAAAACAACATAATACTAATGTTTACACTTAAGAAGAGTTCAGAAATCAATATTTGGTGCAGTAACCTTTATTTTTAATCACAGCTTTCATGCGTCTTGGCATGCTCTCCACAAGTCTTTCACATTGTTCTTGGGTGACTTTATTCCACTCCTGGTGCAAGAACTGAAGTAGCTCATCTTTGTGTTTGTGTTGGAATTCAACAGACGCTGGAATGGAATGGCTGTAATACATGTAGAGATGCTGATTTCAGAAAAAAATGTAGTGGTCTCTTATTTTTTTTTTCCAGAGCTGTATATACTCCATCAAATTTTTTTAAAAAGAGGAAAAAATTAGGCAAGGTTTGTGTAGTAAATCTTAAATATATCCATGTTAACTGTGTTTTAGTGAAATAAGTAGTCCAAACTGTCATATGTACTTTAATCTTAGTAATACATACAATATAGAGAAATACAATACAATCTTGAAGCCCAGAGTAAGTGCACATGTACTGAATCTATTTAATAAACACCTTTAAAAAAAAATCTTTGGCTCATATACATTATTTTGACAATTAAGTTACAAATTATAAGTTTAAAAATAGATAGAGCAGCGAGAGAAGAGGTAGAATCACGGTTCCTTGCTGCGTTAGTTCGGGTTTTGGTCCCTCACAGTTCACTGGTGACACTCTGGTCTATGCAGTCCCAGTTTAGGAGGTCTTTTCCATCAAACCACAGCTGGATCTCTCTCTGTGCGCCCTCTGTTGAGTCACTAGCATGGACCACATTCCTGTAAATAATAAAAACACACAATGAATGAATATTAAAACATTATTACAGCATAAAAACAACAAAAAGAGCAAGCGTGTTGGATGTTTAAAGTTGATGTTTTTGGAATTAATTATTAACTTTATCATCAGGTTTATCATCATTTTACATCAGTGAAGTCCAAATTTGTAATTAGATTAACTGACCAACCCTGTTGCATTCTCACGTAATACCACTGGAGGCTATCTATGTTACTGCTGTCTGATAATGTCCCAGTTTTAGCCTGACCAGAGACCAGAGAGTCTGAACCATAAACTATACTAAATAAATGCTATAAGACCCGGCCCATTCATTTGTGTCCTTTATAGTGGACATTGAGTTAACCAGTCTGTCTTTTAAGTGTTTTGAGATAGACTCTAGTTGATGATAAAAATGATTAAAAAATAAATAAATAAGAAATAAAAAGGGAGTCTAAAAACTTTTTGAGGCGACTGTAGAAGCTTGTCAGAGATGTTGGTCATTAGGTTGTTAACTTCATTTAACAGTCCATTACAGAGGACATGTCATCACAAACATCCACCTCCCGATGCCCCTGTCGTCATCCTGCCTCTTGTGTTACTGTTGTGTGACTTTTTCATGAGTTTGTATTAGGGATGCACCGATGTGAAAATTTTAGCCAATACCAATATCCGATATTAATAATGTTGCTGTTATCGTCCGATACCGATATTAGCCGATACAATATTTATTTATTTTAAATTCTGAGATAACATTTTATACAGACTGAAAAATATTCAAAATTAATTTTTGAATGTCTTTTTTTTATGTGTTTTGACTCCTGATTTTTTTTTGTTTTTGAATTTCAATTTTTTTTTTTAATAGTGTAACTTTTTTATAGTGTAACATTGTGTTCTGCTTCCTGATTTGCTAAGGGACCTTTGCCGATTGATGTTATAGATGGGGGATGCGGGGGGAGGGGACCAGACCAGGATCAGACCGGGACAAGGTCTAAACTTGGACTAGACCAGGTCTAGACCTGGACTAAACCAGGACTAGACCAGGTCTAAACCAGGATTAAACCACCACCTCTTTGCCTGGTTTTGTGCTGCTCTTGCGTTCGTTCATGTCGAGGTTTGATGTGCTCGGACTGCGTGCCTCCCCTCAGGACCGTGGACGCGGTCCCGAGGAGGAGGCACGGTTTGGGCACGGGTCTCGTGCTCACAGCCCCGGGTGGGACGCACGGTCTTGCAACGGTCACAGATTTGAGCACGATGAGCGCACGTGTCCGCGCGCACACTTCTTTTAAAAAACTCCTCCTAGGGTTTTTGAGCCAGACTCACCAGAATCGTGCTGTATCATCTAGACAAGTCGGACATTAAAAGTTATTAAAAGCGTTCTAAAAGACTGAACGGTGTTTTCGTGAAAACGCTTTTGCCGGGCGTCCCATTGGCGAGGACAGATGTTTGGCCTGTTGCCATGGCAACACGGGTATAGCCATAGGCACAATGTATTTTTATTTTCCAGGGGGCGCTGTCAAGCCATTTCTTAAAATTTTTTAATACAGATTATTTGTAAATTCCTTTTTTCGCATTCTTGAATTTTGTGCAAAATTTCGTGAGTTTTTGTCGGTGGGAAGTACCTGAAACCTGAAAAAAGGGGGGGAGGAAAATAATAATAATAATAAGAAAAATAATAATAATAAGAAAAACCAGAACAATAACAACAGGCCCTACGCTTTAGCGCTCGGGCCTAATAATAATAATAACAACCCACTAGTTGCCACATTCCAAACAGAAAGGGCTCTGGCTCCATCGACTCTGGCTCTCATCGACTTTACATTAGCTCCATCAAATGAAGTCCCGTAAGCGCCAGCTTGAGAGACTGTACAAGAAATCTGGTTTAACTGTCCATCACCAATTCTACATAGACTACACACAGCAATACAAAGACGCACTAAACTCCGCCCGGTCCAACTATTACTCCAACCTCATCCATTCCGGCTCCAATAACCCCAAAGCTCTCTTTTCCACAATAAACACACTCCTAAAGCCCAACAACAACACCTCATCTTCCTTCACCACTGACAAATGCAACCAATTTCAATCCTTCTTTCAGTCTAAAATAGATTCCATTTACAGTTCAATAGACCTCTCCTCCTCCCACACTGCACCACCTGATCCTCCTCCGCCCTATCAACAGCTCTCTCACTTCACGCCCATTTCCCCTGCTCACCTGATAAAACTTTTTTTCGGCATTAAAACTTCCACATGCTCCCTGGATCCCATTCCCTCTCCTTTCATCAAAGCCTGTCTTCCTGCACTCTCTCCACTGATCACCCAAATCATAAATTCCTCCCTCTCCTCCGGTTCTGTCCCACAGTCTGTCAAGTTGGCTGCTATCACCCGCATCCTCAAAAACCCAACCTTGACCCTGACAACTGTGCAAATTTCCGTCCCATATCCAACCTCCCCTTTCTGTCTAAAATTCTGGAATGTGTCGTCGCCGCCCAACTCCAAACCCACCTCACTTCCAACAGTCTCTACGAACCCTCCCAGTCCGGCTTCCGTCCTAAACATAGCACCGAAACAGCTCTGCTCAAAATCACAAATGACCTCCTCCTCTCCTCCGACTCCGGCCACCTCTCCATCCTCATCCTCTTGGACCTCACTGCAGCCTTCGACACAATCAGCCACTCCATCCTCCTGTCCCGCCTCAAAAACTCACTCAACATCACCGGCTCCGTTCTCTTCTGGCTCCAGTCCTACCTCACAAACCGGCAACAGTTCATACACATAAACCATTGCTCCTCCTCCATAGCCCCCCTGCAGCAAGGAGTCCCCCAAGGTTCGGTGCTTGGTCCTCTCCTCTTCATTCTCTATATCCTCCCCCTTGGCAACATCATTCGTCGTCACGGTCTCCACTTTCACTGCTACGCTGACGACATCCAACTTTACATCTCCACAACATCCATCAACCCCAGCATCCACTCCACTCTCACCCACTGCCTAACAGACATCAAAAACTGGATGAACCACAACTTCCTTAAACTAAACAGCGACAAAACAGACTTTATCATCATCGGTCCACACAACTTCACCAAATCCTCACAACACTTCACCCTGCACTTCGACAACACCACACTCTCTCCATCCCCACTCATCCGTAACCTCGGTGTGCTCCTCGACCCCACTCTTTCATTTGAACCCCACGTCAAATTCATAACCCGGACTGCATTCTTTCACCTCAAAAACATAGCCCGTCTCCGCCAATCACTCACCTTCTCTGCCGCTGAAACTCTCATACACGCATTTATCACATCCAGAATCGACTACTGCAATAGCATCCTCTACGGTACACCATCCAAAACCCTCAACAGACTACAGTACATTCAGAACTCCGCTGCCCGGCTCCTCACCCACACCCACACCCGCTCACGTGAACACATCACCCCTGTCCTCCACAAGCTCCACTGGCTCCCCGTCCCTCAGCGCATCCACTTCAAAATTCTTCTCATCACTTTCAAAGCACTTCACAACCCGGCCCCTCCTTACCTCACAGACCTGCTCCACCACCACACTCCATCTCGCTCCCTCCGCTCCTCCAGCTCCAACCTCCTCTCCCTGCCCTGTAGGACCAAGCTCCGAACCTGGGGGGACAGAGCCATCTCCATCGCTGCCCCCACCCTCTGGAACTCACTGCCCAAACCCCTCCGTGACTGCTCTGATCTCCCCACCTTCAAAAAAGAACTCAAAACCCACCTGTTTAAAATTGCTTTAATGTTTGATTTTATATTGTAAATTTTGTGATATTTTAAATGTTTGATTTTATGTTGTAAATTCTGTGATATTTTATTCTTTCATGATTTGTGAAGCGTCTTTGAGTGTCTTGAAAAGCGCTATATAAATAAAATGTATTATTATTATTATTATTGAAAAATTGTCAGCCCTTTCTGTAACTGCTGGTGTGAACCTCGTTATTTTGGTCTTAAACCCGCTCTACGTGATCCTGGTGTTTTATTTTGTCCGCAAATAAATTCCTAAATCTAATATGAAACTCTAACCCTGTGAGTTTCTTTTGACTGGAGCCGAACACTTTGGGTGACGTCACACTCCCTTTGTCCACTCCCTTTGTCCACTCCTTTTCACTCTGGACAAAGGCCGTGTGAGGTTAATGAAATCAGTCTGACATCTCTCATACGCACAGTGGGCTTATGTTTAACTAGTGCTGTCAGGAGATTTAAAAAAAAATCAAATTAATTACAGGATTTGTAATTAATTAATCTAATTAATCACATTTTAAGAGTGTGAGAGAGAGATTGAGAGAGAGAGAGATTGAAAGAGATTGAGAGAGAATGCGAGAGAGAGGGATTGAGAGAGAGATTGAGAGAGAGATTGAGAGAGAGATTGCGAGAGAGAGAGGGATTGAGAGAGAGAGAGATGGAGAGAGATTGAGAGAGACAGAGAGACTGAGAGAGATTGAGAGAGAGATGGAGAGATTGAGAGAGAGAGAGATTAAAAGAGATTGAGAGAGAGAGAGATTGAGAGAGATTGAAAGAGATTGAGAGAGAGATTGAGAGAGATTGAGAGAGATTGAGAGAGATTGAGAGAGATAGAGAGATAGAGAGATTGAGAGATTGAGAGAGAGAGAGAGAGAGAGAGAGATTGAGAGAGAGAGAGTGACTGAGATCACGCTCGCTCTAACACCGGTATCAATAGACCCCTTTACAGTTAGTAAACAGACGTGAAGTCACCGGCATGTGCGTGCACTGTTGACCCAGAATCAACCATGGCGGACCATAGCGGAGTATCTGAACGATAGGGAGAGCTACATTCAAAAGCTCACGTTGAGCAACGGGGTTCGACTACCAGATCCTTATGTGATCACGGAGTGGCAGTACGACCGCAGAAAGTGGCCAGATTTACAGTGGACAGATATCCACTGTTATTTAGTCGAAAAGCCCAGCGTGTATACAAGAGAGAAAGTGCGCGCATACAAATCCATGGATGCCTACCAGTTTGCCGTGTGTGGCCATGTACAGGAAGTAAAATACCACAATATCGATGGGGAGTTTTGCGTGTTGGCATCTGATGTTCTCCCCAGTCAAAGACAAGGCCACAAGACGACCATGTACAATGCATCAACAAGCGCAATAACTACGTTCTGACCGCCAACTGCACTTGCGTTGTGGGGTATGTAGCATACTATGACTTAATTCACGAGTCACAGATGTGATCTCAGTCATGTCAAATGCCATTTATGATGGTCATGCGAAAACTTATCATGCATTTTAACAAAGTTATTCGTGTTCGTTTACATGTGTCTGTCGTAGAGGTTACCCGGTTAATGTCTGAGCTTTGCGGTGTCCTGTGCTTGCTAGTTAATCAGCATGATTAAACACCATTGAACACCTGGGCAAATTACCCTAAACAAACAGCAGGTGTTCACTTGTGTGTATGTCAGTTGAATGGTATGAACTATCATTTATTCCATCTGTTTCTCTTTATTCGAGTTCTTCTCTTCTATATCTTCGCTGGGGGTTTTATGGCAGCAGTGGCTTTCTTTTGAGTCAACACTGGGCGCGCATTCAGTGATGACGTAGCTTTGAAACTGGTCTATGGAACTTGTGTTTATCGTTCAAATGATCCGTCAGGCTGGAGCAGCATCGGTGATCGGAAAATTCTTTTTGACAAAAGCTACAAATCACGGCGTTCTTGTTGCATGATAAGTTTTCGTCTTTGTTCTTTTTATAAATAAATAAAAATTTTTTTATAAAAGGCCCTGGCAGCGATTTGCTCGCCGCACGCCAAATTTAAAATGTGCATTGAATTGCCACTCATAATTAACTGCGTAATTTTTATAACGCGTTAATTTTTTGCATTGTAATTGATCTAATTAACGCGTTAAACTGACAGCCCTAATATAAACATGTTTAAAGCCCCAGTGTGTAGGATTCGTGGCGCATAGGTGGATGGTGCTATTGCACTTTCTGTTTTAGCTACGGCAGACCTTGAGGGTCACCCGGGCGCGGTCCCGTTTTGTTTTGTTTTTCTCTCTCATGAAAACACACATTCCCGATCATGTACCATGACACTCTACACATCAAATGAAACCTTACAGTCTCCTCTTTTTGACTATGCAATTCATTTCCCTGCACAACAATCACTCCCCGAGCACATGGGGCTTTTATACGGAAAAGCACAAAACGAGGTTAGCTTACCTTAGAATGCTTTGCACAGGTCAAACTCTGTATTTCACCATAAACTTGCTCTCAATTTGTCCGTAAGGATCCAGCGAATAAAATCCAGTAAAACAATTTAGTCCAAAACACATGTTAGATCCATTACGACGTCTGATCCGGCAGCATGTTTGTGTTGTTTACTCAAAACCACGAGCCTTGCCGAAGGCGAAGGCGGAGCCCAAATGTCCTTCTGCGGCTCTCGTATTCAAAATGGCTGCCTCTGCATGGGGAAGATCCCCCTTTTATGTGACTATATCTAAGTCCAAAAGAATACTTTGATTTCATGATGGAAGTGAAAAGGCTTGGAAAACAATGTATTTTTGAATGGGTATCTTCAATTTCAGTAATTAACGGGTAAAAATCTTACACACTGTCCCTTTAAAAGCTCCAAAAAGTAAATTCAGTATAATATGATAAAATGATGATTCACCTGCTGACATGAAAGCTGAAATCTGCTCGGATGGTACCGGCGTGGGCCTCTGCCGGGTTTGTGTGTCCCACCATCATTCTGGAGGTCTTCACTACGTCGGGCCCCTCCCACACCTAAGCACAGATCACAACAGGATCAATAAAATGACCGAAACAAAAACATCTGCCTAAAAGAAAACCAATATGACTAATTAATGTTACCAAAGTGTTAGATTTCTGGCTCCTACTTGGTACTATAAACTAATAGCAATAGAAAATATAAAACAATTTCCCTTGTGGATCAATAAAGTTTGTCTGAGTCTAATAGGCAGTGGTGGAAATGAAGTAAAAATAGTAAAGTATACATTTTGGGTATCTGTATTTTCCTTAAGTAGATTTTAATTTGGATTTGGATACTTTTTACTTGTACTTTACTAAATTTGAGAGCAGATACCTGAACGTCTTACTCCACTACATTTTTGAACAGAACTTTTTATGATTGCGCGAGACCTGCAGAAAACGCAGTTATTTTTTAACGTGTTCCTTGTTTGAGCAAATAAAAACAGCTGGGAAAAAATGTCAAAATTCAGCACAAATCTTTATCAAAATCACTACATTTGAAGCTTTATAAGTAGATTTTTTTTTGCTTTAACCTAAGTAACAAAATTGAGTACTTCTTCCAGTGTAAAATAACTATATTATATAAACAACCATTGCAACCACAGGTCCTGAGGTCATGTAGTCCACCAGATCTGGGTAAAAGGGCTTCTTGGTCAGCTGGCAGTAGTGCTCAGACAGGAGCTCCTTGGAAACCTGTACAAATTTAATAGAAATTCATTAGATTTTTTTTGGGGCTGTTTACTTTTTTTTTTTTTTCAGTTCTACGTCCTTCTTTTTAGTACCCGTCTCCATTTGAGTCATGTTAAAGTGGAAACTAGAGACTGGGACCACGGCTTAGTGATAATTTTAGCTTGTTATTGGAACATTTTTCATTCTCACACTCTGATTGACAAGACAAATTACTTGGACACAATAGTTCCAAAAATTCTTCATTCGCAAGTAGGCTATTCATTAAAATTCAGAAAAACTGTGGCAATAATTCAGTTTCAAATTGTATTTTATAGTGCGCAATGGAAGAATAATGAAGGGAGGAATTTTAGAATGCTTTGACGCACGCTACTGCACACATTTTTGAAGAAAGTTTTATTAGTACCTGCAGGAGTTTCATTCCAACGAGCTTGAATCCTCGTCTTTCAAAACGATTGATAATTTGTCCAATAAGGCGCCTCTGAACTCCATCTGGTTTTACCGCTATGAACGTCCTCTCCTTTACGCACGGGGCACCTGAAGACAAAAGACAAGGATTAACACAACAGTGCACACTAAATTAAAACTTTTAAGCAACTATTTTAGTGTAGCTACTGAAAAAGGCTACTGTAAAGGAGAGCTCTGCTAAATGGACTTAATGAATGACCGCGAGTGATCAATACACGCGTCATATGACCAACGCCACATTTACTGTGTCTGTCCTGCGTACTGTCCCCAGAGACTCTAACCTACTTTTAGTTCGTGACCTCAGAGTGCGCAGACAAAACTACTACTGATGACCTGTTAAATTTATGGGGGAAAAAATCAATACATGTCAAGTGTTTTGCCAATTATTCATAAAACAAAACTGGAACTCAATAAAATGAAACTTGACTGGATTTAACAAGGGAAATGACTTGACCACTATGCACCTCACACATTACTCACATAGCTCACCACTGTCAGTTTAAGATATACATACACACATACGTATACACACACACACACACGTTTATATATATTTTATAAAATAGATATATAAAAGTAAAATTGCAAATTAATAAAATTACTGGTCGGAGTCCAGTTAGTCCAAATATAGACTTGGTTTGGCCCTTTTCTAGTGTTACAGTCTAGTCCAGTTTAGTTTTGGTCAGGTAGGCCCTACATGACCAAGCCTTACTTGATTTATTCCTGTGCCCTGCTCCAGCCGTGACGCGCCCTCTCCACTGCGCGCTCTGGGTGGACGCCGGTGCCAGCCCGGTCACCGCGCTTGTTCCCCGGGCTCCCAGGGACACCTGCTGCAGGAGCCTTTGGACAGCGCACAGCTGGAAGAAGCTCATCTTCAGACGCGTGTGGTCCGTCACTACAAACACGAGTCAACTCCATTCAATCAAAACTCACGAGTCTGGCCCCCGTGATGGGCCCAACTGTTTACCGAGCAAAAGTTGTGTTTGCTTTGGCCTGTTATGTTTCAAATCAGTCTCAAGTTCCACCAAACATTGATTTTATTCTGATTTCAATAAGGTCAAATGCATGTAAACTTGTTTTAGCATAAACCGTACTCAACCTGGGTGAAAGATGTTGCATTTTGAAATGGAGCTTATTAAAATATATGCATATTTTATAATAATACATTTTTAAAAATTAAATAATTTTATAATAAATAAATCAAACCTTCCTGTGCACCCTATGAAAACATTTGAAGCCAAAAAAAGAGTGAGTCATTGCATTGTATTTATCTGTACTTGGCTGTGCCAAGGATTAGCTTCGGCCTACTTTGTCGATCAAAAACCTTTAACAATAAAGCTGACTTTGATCATTGATCAATGTTACACTGAGAGCACCCTCTTCAGGTTTGGAGCACTTCGGTCGCCTTGTGTGCGTTTTTCGGTCTTGCTACGCGTTTGCACCCCTCGGCCACCGTAGATTATGTCCAACCACACACACACGCACATACTCAATCAGACAGCATTTAATAAAGATTCTTGAACTAAGTGAAGCATCGCTGTGATTCTGACCGATCACCTGCTGTGGGTTCCACCTTTAACGATCCAATAAGTAAATTGAGTTAGGAAGCACATCCTTCCTCACAGACACCATAATTCATTTTATTACAAAAGCACTTTATTAAGCAGTTTCTTTTCATTTTCATGGAATGATATGAAAGATCTTAAGTTGACAGTGGTCTCCTTTGGAGATGAGACATTTGAAGGCAAAATGAATAAAAGCAGACATTTTAAAAACTCAGAATGAGTTGAAAGTGCTCAGTCCCTCCTCGCGTGGTGCAGAGGCATGGGAAAGAAGGCCTGGCTCAGAGGTTCCAGGTCCACGGCAGACCAGGTTTATGCTTCTGCCAAATCCTCATTGGCAACACATGGTTCACAACATCACCTCCTTCTACAGTAGAATTCAGACTATATCAGCAGCAACTCCAAACCCTGTGTTCAGTCCTCCCTACCACTCTGAGTAGGTCCAGTAAAGCGAGTTTGGAGCGTGGGGCAAAGTGGTCAGCACAAGCAGTCTTTAAAAATACTATTCACGTGGAGTGCTTCATCTGTGTGCTATAGCTTGATAGTGCCTGTGGGCAGGCTACTATTACAGAGTCTGTAGTAGCGAAGGTCGTTCACCAGCCGCTGCACACTTTGAGTGAACGAGGGAAGGTCCTACAACAAGGCAAAACAAGAAAATCATTAGTTTACTATTAAGGGGAACATTCATTAACCAAAACAAGTATTTGAATACTCACCCGCTCAAGCTTAAAGTTGCGGGCAAGAACGGCTCGCTGGTTGCTGTCCACTCCCTGACAGCCGTTGAGAAACTCTGGCATGAAGGCCGAGTAGAAGGCATCGAAGTCCACCGAGGCCATGTTGTAGATGGCCAGTGTGATTTCCTCCTGGAGAAGGTCATGACCTTTGTGCAGAAGGACCTGCAGCAGCACGTTGATGAAGTGGAACAGCATGGAGGTCCTAAAAAGCTTCTGAAAAACAGAGGGAAACTTGTTAAGATTGGTCGTATTCTGTTGAAAATATGTCGGTAAAAAAATCTAAAACTTACTCTGTGATACAGCTTGTGCTTGCTGTTTAAAGACTCTAAATAAGAAAGATTCTGTTTAAAAATGTGGATGTCGGGCTGCAGGAAGGACTGCCCAAACGCCTGCCAAAACATGAAGAAAAAGTCAGAAACCTAAACTGTGAACTGATACATTTTTTAAATGGCCCTCTTATGCAAAATCAACTTTTCAGAGCTTTTATCCATGTTATAGTGGTTTTATATTTGGAGTGATTCGTGCATGCTTGAGTCATCTTTAATCACTTATTTTCAAGATGCCATTTTGCCAATCAACTCCCATTTTCACCACCACCGCTACACGCCCAATGCTCTGTACTAACTTTATTCTCCATTTAAAAATGTCCAAATTATAACAAGGCATCAACTATATCCTCCTGAAAATAATAATAATAATAATAATAATAATAATAAATAAAAAATAATAAATAAACATGCGTAAATAAGTAAATAATAAATAAAAATACAAATAAAAAATAATAAACATGCATAAATAAATGAATAAATAAAAATATAAATAAAATAAATAAATAAAAATAAATAAAAACATAATTAAGTAAATAAATAAATCAATAAGAAAAGGTAATCTAAAAACTTTTTGAGGTGACTGTTGAAGCTTGTCAGAGATGTTTTTGTTAGGTCGTTAACTTCACATTTAACACCATTACAGTCCGTTACAACAGTCCCATGTTACATTATGAATAAAAATAAATTTAACAAAATGTAAATGCTAAGGTGTTCATTTACCTCCAAAGAGAAAATTAAAATAATGATAATTTAGATACACTTTTCTCTTCGGGTCCCAGGAGGATATAGCAGACATAAGCGCAACATGTCTCCTTTAAATACATTTTAGAGTTGACACAGACCTGCATGGCAGCGGTGAACTGGGCCTCGTTCTCCATAACGTCCTCTGAGGCTCCTTTTTGGACTGTTGTTAAGACTGAAGTTTTAAAGAAGTATCTCCAGTTTTGGTGAAGTATTTGGTAAAGTAATTCAAACATTTCTGCCTTGACATCAGGGGAGGAACGCTACAAAAAACACAACAACAAAAAAACAAACAAAAACACATAAATGAGATTGGTACTTCTAAAAAAAACAAACATTTGCACACATTTAAACCAAGCCTTTCACATTTAGTCTCATAGTAAACATGAGACATTTAGTCTCATAGTAAACATTAATTAATTTGCAGTTATTTAATTTGCCTGAAAATGCGTGCAGACGTTTTTTGAAAAGGCAAGTCATGATTTTTATAACAATGCTCAAGTGACATCATATAAATATTACAATTTTACAACATATGCAATAAACTATAAATCATTATTTTAAAGAACCAAATTCACTTGAAACATTTTTTTTTCTTTGTTAAACCACTACCTGCACAAACCAGACACCCTTTTTAAGCATCAAAATACATAAAATCTATAGCATAAACAAGTTGTCTTTCCCTAAACAAGCAACAAAATTGTAACTTTCACATTTCTGTAAAAATCGTTAGAATACTGGCGGCAGTATATCTTTACAGCCAAACACAATATAAAAATGTACTAACAAAAATGTTCAAATGTAGAGTTTCATAAGCACTAGGCAAGGCAAGGTATTTTTATTTATACACAAGGAAACTCAATGTGCTCAACAAATACAAAAAGATGACAACAAAACAAAAGAAAATGCCTAAAAATTTATTTAAATTAGACCTAAAATGCCGTACCTCTGCCACCACGGGGTACACTTGCTCCATGCAGAGAGAGAGGATACTGGGCAGGAACGGTTTGAAGGCCTGACCATGTTCTTGAACCACCACCTGCAGAATCTTCAGGAACTTCTGGACCACCTTGCACCCGGCGCTGCCCTCCTGCAGGATACTCGCTGCCAGCTGCTCTCTAAACACGACATAACAAACTCACGACTGTGTAGCTAATACATAAAAGGCACAGTACCTGATTTTTACCATCTTAAAAACATGAAAAACAGAACTAGTGCGTTTCAAACTGTAACAGCTAGCATGCTAATGTGCACTTCCTGATTTTCAGACGCAGCTGACATATTTTAACCCTGAAAGCTGCTTATACAATATATCTGTACTGGGGCAAGACATGGGGGAAATCTGGTTTAAAAAAAAAGAAGCTCTATTTATCACATTTTCAAACAGTTTGCAGCAGGTATCAGATTTTTTCACAGCGATGGGTTTATAATCTCTTTGTACAAATGTCAGAGGCCAGAGATTGTGGTCATAATAATGCTAACAACTAACAATTAGCATGCTAAGAGTGCACCGGCCTTCACTACACTGATCTACAAATTTTTAGACTCGATCTGCTTCCGAGATAAAAGTGGCTAAATCTCATTTATATTGATAAGCTGAACTGAAAATCAGTTGATAACTGTGCTGGTTTGCTAATGTATTCAAGATATTTAATGATATTGTTTTACATCAAAATGGCATCTGTTTATACAATAGATTTAGGCATTTTTGCTTTAAAGGTCCCATCGCATGAAATTTTCACTTTCTGAGGTTTTTGAATGTTAATGTGAGCTCCCCTACCCTGTTTACCCCCCCCCGGCTAAAAGTTGCAAAATGTGTAAACTGAGCATTTGCTATCCTTTTCCGCGTTTGGAAAAAAAGACAGCCCAAACAGGCGATTCTGAACAAGGGAACTTTCTGACGTCACACTTGTGGAAAGATTTCCACCCCCCGTCTGGATATCTACCTACCGTCTCTGGAAATCACGTCCAGAGAAATTGGACTGCGAACGAGCTACGAAATGCGAGATGCGTTTTTTTATTTGCCTGGAGACACGTGAGAGTGTTTCCAGGCTCGGATGTCCTTTATCCGAGCCTCCGAACCTCTAAAACAGCAGTGGTTTAATTTTATTTTCTGAGGAAATGTGTTTTTTTTTAAAAAATGGAAAACGTCTCATATCTTCCTCCGTGCTTAAAACACGGAAGTGGGGACAGCGCACATCACACCGCTAATCCAGGAAACAGCGGCCTATTTGACCACAACCCACCCGCTGCACTGACAGAGACGTCCTCCTCATTTGCATTCAAGCAACAACGCCCAGAATAAAGTGTTCCAGAGACATAGTTATGACTTTGACTGTCTTCATGAGGCTATCTCATGCACTGAAGCTTGATTTTGAAGAAGGATTCATTTACAGTATTAGGGAACCATTAAGGCGCCATATAAAAGCATCAAGAAGTACCATGTCATGGGATCTTTAAAAATATTTATATTTTGAAAATATTTAAATTGCACTTCTTTATCCATCAAGAAATAAACAAGAAATATCTTAAGACATCAGGTGCACACAATTTCGAGGCATCTCTCATGTGAAATCAAAAAATATTTGATGTTAAAACTCTAGACATACTAAAATTAATGTATTGGAATGTGCAGACAGGCTTTCAGATAGAACTGCTTGCTTGTAGACACACTGTACCTTCTGATAAACTACCGTTTTTGCCTTATTTTGTATAAATTTCCTATTTTGACCCAATACTATATCTTGGAAACTATAGCCAATCAGCACTTCTTTATTAGTGACCTAAACCAAGAAAAATTTCACTACTTTTGTTCCGGAAGCATTTTGCTTGTAGACCAGTGTTATTAAAAGAGATGGTTGAAATACCTGGTAAACATGCTAAGAAATGTATGGATGATCTGCCCCGTGAAGGGAACCCCCATCTGGACTCGGAGGGCCTGGAACAGGATCAGGAAGAAGGCTAACATTTCATCAGTCACATCTGAGGAGAGCAGAGACGCACGTTAGACCACATTCATTCTCTCCGTTCAGTTTAAGTTTAAGTAAAGACGGGGACCTGGTTGTTGTATGAAAACCGGGAAAAGGCTGAGTGACACTTGGACAGACTCCTGCAGACTCTGGTAGCAGATTTGGCGAGATTTGGTGGATTCTCCAGAAATGCTGTCCACTATGTCCCTCAGCACAGGTAGGGTCTGCTGTATCACTGCTTTCACTGCAACACAAAAGTAAACACTAATACTCAAGATTTTGGACAAAACCTTAAATAAAACACCGACATCCTTGAATTTGAGGCCATGACTTCAGATGGAGGGCAGAGATGCATTGTTTTTGAATGAAAGATCTCGAAATAAATAACAAAAATAGCTGACATTTTGAAAACGTTGATGATGAGATTAGATCCTCCAGTTTGGGATTCTAATCTTGTGGCTCAAAGTCTTTTAAGAGATAACACTTTTAAGATTGAACGAGGCAACATTTTCAAGTTACAGTCAAAAAGAGTTGTATTTCTGAACTTCGTGTCAGTTTATGTTTTACGCAGACAGGCCTGGTAATTACAGATATTAGCCATAAACCTCGTCAAAACATCTGCATCTAAAAAGGCGCTGTACCCGATTGGACCATCGTAAAAACGTGAAAAACAGAACTAACCGCACACTCCATGATTATCATACAATAAATCTCTTTATAGTTCGATGCAGATAGTGAGCAGTGGACTTATTTTGACCTCAAGAGCTGCTTATACAATAAAGCTGTACTGGTGTAAGGCAAATTTAGCTCAAATACATGAGGGAAAAAAGTTGCTGTTTAAAAAGTTTAAAGTTGTGCTGTCATGTGTAAAATACTGACCATTATCTAGAGCGGGTTGGGGTGGGGTAACATTCACAGTGCCTCGTAGGATTCGGTACTCTCTGGTGAGGGCGGCGATCATGCTGGCGTGGTTACTGGAGCGTGACTGCCACTGCTGCTCGCTCTCGGGTAAGTTTGGCCACGGCAGGAGGAACATGTTGGACAGAGCTCGGCACACCAACATGTGGGCCTGGAGACGAAGGACGAACCAATGAATCAGATGTTGTTAAGAAGTTTAACTGAGGTGGGTGGAAGGAAGTGTGGGTTGTTTTAATCACTGTAAATCACTTTTGTATGATTAGGGCTTTAAAAATAAAGTTTTGATTGATTGATCTTTTGATTTTAGGTATATTGTACCATTACTATCAATAGTATGCAGTTCTAGTGTGGTAGTAATTATCATTATTAGAGGTGGTAAGGTAGAAATTATACTACTTGTTAGCAGTATTAGAACATAGCAGTATATAGCAGTCATACCTGCGATGCAGTGATAGTATTAAATTTAGGGACAGCTGTAGTGGTGGTATCAGCCGTAGTAGTAGTAGTAGTAGTAGCAGTTATAGTATCTTAGTCTTTTAGCGTGTGTGTGCGTGTTACTGTTTGGGTTGTTTGGTTGTGTGGTGTCGGGCAGTTGTGGGGCTGGTTGGGTGTGTGGAAGGAAATGTGGGATTGTTTTTAATCACTGTAAGGCGCTTTGTGTTGCTTTTTTTTGTATGAAGGGCACTTTATAAATAATGTTTGATTGATTGAGAAACACACGGGGCAGTGCTTCTGCTGCATTTATGTGCTGAATCCTGACCGCAATGGTATAATGCCCCATTTGAAATTCACCTGTCCACCGTTTCAGAGTTAAACTTGTTTCACATGGTCATAAAATAAGATGTCTGTAGTATTAAACCTATTTTGTGACACATTTTCGATCGTTGTTGTGGTTTTTGAGTCATTGTGTATGGCTGCTGTCGCTCTCGCCTCCTCCCTCTCTCCTTGACCGCTCTGCACGAGGAGGAGTATGTACACACCCACACACAAGGGATGGGAATTGATAAGATTTTTACGATTCTGATTCCATTATCGATACTGCTTAATGATTCGATTCTTTATCGATTCTCTTATCGATTCTAATTTGGGGAAAAAAGGAGAACAAACTGTTTGATTAGCACCAAGATTAGCACTAGTCCTGGTCTCGTCCTGGTCTCGTCCTGGCCTCGTCCTGGCCTCGTCCTGGCCTCGTCCTGGCCTCGTCCTGGCCTCGTCCTGGCCTCGTCCTGGCCTCGTCCTGGCCTCGTCCTGGCCTCGTCCTGGCCTCGTCCTGGCCTCGTCCTGGCCTCGTCCTGGCCTCGTCCTGGCCTCGTCCTGGCCTCGTCCTGGCCTCGTCCTGGCCTCGTCCTGGTCTCGTCCTGGTCTCGTCCTGGTCTCGTCCTGGTCTCGTCCTGGTCTCGTCCTGGTCTCGTCCTGCTTTAGTTCTGTTTTAGTCCTGCTTTAGTTCTGTTTTAGTCCTGGTTTAGTCCCAGTTTAGCGCACAGGCTGATGTTGACACAAGCCGCTGCTTTCACCTAATATCTCCATTTGATGCAGAAATAATATGATAATAATTATGACTCACCCCGTGTTGCAGTGTGTTTTCAGGTAATTCGTGTATCTCCACGTGTAAACGCGTATTGTGTGTTTCGGAGCTAAATCGCACTTTGTACACAAGCTCCGGAGAAACGGCCGTGTCCCAAACCTGTCCCGAAGGTCTCCTGAACATGTCATGTGTCCAAGTAGAAGTTAAAAGTCCATTTTCATGTCCTTTAGTGTCCTGCAGTGCCGCGTACATATGCAAGAGCTCCTCACAGCTGATACGCGAACAGGGGAAAACACATCGGCAATTCTCGCAACGGGATTGGCTAGAGCGCGAGCGTGGGAAAATATATTGATTTATACACCCCCCGTTTCTTCTCGTTCTTCTCGTCATGCGAAAATAGTATATAAACTCCATATCAGTAAAGCGGCAAAACACGTATCAATCCCACGTAATTCGTGCTGGCTGGAATCATTAAGAGAATTGTTAGATAAACTGCTAATCGATTCCGTGGAATTCAAACACACAGAACAGGTTCTCAACAGGAACTGGTTCAGGCGAGTTTGCAGTGAGACATAGAAGAGACAAACAGAACATTAGCTCTCCTTCTAATCTCTTTTACTCTGGTTTGTGAACAGAGCGAAAAGAAACTAATGCGTCAACTACAGCCAGAACCTGTTAGTATTAAAGGGCCAGAGCCCAGTTCACTGTAAATATGAATAAAATCACTGCAATACAATGTGAACTAGGTCTAAATTATAACAAGCTGGCCTAATATTTAAATGCAATTGCAATAACTGACATCGTAATTAATCCCTAGTCACGTGACATTCAACTATGAGCCTCCAAGGCCAGAGGAAACCCTGCAGGTGATACTGACCTCCTGAGGCAGTCGGGGGGCCTGGTTGTCTGTGATGAGGTTGAAGATGTTCTGGACAGCAGGCAGAGTCACCAGAAATACTGGCCGTACTGTAGAGGTCAGGGACACCATCAGATGGCACGCAGACAGGAGCAGCTTTTCAGGTACCTGCAAAATGTACCTTTACAGTTAGATGAGGATGATTACTCAAGATCAAAATGCCTCAAGATGTTACAGAATTTTATGTAAAATCTGTAAAATGACAACTTATTAGAGGTTAAGATAAAAAAAAGGTTTAACTTTATGAGAATAAAGTCATATTATAATGAACATTTTGTTACAATACGGTATGTTCCAACATTTCAAGTAATCTTTTATATTTGTTGTTTCTGCTGTAAGTAATATAGGATTTTGCCATTCTAAGGCTGCTTTATCTGTTTTTTAATCTTCATAATAACTAGTGGGCATTTATAATATTACTGAGGACTTTTGCCCCATTTAAAAAGATGTAATATTTTGTTTTTAATTGTTATTCGCTATGGCAACAGTCCTAATTTTTCTGAATGATTCTGAAATCCATGAATAGTCATATTGTTGGTAATGCATACACACAAATCTAATAATAATCCATGATGTAACATAAGAGGGGATACCTTCGCTGTAATGAGAGGGCTACAGGCCTCTACAGCAGATGTGATGAGGTTGATGAACTGGCTCTGGTTTTGGCCGTGGACCTCACTGTAAAACTGGGCGAGCCAATGGGAGTAGGCTTGCAAAGCAGCCAGGGCCTGTGCGTGTCTGCAACAAGCAAATGACAAATGCAAAGATCATATCAAATAAAACTCCTTTGCATGGACAGTGTGAGGTGATGTCGGGTTCAATGTGTGTACTGCACAGACAAGCAAGTTCAAGTTAACAGATAGCAGTATTCTACAAATGTTCATTTTGGCAGGTCATATTTTTTTTGAAATATTTTTAATATCATGCCATATTTTTGCTGATTAAATTAAACAACAAGCAACCATACTGACCAAAACCATGTCCAATATCAGCACTAAAAGTACTGGTATTAAATAATGAATGAATAACAGGATGAGTGAAGACTAGATCCAAGTTCACTTTTGAATCCCATTTTTCCCAGATTTTCTGATTGACTAAAGCTCATTCATTCATTTTCATTCATTTATTAATTTCGAGCAGGTTACAGGTAACCAATATACAGTCAAATACATTTGTCTTTTCTTTTTGCTTGAAAAGGAGTGGGAAGAAGAAAACTTATTAAATCCCACCCCTGTCTTCCAAAACATAACTTAAATTATCAATTAGCTTCCTTATCAGCTCAGTTGAAAGAAACACAAAAACAAAAAAGGCAAATTCCATTCTTGTACAAAAAAACAAAACAAAACTGATACACAAAGGTGCCATTTGACGATTCATTCAAACTCGTCTCGCTCTGTATTCAGACCAGACCATGTAATACAAGAACTTAAATTTGTGAATATTTTGGCAGAGCTTTTGCTGTAAATCCAGAGCATTCCACATTTTTACCCCACACACAGTCACACAGAAACTTTTACGAGTGCTTCTAACATTCGGCAAAATGAAGTTTCCATAACCTCTCAAATTATAAATGTTCTCTTTAAGAGCAAAACATTTTTGCAAATTTTTTGGCAATTGTTTATTAAATGCTTTAAAAAGCATAATCACTGTATAATATTTTACAAGGTCATTAAAATTTAATAACTTTGACTGAGTAAAAAGATCATGAGTGTGTTCTAAGAAGCTGACCTTGTGAATGATCCGCACGGCCCTTTTTTGCAGAAGAAATAGTGGATTAATTGAACATTGGTAATTATTACCCCATACTTCAATACAGTATATAAAACAGGGAAGAATCAAAGAACAATATAGAATTCGAATTGCATTGTGATCAAGGTTATGCTTAGCTTTATTTATAATTGAGAGGCTTTTCGCTATATTTCTGTTGCATTTAAGTCAACTCAAGTGGCAGATTTTTTTCTCAAATTAAATTAGACTAAAACTAAAAATAACCATTTGGCTTCATCTTGACTGAAACTAATAAAAAATCTTGACAAATTAACACTTCTTTGCAATGATTTTTTTTTTTTTTTTCCATTTATCAAAGGGAAATAGATTTTCTACTCACACATCAGTGAGGTCTGGTTTTAACACAGAAGGCACAGCAGTCTCCAGGTCATAGAGACTCGTTTGAGAACCATAGCAGGTCACTTCAACCAACCTGCATCAGAGAAGAAAAAAACATTTCAGAGCAAAAAATTACAATGACTTTATACCATACGCTTTAGCAATACGCAAATCAGGGCTGCAACTTATTTTGGTAGTCTAGTTTAGTGCATAACTAATAAAGGTCAGATTTTGTGAAATTATCTTTGGCCATTTTGATTCACTGCCACAGTCTCTGATAAAACGTCTTCTACCATGTGCTTGTATAGTCTGTATAGTTATGATAACAGTCACATAAAAAAAATACTATTATTATAACAGAGCGTAATTATTGCAGCCCCAAGTCAAATACACATACAGTATAAATAGAGCTAGTTTATTCTGGCAATAAAAAAGATATGATTTTAGTTGAAGAAATCTCCCTTCTACAGACCTCTCCACTACAGCCAGAGCGTCATTGAATCGCGCAGCAAACACCTCCCCGATGAAGTGTTCAGCCAGACGCCCCACGGCCTGGAGCAGAGAGCTGAGGTCCCTGAGAGAACAGTGCAGGCGCCGGCAGTCATTCTCTGCACTGATGTTCAACCTGCGACCTGGAGCAGCACAAGAACATGACCGTCAGCTATACATGTGATCATTTAATCAAGCAAAAATCCAATACATAATTTTCTTCTGTCAAGTCGCGCTAGGGTTGTCAAAAGTATCGAAAATCAGATACTAGTCAATACTAAAACTATCTTTGAAAGTAGATACTAATTTGAACAATCGATACCAAGAAAAGTCACATTCACAGGACAGAAAAGAACCTTTCCTGAATAGCTTTAGAATAATATTGCGTACATAGACTAGTGTACACCAATGGACCACTATGGAACCTAACTGGACCACTGAGATAAGTCCAGATACAGAGATATGAGGCACATGGTAATAAAAACTAAAATTGAGCTTGAAATGTTAATATTGTGACAACACTAGTTTGCACGTTTTGTTTAATGTAATTCATTAGATTTATCGACTTAGACTTAGACAAACTTTATTGATCCACAAGGGAAATGATTTGGGTACTGTAGCTCACTCATCAAATATAATATATAACAGAGGGTAACAAAAAATAGAGGGAATAGCAAGAAAGATAGCAAAACCCCGGTGTCAAATGAGACATTCATTATAAAAATAAAATATCACATATTTATTTGATATTTCAAATAATATGGGACATTGCAATTTCAAAGGCCATTTCCGCAAAATGGTTCAAGTTCAAAGGCCATTTCCTCAAAATGCTTTCTCACGTAAGGACATCTATGGGTCACCCTTTAAAGTAGCACCTACGAAACAAACTTTCCACACAACTAAAATGAAACAAAAACATGCTTTTACTTTAGTCTATTATTGGCTAAAGCTTTACAAACATAGAAAGTTAAATAGCTAACTTACTTGTACCAGTGGTTGCAATAAACTGCTGCAAACCCATATACACATCTAGATTTTCTTGAAGAACAGGAAACTGAAGAAGGAAACAAAAAAAGACACATTTAGTGACATAACAGCCAGCTGAAGTAGTAAGTAGAAGTAAGTAGTGACAGTAATATTAGTAGCAGAAGCAGATAACTAACTAATCTAATAAATCCAATTATCTTACCAGTGTAGTAAAAGCGTGTGAGGGGAGCAGCTCCATCACCTTGGCAACAACCTCCAAACTCTGACGCAGGTATTTTTGCCACTCGGTCTGTTGCTATGGTTACCAAACAAAGACATTCAGATAAGCTTGTGGAGTGAAAATGAACTGACGGAAGGTGATGAACTTCTTACATCATCGTCCAGCGTCTCGTCATCCAGCTCTTCTAACTGGGCCTGGTTATACCTGAACTGTATGCGATTCAAAACTTCACGTAAAAGTAGAACCAACGCGTCTTTGTAACTGAAAAAAGGGGGATTGTGTTTAAAAAAATTAAACATCGAGCTCATATTTTAGTTCATTTAAAAGGTCCTATACTACTGAAAATGGATTCTTGTGAGCTTCAAGTCATGTTACAATGATGTTACCTCATCAAAAACATATCCACAGTTTGGTTTTGTTTCATTCACACTTTATTATTAAGTCTGTCTACATATCCAATGCTCTGTTCCACCTTGTGATGTCATGAAGTGGTAATTGTCAAGTCAACAGCTACCTTTTACCTTCTGTTTAGTAGAGATCAGCAATTCCAGGGCTGAAATCATCCAAATGATTCAAGTGAAGATGTACTGAGTTTAAAAACACATTGGAGCACTTCCTGTATCACCACATGACATCATAAGGTGGAACTCCGGGTGCGTTTTTGAGGGGGAAATAACATTATAACGCAGATCAGAAAATAGTGCAATATGGTCCCTTTAAAGATGCACTGTGTAACTTTTATAGTGGAAGATCTGCCACCTGGTACATTCAACAAAATAAAGGTGCCATCACTTATTTTATTAGTCTAATCATAAATATTGTGCTATTTAGATTAATGTTGGTGATGTTCTTGCCGGAAGTGTAACATTAAACTTATTTATCTCCATAGGAACAAGCTGGTGACTTAACCAGGTCAGTTAAAAGGTCAGATCTGTGGACCTCACTCACATTAAGGTTTGTGTGTTTTGTGTGTTTTTCATTGATTTTTACATCTATACTGAATAAATACAAGCTAGATATGTTTATTGCCATACTGTGGAACATTCCAGGCAAAGCAATAAGATCTCCTGGAAGAAACTGGCACACTCCTCTCCTGGAAAGTTGTTGTGTAACTTTAAAGATCCCATGACATGGTACTTCTTGATGCTTTTATATGGCTCCTTAATGGTTCCCTAATACTGTAAATGAATCATTCTTCAAAATCAACACTCAGTGCATGAGAAACAGAGATAAGATGAGAAAGAGTCATAAATATCTCTCTCAAACTCTTTATTCTGGGCGTTGTTGCTTGAATGCAAATGAGGAGAAAACAGATGGCCAATAGTAGAGGGTGGGGGCGTGGCCAAACTCTCCGCTCAGAGCTCAGAGCCCACAGCTGATCCATTTCCTTGTTTTTGCACGGGGGAGAGATTTGAAGCGTTCCATTGAAAAATAAACACATTTCCACATAAAATAAAATAAAACCACTGCTGTTCAAAGGTCCAGAGGCTCAGATAAAGGACTTCCGAGCCTAGAAACACTCGGACGTGCCTCCAGGCAAATAAAAAAACGCATTTCGCATTGCCTAGCACATTCGCAGTCCAAACACTGGGCGTGATTTACAGAGACGCTGAGTACAGACAGACAGGGGTGGAACTGCATTTGCATTTCTTTTTTCGATCTGACGTCAATAAGGTGCCTTGTTCAAACTCGCCCGTTTGAGCTCCGATTTTTTGTAACGCAGAAAAGGATCGCAAATGCTCAGTTTAGACATTTCACAACTTTTAACCGGAAAGTGAAAATTTCATGCCATGGGACCTTTAAAGAAGCTGTTTTTATCACTCACCTATTCAGCACACTTTCTCTGTCTGCCAGTCTGCTTTTGATCTTTGTTGTTAAATAATCTAAAAAGACACTCCATATATCCAGACAGGCAAAGTATCCTTCATGTGTGGGCTACCAAGAGAAGAATAACATAAACAAATGAATAAAAATGGTTATAAATATATTTTTGCTGGTATTATATCTACCTGGTTAAATGTGTATTTGAAAAGCAGGCCGAGAAACTCCACAATGGGAAACTGTGGACTGGACTCGATCCGCCTCAGATGAACACTGACGAACAGGCGAAGGAAGTCTGTGAACTTCTCCAAGTAACTGAAAAACAAGTCACTAATTAGAAATACAATTGCAATCAGTTAGTCGGCAAGAATGTTATTTTATTTTTTGTTTGATTTCCTAATAAAGAAATAATAAGAAATATCCTAATAACCCCAAAACCATGGGCTGCTGTATCAATATCGGCAAGAGTATTTTTTTGGTGTCTTTTAGCTGTTTTTTTGTGACCGCACTACTTCCTTTAGTGGAAGGAAGGTTTACTTCTCCTCCTTGCCTCAATTGGAGGAGTTCAAGTTTCTCTGGGTCTTGCTCACGAGTGAGGGGAGGATGGAGCGCGAGATTGACAGGCGGATCGGCAGTGATGCGGTCGCTGTACTGGACCGTTGTGGTGAAGAGGGAGCTGAGCCAAAAGGCGAAGCTCTTGATTTACCGTCGATCTACGTTTCTACCCTCACCTGTGGTCATGAGGTCTGGATAATGACCGAAAGGACAAGATCGCGGATACAAGCGGCCGAAATGAGTTTCCTCCGCACAGTGGCTGGGTGCTCCCTTAGAGATAGGGTGAGGAGCTTGGTCACATGTGAGGAGCTCAGAGTACAGCCGCTGCTCCTCCACGTCGAGAGGAGCAGCTGAGGTGGCTCAGGCATCTCTTCCAGATGCCTCCTGGACGCCTTCCTCGGGAGGTGTTTCGGGCATGTCCCACCGGAAGGAGGCCCCAGGGAAGACCCAGGACACGCTTGTTCCATATTAACTTTTCAGCAACAATATTTCTTCGTTAAACCACTGCTTGTGCAGAGTATCATGTACAATATATATAGATCGCATGTATCGCCATATCGTGACAAGATGGTATTGTCAGCCATGTATTATGTATCGTATCGAATTGTGAGGGACCCTGTGATTCCCAGCCCTAATACAGATATATACAGCTCAAGACTTCCATACTGGCAATTCATATGTTCCAGGCATTCCTCCCTGAAAGGTGAAGGTGACCACATCCACAGCAATACTTTTTTTGTTTGGTAAGTTATAGAGCACCACTTTTGAACTGTACACATTGAAACACAATTAATGGCAGAACTCTTCATAAAACCCAGCGGCAAGGCAACGTTCAAACTCCTTTAATGTCATGTGACAAAGCAACAGAGAAACTGAGCAGAAATATCAGGCATCTGAACAATGACGGTATTGAGACTATTCGCACTTCCCGGCAATGTCTGACTGCAAATTAAAGTAAACTACTGCACAAGTACAAGAAAATGTCTAAACAAAATCCACTGGCAAAAAAAATCAAAAGATAATAATACGTACCTCTCGTCTAGTTCTTGGAGTCGGCTCTTGACAGTGTGGGCGTTGTTTTCACGCGTCAGTCTTTGCAGGAGGAAGAAGGTCTGCTGGAACATCCTCAAAAGATACTCCTCGAAATGCATTGGCACACAGTTCTTTGACACCAGTTCATTGACACAGGTCATGGCGAGCACTCCGAGGCGGGCGCGCTCCACTTTCGTCATCTCCGTCTGCTGCCCGTTCCTGCCTCCCCCGTTGGCCGTGGTGATGGGGTGGGGCTGTCCGTTCGATGAAGAGGAGTTGGAGATGAAGGAGCTCGTTTTGGCTTTGGTTCGGAGGTCGCAGCCAAAACGTGCAAAGTGAAAAATGGAGGCGAGGAGTGTGGGAGTGATGCTTGTGGACAGCGGGATCCAACTGAAAAGATGAGCCAGACATTCTAACACCAAGCAACAAAGCTGGTGGCTCTCGCTGTCCAGAGCTGCCATGGGCTGGCAGAGCAACTTTGAGTACTGGCTTCCCTGAAATAAGTTCCCAAGCAATTCCACTAGAAACACAGACAGAAATATGTAAAAATACAGTGTGATAATGAACTGTTGAGAGAGTCTCTAGAGACCTACCACTTTCCCCTGAGGTTGGTGATGGAGGTGGAGTTGACGCGATGATGCTGTGCTTGTCCCAGTAGGTTTCAAGGATACCTTTAATTATACACATTAAAATGTTACTGCACTGATGAAGACGAGAAGAACAACATGGGGTGGCTCGGTGGTTATAACACTTGTCCACCACAAAGGATCAAAGGAATGCATATTGTCCTTGGGCAATCCAAGGACAATATGCATTCATATAATATGCATCCAACTTTTATAAACGTGGATGTGGTCTGGGTAAGTGGTGCTAGTTAGAAGGATTGGCGGCACACACTGGGAGCAGACTTAAGATTCCCAATTTTAGATTCCCCTTGTCTCTAGGTCGAATGGAGTAGGGCTGGGTATTATTAAAAAGTTGTCGATATGATACATACCTAACTACATACATATATGATACATATCTCGATACAGTGAGCTTTCAATTTGATATATTTCAGATCAATTCGATGCGGTTCAATAAAAAATGATGGCTAAGTCATGGCTGTGATACTTTTTTAAAACACTGAATATGAAAAACACCCATTGTAATCATCAAAACAGTGAATATGTCAAATGTGTTACATAAAGGAGTTTCCTTCCTCTAAACAAACAACAAAACTGTAGCACTGCAACAAAATAATTTAGTAAAATATACCAAAAAATACTCTTGGTGATATATCGATAGAGCAGTCCACGATATTGATACTGTATCATCACATTAAACGATACAAAAACAATATTTTTTTTACACCCCTAGTGAAGTATGGACCTGATTTGAGCCAATTTGGAAAAATGGGCTACGAGTAAAATCCACTCTGATGTCAATCCATAATGGCTGACTTCCTGTTTAGTGGAAGGCGTGGCAATGATAATAGTTTACAGTTCTTCCGCGGTACCCTACCATAGCCTCAAAATTCCCATAGGGTTAAACATACAGAGGCCATTCTGATTTAAATTTATCCGCTTATACAGGATTCTTGCCAGGTCTGATCACTGTGCTAATTTTCAAACATTCCAGAACTCAAATTAAGAGTTCCAACCAAAAAGAAAAAGACACAAAAACTGTGCGTGATAAAAAAAATACCAGCACCAGAAAACAGATCATTTTCACTGTTACCTGTTAACAGTCCAAGCACAGTTGGCACCTGCTCCATCAACAGTTTACGCAGCTCCTCTTTTCTAGCCACACTGAGGTCTTCCCGAGGACAGGCAAGTTCCTCTGACGTGGTTTTGAGCATAATTAACCCTAACTGAGCCAAAGCTGGGGTCTGGATTAGCTGGAAGATAAAAGATAGAAATGTTTTGAGTTTCCAATGTTCAAAAAGTACAACAAAACAAGTTAGTATGACCTACCTGCAGTGTACTCGTGAAAAAGTCATGGTAAAACATTGGCCAGTCCTGTCGACCAATATCCACTATGACCTTACAGAGTTTATTCCTAATGAAATAGGGGACGTTTTTGTGCTGAGCGAGAAGTAATTTGGGCAGGCAGCTGCGGATCTCCATCTTGTCTTGAGAGGCGACCCCAATCCACATCCTGTTCACCAAATTCTAATCAAAGAACATGAAATAAACAATACAAATAATGTAAATATTGTATACAGGGGGTCCTCGGGTTACGACGGTCTCGGGTTACGACGTTTCGTGGTTACGAACGCGCCCCCATTAAAAAAAATATGTATATATTACGCGTCATTCCGTCTTACACGGTTTAGCATGGTAAGAGATGTAAACAAACACGAACGGTGCGCGGCGCACGGCGCAAGAATACGCTCTGTTGTGGTTGTAGGGAGAAGAAGACAGCCTCGTGTGCGTGTCCAATGTGGGCGGAAGTACCTGATGTGGGCTCTGATCTGCTCCTATGAAAGCGGCAGTGATAACCAAGCAGCGTAGTGGTCTAATTATTGAGATGGAAAGGTTATTGGTGCTTTGGTTGGAAGATCAAAGGCAAAATCCGGTTTACGACGAAATTCGGGTTACGACGCGTCTTAAGAACGGATCTACGTCGTAACCCGAGGACTCCCTGTACCTTTAACTACTGTCATAAGGTTGAAATGAAGTCAATCAGTCAAATATACTGGGATTGTGTCTATCAGTGAGGTATAATAAAGGCTTAAGAGATCATTGCAATGGGAATCTATAGCAAACGACGTCTAGTTCCAGCAACCATGATGTGAGCGTACAATTCAAAGAACTCATGCAAACTAATAGGAAGTTGGACTTTTTAAATTCAAATTTTCTCAAATACTTACTTGATCTATTACCCATGTTCTACAAAACTAATATGAAAAAATCTTGGGGGGAAAAAACATTTTAGGTAATAGTGTTAATAAATTGCGCAGAAAGATGGCTGCCCACTGCAGGGTCAAATGCAGAAGTCAAATTTCTCCCGTGTGTCACTGTGTGTGAGACCAAATAAAGGCTTAATCTTAATCTAATAATATGTGTAAAAAAATTATACGGTGGTTGTTGCATTATTAGAACTACAGATATATATTAAATTAAAACCATTAGTCTTCTGTTTTTTATTTTATTTTATTATTTTCCATTAAATTCTTGCCCTTCCCACACTCACAAGATGATCGCCACAACTACTACAGCAACAGAATTATAGCCGGTCTTTCTCGCTCATATTACACCTTATTTGTGTGTCTGTAACTACTGAAAAGGTGAGCACTGTTCCATTCTGTGTGCTTCTGCCTCTCGTCTGTGTGAAGGTGACGTGGGCGGGACTTGGTTGGAGATTGGCTGATTGGAACGCTGGCAGCCAATCCGAGAAAGGAGAGGAACTTTCAAAAGCATCGATGTTCTTTCTCCTGTCACGGATCGAGTATGCTGCATGGTCGTTTTGGTTGGGAGGTTGGGTTAGGCGAGTGGATACCCTAAACACTTTACCACACGCAGGATTAAATTTGTCGTCACCCTTGTTTTATCACATCAGAGCCTTATAAATAAGTTAGATCAGGCTTTTCCTTTCTTAGTCCAGATTTTTCAATTAGGCCTTGTTTTGTTATACTTTGCTTTTGTTCTGTTTACACAACTGGCACGCTCCTTCTCCCACCATTTTACCCACACCCGCTCCAGAGACCACCCCACCCCTGTCCTCAAACCACTCCACTGGCTCCCCGTACAATACCTCATCCAATACAAGGTCCTCCTCATCACATCAAGTCCCTCCGTAACCTGGCCTCTCCCTGTCTCACCACCTCTTCTTCCAGGACAAAGCACTGGACCTTAGGGGACAGAGCCTTCGCCCTCTGGAACTCATTCCCACAACTCATCAGGAACTCAGACAGTACTCTACTAAACACTCACTTGTTCAAACTGGCATTCCCCCAGTGATTTTCCACTGTTTGTACTGTCTCATATTGTTTGTAATGCATCTTTGAGTGTCCCAAAAGCGCTATACAAGTCTGAAGTGGTATTTATCTGTAAAAATCATTGAATGTTTTGGCTCTGAAATAAAACTACATCCATTTTGACTCTTTTTGTTTCATTACGATTATTTTATGTTAGTTATGACTTAATAGTAAGTAAGGGGCATAACAGTGACGCACTTACTTCAAATACTGTGAGGCTGTACATCATGACATACTCGTTGCGCGTGTGGGAGAGGAAGAAAAGGCAGTGGCGCCATGCTCCGGTCTGCTGCGCAAAGTTATTCAGCAGCTCCTCTGCACAAAGAGAGAAACAAGGGCGATGACAGTGCACAGGAAGTGGGTAACTTTATATGTAATAATAATCACAATAATTACATATAGACTTACAGTAATGCTTTTTTGAGGCTCTTTGTGTGTAATGTGTTTTTGCACTAGTGGGGATGTTTTTGTTATGTTGTAGTACAACAGATAATACTCCCTAAAACTGTATATATCTGTGATTTGATATTTTATTACTTATTTTTCTATTTTATTCTGATTTGTACATATACACTTATTTTTTATTTTTTACAATTATGTCTCATTTGACACCTATTGCTATCTTTTTTTTTTTTGCTATTCCATCTATTTTTATTACCCTCTGTTATATATTATATTTGACGAGTGAGCTACTGTACCCAAATAATTTCCCTTGTGGATCAATAGTTTGTCTCAAGTCTAAGTCTAGTACGTAGTAACTTCTATGACTCATTATAGATGCTTGTAGTACTGTCTCAATACTAACATTTCAAACTTGATTTTGATACTAACAAACACTCAATACAGATTCCGATACCAAGATAATAATAATAATAATAACAAAAAAAACACTTTATTTAGACAATGGAATGTCATTTTCAACATGAAATCGTAATACTTTCTTTTATGTGGTCTTATATCTGTGTAATCCCTCAGTGGTCCATGGGCATATACTAGTCTATATGCTCTTATACTTGTTCTAATAAAGCTCAAAATCATTCATAAAGCTATTCAGGAAAGGTTCATTTCTGTCCTGCTGATGTGACTTTTTAGTCTCGATACTTATTCAAATGAGTATTCGGTTTCAATACTAGTTTTAGTACCCGATTGGTATCTGATTTTCTATACTTTTATTAACCTATCTAGTATTTTATTGTCCTATTTGTTTGTTTCAGCTCATTTTTTAGATAATATTGTACAAGAAATGCATTATCCTGCTGAAGGGTTGCTGCATTATTGACTCAAAAATATAAAAATGTCATAGTTTATTAAGATGGTCTATTCTTTGGTTTTAAATTGAATCTGGTGTGGTTTTCTTTCTTAGGTTTTTCATTGTGACACAGACTACTATGACATTTCTGTTTTAATTAACAGATTTAACAGAACTTACCTATATACTTACTCAGAATTTCAATATGTCTATAGTGGACTAATCTCATTTTGTTCCCCATATCTAAAAACAGTCTAAAATAATAAAACATTGTAATACAAATGATACTTTAGGCTTGTTACTTTTTCATGAAGCAACTACAGTATATTCAATCTGTAATCAGTTCCTTTTTGATCCTTAGAAATAAAACATACCTGGACAATTGTGAGATTACAGAGACTTCCGTTTTGATCAGGAGAGACAATATATTTTTTTATTATTATTAATTGTACTACATATGATTCAAATATGCATTGCTTCAGCCACCCTAGTACGAGTATACAATGTAGGAAAAACTATATTACTGCACAATATTTTTAACTGTAGTGCAATAATACAAATAGTTATTAATATTTTTTTCTCTGCTGCCCTTAAACAACTTTGCAGTAAATGTGCAATTGGAAGTACGTTCTAGAGTAAATGATAAATGTCACACCCACGGGTTCCCCTCTATAACCAGACACCCACTCACCTATTTCTCTCTTTCGCTCATTGGTCGTACAACTGTGAAAGAACTCTGTCATGAGGTTTTCGAGGGCGTGCAGTGATGCTTCCTCTGACGCCTAAAAAACACACACACAAAATAAACTGTTAGCATTTAGGGCAAAGCATGAGACATATCAGTAAAGCTGCATGATTTGGATGAAAAAAAAAAAGAATTTCAATTGTGATTTGGTTTACTGTTAGGAATGGCAGGATAACACATTTTGAAACAATATATTGCTACACAGATACTGTATACAGAAGTAGTTTTTTCTACTACAGCTCAAATATTTTGTTGTTATATAAAAAACACAAACGTCCCCACTATTGTAAAGGAAATGTACATATGATAAAGCTTGCCCCCCAAAATGAGAAGGGGTGACTCGGGAGAGGCTGTTGGTCTCCGGCCAGGGCTGCTGCAACAAGAATAAACCTTTGTATTCCAAAGACTCATCGGGCTTCACAAATGGATTAATTATCATCAAAAGATACATAATTTTTTCCACAACAATGTACTGAACGATGAGTCTATATAGTAATTACCGTTACAGGCCTATTAACGGTATAATTTTAGAAAAGTAGCATTCAGGCTGCATAACTCCAGAAGCATTAACATTTGAGATGATGATGGAACAATAATTTTTGAGCGCCAATGATTATCGTGGTACTTTTTCTTTGTACTACTGTAGTTGGAAATATGAAAAATATGAAATTATGAACTTCAATGACTCATTATATTCACACGGACTACTTAAGAGATTTGCTCAATTATATTACATTATATATACAGTGAACCCTCGTTTATCGCGGGGGTTAGGTTCCAGAAATAGCCCGCAATAAGTGAAATCCGCGAAGTAGGACAATTTTATATTTTACAATTATTCTACATGTTTTAAGGCTGAAAACGCTTCACCAGACACATTATACACCTTTCTGAGACTGGTATTAACATTTTTCTCTTGTTTAAACACTCAAACTTTTGTAGATTTTCATTAAAATATATTAATAGTGGGGGGGGGGGGGGGGCACGCGGACACGTGCGCGCGGACACGTGCGCGCGGACACGTGTGTTTGTTTTGGTACCACATATCCATGCCATGTGCGAAAGTCGAGTGGAAAGCGACCTGGATATCATTTTGGGCAAGACTCAAGCCAATGCTAACAGTGTCAAACCGCTAACAGACGCCTCTGAGCACCACGAGACCAGGTAAGACCAACCTGCGCTCACAAGAGTTGGTTGCATTTCACCCCGGCTCCAAAATCAGACCGCTATCAATGCGTCGCCAATACTCCACAGCTCTCCAGGACGGGGTCGGGTTCGTGAGGGGAAAAGACCCACTGTCTCCTCTGTGCGCGCGAGTGTCCTCCCCCCGCTGCGGGCTCCCCCGGACGCCGCGCGGCGTCCGGGCCAGGCCCGTCCATGTTGATTCTTGGCTCTTCCATGGTCCGGCTTGCACTCAGTCTCTTCCATGGCTCGTGCAAGTAAACAAAGGCCACACCTCCTGTCACCCAGGCGCTCTCGTGAAGGACATCTGAGACTCTGTCCCTACCATCCCTGGTCTAGACCTGGTTTAGACCTGGTTTAGTCCTGGTTTAGACCTGCTTTAGACCTGGTTTAGTCCTGGTCTAGTCTCTTAGCTAATCAGGGCGCAGGACAGAATGTTACACTGTAAAAAAAAAAGTTACACTATAAAAAAAAAAAAAAAAAAAAATTGGAAAAAAAAATCCGCGAAACAGCGAGGCCGCGAAGAGTGAACCGCGATACAGCGAGGGTTCACTGTAACTGCAATAATATAATAAATACTATACTATACTATACTATATATATATATTTTTTTTTTTTACAATTTTGTATATTCAAAATATTTTTTGTGAATGATTCTGCTTTAGAGTTTGGTTTTAGCGTTATCATGTATCACCTATATTTAGTCTTAATGATTAGATAATAGAGCCAGTTAAAACAGTAACTTTGATTGGAATTATTGGACAACCCTAAATACACTGTATTGCCAAAAGTATTCACTCACCCATCCAAATAACGGAAATCAGGTGTTTCAATCACTTCTATGGCCACAGGTGAATAAAATTAAGCACCTGGGCCTGCAAACTATTTCTACAAACATTTGTGAAAGAAAAAGTCGCTCTCAGGAGCTCAGTGAATTCCAGGGTGGTACTGTGACAGGATGCCACCTGTGCAGTCGTGAAATTTCCTCGTTCCTAAATATTCCACAGTCAACTGTCAGTGGTATTATAACAAAGTGGAAGCGACTGGGAACAACAGCAACTCAGCCACAAAGACGTAGGCCACGTAAACTGACCGGGCAGGGCCACTGGATTCTGAGGCGCATAGTGCAAAGAGGTCGCCAACTGTAGCAATCGCTACAGACCTCCAAACTTCATGGAATGGGTTTCCATGGCTGAGCAACTGCATCCAAGACAAACATCACCAACTGCAATGCAAAGCATCGGATGCAGTGGTGTAAAGCACCCCACCACTGGACTCTAGATCAGTGGAGATGCATTCTCTGGAGTGACGAGAATTGCCATCTGGCAATTTGATGGATGAGTCGGTACTTGTCTGACTGCATTGTGCCAAGTGTAAAGTTTGGTGTGAGAGTGTTTTTCAGGAGCTGGGCCCCTTAGTTCCAGTGAAATGAACTCCGAATGCTTCAGCATACCAAGAGATTTTGGACAATTCCATGCTCCCAACTTTGTGGGAACAGTTTGGAGATGGCCCTTTCCTCTTCAACATGACTGTGCACCAATGCACAAAGCAAGGTCCATATAGACATGGATGAGAGAGTTTGGTGTGGATGAACTTGACTGGCCTGCACAGAGTCCTGACCTAAGCCCAATAGAACACCTTTGGGATGGATTAGAGCGGAGACTTAGAGCCAGGCCTTCTCATCCAACATCAGTGTGTGATCTCACAAACGAGCTTCTGGAAGAGTGGTCAGAAACTCACATAAGCACACTCCTAAACCTTGTGGACAGTCTTCAAAGAAGAGCTGAAGGTGTTATAGCACCAAAGGGTGGACCGACGAATGGGATGTCACTTATGTTCATATGCGAGTCAAAGCAGGCAAGTGAAATCTTTTGGAAATACAGTGTATCAAAACAATAATACTGACAAACTATGGCCTTTAATTATTGTTGGAGTGCAGGTACCTTACAATTAACTCCAGTCCAAGTGTAATAACAACAAAATTTCGAGTCAGCCATTTAATTATACTTGGAGGACTGCACTGCCAAAGACTGACATTAAAGACTGTACAATTTTATTCCAAATAAGAGCAGGAACATCATTTCCAGTTTTGAAAGCTGCCATTAGTACGCCTGTCATGATAACAAATTAAAAGTAAATATAAATGATAAACGATAATACTGAAACTACTTTATGCCACTGACACAAAAACGCAGATTTAAAACACAAAAACTATTTGAAATCTATGATCTTTTTAAAAATGATGAGCTGCAATAAATAAACCAGCAGAAACAAACGCTTGATGCTTAGTTTGCATCTGTAATGATTATTTATGCAACCCTTGATTGCTTAAAGCTTATTGTATTGCTAAAAATAACTCTGTAGTGCAAAGATGTACACATGACAGATATTGACCCCAAAAATACTGCTCCAGCTTTCATATGCTGAATGATAAGTCAGTATAGTAATTATTTTGACAGGCCGAGCCATCAGTCGACTATAGTGAGCATCTGTGCCATTTAATAATACCTAATATGGACTGCATTGTCAAAACCAACTAATGGGTTATTAATTATTGCTTGGAATTACATTTCAAGTGCAGTAACCACACTTCTAGTAGCAAAACTTGATGTCAGCCAACTATAATGACATCCTATACCACTGAATCTCACTTCATCGGCTGTACGGTCAATGCCCTGGCCTTACAGATTGAAAATCATAGGGTTAAACTAATTACTGCTTAGATATTTTCACATTCCAAGTGCAGTAACAGCATTTCTAGTTGTGAATATTGATATCAGCCAACAATAATGACTACCCATGCCATTTAATTACACCTACTATGAACTACATTATGAGTGGACTGGCCTTAGAGACTGAAAATTATGGGATTATATCAATTATTGCTTAGGTTTTTTGTTTTTCATTTGAACAATCCAAGAGTACTAAAGGTCCTATATTTTGCAGAAATGAATCTTGTGAGGTTTAAGTCATGTTACAATGTTGTTACCTCCTCAAAAACACACCAGCAATTGTATTTTGTTTTATTCACACGTTTCAGTAGTTTTCAAGATGATACTACTACTACTACTACTACTACTACTACTACTACTACTACTACTACTACTACTACTACTACTACTACTACTACTACTACTACTACTACTACTACTACTACTACTACTACTACTAAATACATATGAGCATATAAATATAAAAATATATGAATAAAATAATAATTGCACTGCAGTGTAATAATACAAATAGTTACATATATTTTTTCTCTGTTGCCATAATATAATTTTGCGATAAATGTGCAATTGGAAGTACATTCTAGAGTAAATGAGCAATGTAATGCCCACAGGTTCCCCTCTATAATCAAACAACCACTCACCTATTCCTCTCAAAAACATACCAGGAATTGTATTTTGTTTTATTCGCACAAGTTTCAGTAATCCTTTAGTCTGTCTACATCTACATCTCCAAAACGTAAAATGCTTTGTTCCACCTTGTGATATCATGAAGCTGTAGTTTTCAAGTTATCAGCTACCTTTGAGCTTTAGTTCTGTAGATATAGTCAATTCCAGGTCTGAAATAATCCAAATGATTCCAGTAAAGGTGTCTGGAGTTTAAAAACACAGTGGAGCACTTCCTGTATAACCAGGCAACATCACAAAGCACTTTCAATTTGAGAGAAACCACAGAAAACCTGCATGTTTAAGGTGAAATAAACACATGTGATGGAAACAAAACAAAACTGCTTGTGCAAAAATGTTTGTGATGAGGAAATAACATTATAACAGACCCTTTAACAAGAACATTTCCAGCTAATTGTGAAAGTTGTTGACACTAGGGAAAGCATAGATGGCCAACTGTGATTTGACAGGAGTAGCAGCATGCAGGCGGGTCTGAATTCTTCAAATAAGCCAGAACTTGCAGAGGCCTCTGTAGAAAAATGCCTTGCTCAATGGGCGTTGCACATTACCTGGATAATGTCCTACACACCGTTATACACCAAATGGACCCAAACAAACAACAGGATTAAACAGTTCAAGATGCCAAATTATAACAACGCAACATCTTCCCGTTCAAGATCAGAGCCTCGTTTCAACACTGATCATTACCCAAGAGGAAAGGAAGTGAAAATAAACATCGGATTACCATTTCACAGATGATTTCTTTCGGTTTTCAGTCTTCGATTAATCCCCGATCGACGCCAGCATGTGAGTTTTTGCAGGCAGCTCCGCAGTTAGCTGTCGTTAGCTGTGGAGATGCTGGTGGAGGCTAATAAAACTACACAAACGTATCATTCTGCTTTTGATTAATACCCCATGGACGATCCCTGATGACCTTAGTGGTGTTAAACGACGTGGAGATTGGATTACAGCATTTTATGGCACTCCTGCACGATGCGTTCCAGCGCAGACCCAACACCCAACCATGGATGTTGAATTGTTGTTATTCCGCTACTCCTACTCGCTTAAAATTCACCTAAAGGCTATAGAATAAAACTGTCTGCAATCGTAATTCTCTACAGCCTTAATTAACCCGAATATTCCGCTGTAATAGTGCTTTAAAGCCAATGTGTCGCCACCGTTGCTAACTACTCCGCTAGCGTTTCTGGCAACATTTTCTTTTAGCTGTCAGACGCAGGCGTGCTTCGTTCTATCACGACGCCTCGCTTTTCTGTGCAATATTGTTTCTACGCCAACAAAATGGAGATCTAACTTATAAATATACCATGGCGTGAAATCGGGGTATTTACTGTACGCGTTGGCTGCTGTTATTCCTCTTTTCGCTGCGCAGGGCGGCTCTGTTTTCTGCCCTGCTAAGGTTAGCTTGTTGCGGGTTTACAACGGGGCTTCCTTCGCAACTTCCTCTTTGGCTGTAGAAATCAGCCAATGCAACAGACCCACTGTGCAGACGTCAAGTGTGATATGACTAAAAACCAGACAGCATCCGGTTAAATCTGACAAACTACAAGGCCCAAAGCAAAATATAATATTTAAGATCAAAATGCACGAGATCAGCTATAAAATGAGACAATTTCAGATCAAAGATCAAAGTCAATTCTGCCATATGTGTTCAACATACAGTGGATCGAAATTTTGTTTATCTCTGAGCCGGGTAGTGCAAAAAAAGACAGTGTACAAAATGCAATATAAAGATGAAACAATACAGAAACTATCTAAGACAAAAAAAAAATCTAAATCTAAAATCAGTGCAACATAATAAATAAATACCTATTTACAGATGTCCAAAATGTGCAGTGGAAGATACAGCAGTGAAATGGTAATGTGCAATAAAATGTGCATTGAAAGTAAAGATAAATATAGCTGCAAGCAGCAATGTGGGGCCAAGCACCAAAGGTTCATGTAGACCTCAGCATGTAGGCCGCATGCAGGGTCTAACAGAGTCTGACAGGGTCTAACAGGGTCTAACAGGGTCTAACAGAGTCTGACAGGGTCTAACAGAGTCTGTCAGGGTCTAACAGAGTCTGACAGGGTCTGTTCTGACAGGGTTAGACCCTGTCAGAACAGACACATCAAAGACAGATCAAAGGTTGCTAGGTGCGTTGCTAGGCAATTGACAAATTCCTGCAACTTTGACCTGCTGGTGCCACTAGATGGTTGGGGCTGGGGGCCTATAAATTGCTGTGGGTAATGAGGAGACTGGCTGGAATGTGCATGCAAAATTTCACAACTTTTTACCAGACGGTTCTAGGGGTTGCCATAGACTCCCATTGAAGAAAAAATATAAAATAATAATAAGAATCAGGAGACCAGAACATCAAAGGAAAGATCAAAGGGTTGCTAGGCAACGTCGCTAGGCAACGCAGAGCAAACACTATAGGGTGCCTAGCACCTTCGGTGCTTGGCCCCTAAAAATAAATGTGCAACAGTAGTAATTCCAGTACAATAACAGTAGTAAACAACAGTACAACAGTAGTACATGTTCTTAAAAGCACAATATGTATAGGGTGATCAGGTTTTCAAAATTAAATCTGAACTGGGATGGTTGGTATAAATAAGTAATCTGAGGGGTTTATGTTGGCGTATTTTGTTTTTTTTCCCCTTATGCTCATTTTAAAGCACAATTTTCTGTAGTTTAGATAAACAAATGACAATTTGTGCCTCTCTTTTGTTGGCAAATATTAAATTGTTTAAAAATAGCAAATAGGGACATTTTTTGCATAAAACTGGGAAAAATCAATATTTCTGCTGGGACAGGGGACACAGAGCTCAAAATTGGGTGTCCTGGGACAGGGACGTCTGGTCTCCCCATGTAACTTTTCTAGTGGAAGGTCAGTCATCTGCTTGTTTCCATGGTGGTTATTTCTTTGCTGGAATGTTATAAATTACTACTTATCTCTCTGCTATTCAATTACAGGTGTTATTGCTGAAATAGTCTTGAAAACCATGCATTCTTACAGTGAGTGGGATCCGCTCTTCACTTATCTTTGTACGTACTTTGGCCTGGTGGCATCACCTGCTTGTCTCCATGAAGATAGACTTCCAACTCCACACAGTTGGAACATTCCACGTTATTTTATTATGACCCTTTATATTTTTGCTCTTTGTTTTTATATATGATATGATATATTATATATTGTGATGTGTGAGCTACTGTGTCCTAATAAATTCCATTGTGGATCAGTAAAGTCAGACCAAAGTAAAGCCACACACAAATGCAAAAAGTTACACATTTGTACTATGTGTATTCAATATTAAATGTTATATGCCTACACCATTTAAAATCTTTTTCATAAAATCTATTAAAACAAAATAACAATAATACAACCGATGCATTAAAAATAATTGCACCATCAGCTGCAACAATACGAAATGTTCTGTGGTTGGTAAAATTGTGATTAAAAGTCCTTCAATTCAAAACACGGATGCACAAAGAGAGGTACTGTGAACACACCATTTAAGTTTTACAACAGGCACTCCAGAAAAATAAATAATATATAAGATTTAGTTTAGTGATACTGTCTATCACTAAAGGGAAAATGATCCCAATGTCCACCCGAGGACTGTGGTAGAATAGTTCATCCATAAATACACTTTGTTTATGTTGACTCCTCTTCTTTGGTTACACTGTCATTGTCTGCATTCTTGGTGACATTTCTTTGGACTTTTATATTATAAGCCCAAGCTCTGTCCACACCAAGCCCCTCTATTCTGCAGGGAGTCCAGTCTGGAAATGGAAAACGACCAGCTATCACCAACGCATCGTCAGGAAGCTCAGCCAGCAGCTTCTTTTGCAATAACGAAAGCTAGAAAATAAGAAACAAAAATAATAATAAATAGTACATACTTTTATATTAACATCAAATTTGACAACACTGAAAATCACGCACCACACTAGGGGCCAAAAACACTGTAATATTTTTGCATTCTGAAAGATCCACCTGCATAAAGTAAAAGTAAGACTAACAGTGAGCTTATAAACATGTAATAACTAATAATTGGGTTAAAAGGTACTACAAATACCTTCCATAGATCTTCTCTTCTATATGAAACGTTTCTGTGATGACCTGTTCTCCATGCGTTGAAGCGGGACAAATAAATAAGCCAGGGGTTAAGCTCATAGCCGACAGCGGGTGTGAAACCGTGACGATGTGCTTCCAAAACCTTCAAAATCCAGACAAATATAAGCAGAAAACCTTAGAGCAGAAGTAGTTTGGAGTGTGCTTGCTTTCTTAAACTTACAATGCGTCCGTCTCCAGATCCTAAATCCACTACGGCACCTTTTCGACCTTTCAGTAGTGTCATTACGTTACGTACTTGAGATCTGCTGGCTGGTATGTAAGGCACCTGAAAGAGATTATGAAAGTTATACTATGTAACTTTTCTAGAGCTTATGCTGCCTGCTTGTCTCCATGGCGATGTTATTGTTTGGAACTGAACAGATTAGACTAAGATTTAGACAAACTTTATTGATCCACAAGGGAAATTATTTGGATACAGTAGCTCAAGAATCACAATATAATATAATAATAAGAGAGTAACAAAAGTAGATGGCATAGCAAAAAAGATAGCAAGAGACAGGTGTCAAATGAGACATAATTATAAAAATAAATGTATATGTTGTATATGTACAAGTCAAAATAAAATAGAAAAATAAGTACAGTGGTCCCTCGTTTATCGCGGGGGTTAGGTTCCAGAAATAACCCGTAATGAGTGAAATCCGCGAAGTAGGACAACTTATTTATTAAATTATTATACATGTTTTAAGGCTGTAAACGCCTTAAAACACTGGAATTAACGTTTTCTCACATTTCTCTCTCGTTTAAACACTCAAACTTTCATAGATTTTCAACAAAATGGACACGCGAGGGGAGTGGAGACATGAGTCACTGGATCCGGACGTGACGCGCACCAACCCTTTGGAGAAGTGCGCGTGGTCAAATCCGTGACAGAGCAGCGTGACCGGGCGAGGCTGCGCATACACCGGGGCTGCGAGCACGACGAGATCGAACCGCGGCGCCCGGACCATGCCTCCCCCTCAGGACCGCGTCCTTGCAGCCTGAGCCACAAACCGAAAACGCACAAATGAACGCAAGAGCCGCACGAAACCAGCAAAGAGCCACACGGGGTGATTTAATCCTGGTTTAGACCTGGTCTAGTCCCGGTTTAGTCCAGGTCTAGACCTGGTCCAGTCCTGGTTTAGTCCAGGTCTAGACCTGGTTTAGTTCTGGTCTAGACCTGGTTTAGTACACGTTTATTCCTGGTCTAGTCCCGGTCCCCCCTGCATCCCCCATCCATCAATCGGCAAAGGTCTACCGTCTCTTAGCCAATCAGGACGCAGAACACAATGTTACACTATAAAAAAAAAAGTTACACTATTAAATTTTTTTTTTAAAAAATCTGCAAAACAGCGAGGCCGCGAACAGTGAACCGCGATAGAGCGAGGGACCACTGTGTAATAAAATGTAAAATAAAAGCTCTGTGGAGAGGTGAAACCACTCACAGTAAAAATCCATGCCTTCCAAGGAAGTTTTGACTGGGTGTGATTGAATAAATGCAAGAAGACTGATAAGTTTAATGCCATACTGTGGAACATTACATTACGAGACAATCAGATGGTGGAAAAAAGAAAAGCTATAGACCCCTTTACTGATAGTAAACAAACGTGACATCACTGGCATGCGCGCGCATGCCCGACTCAGAAGCAACCATGGTGGACATAGCGGAGTATCTGAACTATAGGGAAAGCTCACGTTGAGCAACGGGGTTCGACTACCAGATCCTTATGCGATCATGGAGAGGCAGTACGGCCGCAGAAAGTGGCCAGATTTACAGTGGCCAGATATCCACTGTTATTTAGTCGAGAAGCCCAGCGCGTATACAAGAGAGAAAGTGCACGCATACAAATCCATGGATGCCTACCAGTTTGCCGTGTGTGGCCATGTACAGGAGGTAAAATACCACGATATCGATATCTTCGATATCTTCCTTCCTACTACCGGCTTTCCCAGTCGGCTGCTCCGCCGCGGCCTGGGGCCCCGTGGGGGCTGACATTGCGCCGTCCGTCCGGGCGTGAGCAAAGCTCACGGGGAAAAGAGAAAGCATCCCCCCCCTCAGCCGGGATACCGGGAGGAGGGGAAAAGCCAAAATAATCTAAAAAGTTCAAAGAAAACACGAAAAAAAAAACACCAAACAAAGACAGTCCTAGCGGAGCTCACCACACATACGGCCATGTACAATGCTTGGGCTATCATCAACAAGCTACGTTCTGACCGCCAACTGCACTTGCGGTGCAGGGTAAGTAACATACTACGACTTAATTCACGAGTCACAGATGTGATCTCAGTCATGTCAAATGCCATTTATGATGGTCATGCGAAACCTTATCATGCATTTTAACAGTTAGTCGTGTTCGTTTACATGTGTCTGCCGTAGAGGTTACCCGGTTAATGTCTTTGCAGTGTCCTGTGCTTGCTAGTTAATCAGCATGATTAAACACCATTCAACACCTGAGCAAATTACCCTATACAAGCAGCAGGTGGTCACTTGTTTGTATGTCACTTGAACGATATGAACTATAATTTATTCCATCTGTTTCTCTTTATTTGAGTTCTTCTCTTCTATATCTTCGCTGGGGGTTTTATGGCAGCAGTGGCTTTTTTTGAGTCGGAACTGCGCGCGCATTCAGTGATGACGTAGCTTTGAAACTGGTCTATATACTGCATCCTTATAGTGCATATCGTTTTTACTCTCCTTGTAACTGTTTTATTATTATGACTTATTCTATTATTACTTATTTGCATGCCATTCTTGCCTGCATGCACTTTTCTTTCTTGTTTAAACTGTCCCTACCTGGAGCTCCTGTGACAAGTAAATTTCTCCTGCGTGAGATCAATAAAGTCTTACCTTATCTTAAAATAACATTTAATATACAGAAATACAACAGCAACAGGAGCATCGCAAGCTGTGAGTTTTAAAGGATCGTACTTGTAATTTTAAGGGAACTCTTCGGAAACCAGGCTGCAGGATTCCCACCCACATGGCATAAACAGCAAGACCAGAACCAGCAGCGATCTGAGCCACACCTGAAACTCCCAAAGATCTGGACTTCAGCTCAGCAAAGGCCTCTGTTGTGGAGCAATCATCATCCATTTCTGTAGATATAAAGCAGCTTATTAAAGTGTAACAACCAAGCATATATAGCAAAAGATAACCAAGAATATATAGGAAAAGATAATGCAATAATAAACACGCAAAGTTACGTTTTTAACAAATTAAAAAATGTAAATATGCGTTTGTTACTAGTGGTTATTACGAAGGTGGTACACAGGTCATAAGCGTTTTTCCACGTAGGTATAAATAATAAAACCTTAAACTACACATACTGTAGAACAAACCCGAGTCTAATTTATACCTACAAAGAAAGGCTTATTTGTAAACAATTCAAGAAATAAAATGTGAAAAAACAGACCTGCGAAGTGTTGTGGAGGACACTTCGGTCTGTAAATAGGACTAGTCCGTCTGTAAATAATTCCGTGAATGTGACGGACAATAGTTCCGGTTTGGTAATAAAACTCAGCAGTGTGTACAGCATAGATCTATAATCAATCATATAATGTATAGTGTAATCATATATATCCTCCTGGGACCTGAAGAAAAAAGTGTATTCCCTTTTTTTTGTTGTTGCTATTTTCTATTTGGAGGTAAATGAACACCTTAGCATTTAAATTTAATTTTTTTTCACTCATAATGTTGTAAATTGTCTTCTGTAATGGACTGTAATAGTGTTAAATCCATGTGAAGTTAACAACCTAACACTTTTTTTTTGATGATCATCTCTGACAAGCTTCTACCTTCACCTCAAAACGTTTTTAGGCTCCCTTTTCAAGATCAAAGTCAGCTTTGTCAATCCTGCCATATGTGTTCAACATACAGTGAATTGAAATTTCGTTTCTCTGTGGCCAAGTAGTGAAAAAAGACAGTGTACAAAATCAATATAAAGACAAAACAAAACATATCTAAGACAAAAATCTAAAATCAGTGCAAAAGAATAAATACCTATTTACAGATGTCCAAAATGTGCAGAGTGCATCAAAAATGTGCAATGGAAGATGCAGCAGTGAAATGGTAATGTGCAATAGAAATAAATGTGCAGCAGAAGTAATTCCAGTACAACAGTAGTAAACACCAGTAGAAAAATTCCAGTAGTAAATGTGCAAGAGTGCAACAGATTTCTTATTTATTTTTTAATCATAGTGCAGCCACAAACTAGTGTCTATCTCAGAACACTTAAAAGACACTGGTTAACTCAATGTCCACAGGGCACAAATGAATGGGTCAGTTATTTAGGTGACCACCTGATGGTCTCTCTTGCCTGTCTCTTTTGGTTGTCCTGCACAGCCATTTAGGCCCATTTCCCTCCCCCCATTTCATGTCCCAAAAGAAACACATTTTCCTTGCATAAAATGAACACTTGTGCTGACGTTTACAACCCATTACTAGTCAACGGTGGTGGTCTTTAACTATTGCTGGTCTTCAGATAACATCACAACATTCTGTAGACCATTGTTATTTAATATGGGGTAGCTAAAATGAATATTGTAGAAATATAGATTTTATTTAAATATGGAAAGTTCAAGGGTCTAAGCATCAGCAGAAATGATTAAGTTCAACATTTATGGATTTTAATTCTAGATATTTCATAAGAAACAAAAAAAATATGAATATTATCGTTCACGGAAGTATGACATCCTCACATTCGACATTTTGTAAACCACCAATAAGCTTACATTTTTAAAGTCACTCTCACCATGTGCGACTGTTGTTCCCATCAACCTTTAGTTTATTTAAATGACAAACTGGTCTTAAAAACACTGGGACATAGAAAATGTACAAAAGTATACATATTTAAACATTACCAATACAATATTACATAAGCTTGTGGATTATTCCTTTTAGTCGCTCTCTCCGTCATCACTAATAATTCCTTGGAGGTTATTCCAGTCTGTTTTTCTAGAACCTTTGTGCGACTGTTGCTGGTCACTGTCAGACCCAGAGTCCAGTGTGCGCTGAAAAGTAGAAGCTCGAGGTTCTTTCTGTTCATGCCAGGGTAAAGTAGCTCGTCGTTTGGGTCGACCTGGGACAGAAAATATACTTTTTACTTCAAAAACCTACCTTATGTTTACAGTACAGACACAAACACGGTAGTTAAATACCTTGTGACGTTATTATGTTGCTGGTATCAAGCTCGGACATTTCCTGGGCCCTCTCCCTTTTCTTTCGAGCCTTTTTACACTTTTCTATTGTAGGTTTGCCTATAAACATAACCGTTACATGAAATAAAATTTGTTTAAGTGTATATGGTTTCAGTTTTATGTTCATACTAACCCTTTACTCCAAGATCTTCCAGTTCTTTGTTTAATCTCTCCACCATGGATCGAATAGAGCGGCAGTTTTCAAGCATTTTCTTATAATTCCTTCTGACACCACACAGGGCGATGTAGCGTTTGAGCCTAACCACAGATTTGTGCTCCTCCTAAAGAGATACAATGAAGAAACAATTAAAAAATGTATTAATATTATCAAACCTTTCCTAATTATAAAGCTTTTTATTGTCCGATAATCAGGAAGTGTGAGGTAATATTCTAGATCTGGTCTCAGAAAGTTGCGAAAAGTGCTTAAAACTCACTGTGGTGAATAATGGACCACTGCAAACCATTTAACATGATTGAGTTCAGTAAAAATCAGGTACAGCACCTTTAAACTATCTAGACATTAAATAGAATAGAATAGAAGTCTTTATTGTCACTATATAAAGTATAAATGTCGTTTGGAGCAGCCAACAACAGATGCATAATAGACACAGTATATAAGAATAGAATAAAATAGAAAAATAGATAGAAAAACGGCTGGGAAGAGTGAAAAATATAGGTTCAACAGTTTAAAGATCTCATGACATGGTACTTCTTGATGCTTTTATATGGCTCCTTAATGGTTCCCTAATACTGTAAATGAATCCTTCTTCAAAATCAACACTCAGTGCATGAGAAACAGAGATAAGATGAGAAAGAGTCATAAATATCTCTCTCAAACTCTTTATTCTGAGCGTTGTTGCTTGAATGCAAATGAGGAGAAAAGAGCTGGCCAATAGTAGAGGGTGGGGGCGTGGCCAAACGCTCCGCTCAGAGCTCAGAGCCCTCAGCTGATCCATTTCCTTGTTTTTGCACGGGAGAGAGATTTGAAGCGTTCCATTGAAAAATAAACACATTTCCACATAAAATAAAATTAAACCACTGCTGTTCAAAGGTCCAGAGGCTCAGATAAAGGACTTCCGAGCCTAGAAACACTCGGACGTGCCTCCAGGCAACTAAAAAAACGCATTTCGCATCGTCTAGCGCATTCGCAGTCCAAACTCTCTGGGCGTGATTTACAGAGACGCTGAGTACAGACAGACGGGGGTGGAACTGCATTTGCATTTCTTTTTTCGATCTGACGTCAATAAGGTGCCTTGTTCAAACTCGCCCGTTTGAGCTCCGATTTTTTGTAACGCAGAAAAGGATCGCAAATGCTCAGTTTAGACATTTCCAGGGATGAAAGTGGCCAATCATGAAAAAAGCGGAAAGCTTTTTAAATTCTGAAATTTGGATTTCTATATGCTATATGTTAGCAATAAAGTTAAACTGTACATAAAAGTACAAAAAAAACACATTTTATTAACAGGTAGGCCTACTAGTAGCATACAGTGCCGTGAAAAAGTATTTGCCCCCTTCCTGATTTCTGTGTTTTTTGCATATTTATCACTCAAAACATTGTCAGATCATCAAACCAATTTTAATATCACACAGAAACAACCCAAGGAAAGACAAAATTCAGTTTTTGAATGATGATTCCATTTATTAGTGCACAAAAAAAATCTAAACCTATCTGGCCCTATGTGAAAAAGTAATTGCCCCCTTAATCTAATAGCCAGTTGAGCCTCCTTTGACAGCAATAACTGTAACCAAACGTTTGCGATAATTGGTGATGAGTCTTTCACACCGCTGGGGAGGGATTTTGGCCCACTCTTCTATGCAGAATTGTTTCAATTCTGCCATATTGGAGGGTTTTCTTGTATGAACTGCCCGTTTAAGGTCACACCACAGCATCTCAATCGGATTTAAATCCGGCCTTTGACTTAGCCGCTTCAAAACCTTAATTTTGTTTTCTTTGAGCCATTCAGAGGTGGACTTGCTGGTGTGTTTTGGATCATTGTCCTGTTGCATGATCCAAGAGCGCTTGAGTTTGAGGGCACGAACTGATGGCCGGACATTCTCCTTCAGGATCTTCTGGTAAACAGCAGAATTCATTTTTCCGTCAATCACAGCAAGTTGTCCTGGTCCTGAGGCAGCAAAGCAGGCCCAGACCATCACACTGCCACCACCATGCTTTACTGTGGGCACCATGTTCTTTTTATCAAATGCTGTGCCATTTTTACGCCAGATGAAACGGGCTGCAGACCTTCCAAAAAGTTCAATTTTAGACTCATCGGTCCACAAAATGTTTCTCCAAAAGTCTTGAGGGTCATCAAGGTGCTTTTTGGCAAAGGTGAGACGAGCCTTTGTGTTCTTTTGTGAAAGCAGTGGTTTTCCCCTGGGAACTCTTCCATGGATGCCATTTTTGGCCAGTGTTTTTCTAATGGTGGAGTCATGAACACTGACCTTAACTGAGGCCAACGAGGCCTGTAGTTCTTTCGATGTGCGTCTAGGTTCTTTTGTGACTTCCTGAATGAGCCGTCGTCGCACTCTTGGAGTAATCTTAGTTGGTCGACCACTCCTGGGAAGGGTTGCAACTGTTCCCAGTTTCCTCCATTTTTGAATAATGGCTCTGACAGTGGTTCGCTGGAGCCCCAGAGCTTTGGGAATGGCTTTGTAACCTTTTCCTGAATTATAGACTTCTATCACTTTTTTTCTCATTTGTTCTTGAATTTCTTTGGATCGTGGCATGATGTGTTTGTTCTTGAGATGTTGTAGCCAACTTCACTTTGTTTGACAGGAACTATTTAAGTGATTTCTTGATTCAACACAGGTGGTGACAATCAGGTGTGGGTGTGGCATGTAGAACTGAACTAAGTTTTCTCAAAACTGTGGTTAGTCACAGTTAGTTTGTGATTTAACAAGGGGGGGCAATTACTTTTTCACATAGGGCCAGATAGGTTTAGATTTTTTTTGTGCACTAATAAATGGAATCATCATTCAAAAACTGAATTTTGTCTTTCCTTGGGTTGTTTCTGTGTGATATTAAAATTGGTTTGATGATCTGACAATGTTTTGAGTGATAAATATGCAAAAAACACAGAAATCAGGAAGGGGGCAAATACTTTTTCACGGCACTGTATATTGGATTTGTTTTTGCTTTGCACTTTGTCTAATCAAACCGCATTGAGGAGGAGCTTATGCGCGCTAAAAGGCGCAGGTGAAAAAGCGAGGAGCGACGCGTGAGGCACGGGCAGGTAGGATGAGGTATAGGATGTTTTATAAAGTTTAACCTGTGTACACGCAATGGTACACGCTGTTGAGAAAGAGCTGCGCTCACTCGCTCGGTCCAGACACGGGCTTGAGCCCGTGTTTAATACGAAGTTTAATACACGTACTTTTGTTCTGAATACGGGACGATTCTGTTTTTCAAGGGACAGTTGGCGACCCTAAACACAACTATACATATATATACACCCAAAATCTTTCTCAACGAATTTGCACAGATGTAAAAAAAAAAAAAAAAAATTACCCCGCAGCTGGAAAAAAAGCGGAGATCCGCTAAAAAACGGAACTCTTTCATCCCTGCATTTCACAACTTTTAACCATGGGGGTACCAGTAAACAAAAACAGTACCTTTTCACCTGTTGATTTCTTCTCTTTTTTCTCTCCCTTCTTTTCAGCCTTTTTCTTGGCCACCTCAGGCTTTTCCTTTTTTTCTTTTTTATTGTCAGTTTCGTCTTCCAAAGAGGGGAGTGAAGAGGAATCAGAGTCTGGCTCCTCAACTTTCTTCACGACTCCATTCTCTTACAACACAAACCAAAATCAATACACAATTTTGAATTTTATTTTACTGACAGTTGTTCATACATACCTTTATTACCTTCATCTGAAGACTCATCATTTTTATCCTTTTTAACAGAATGATCGGAGTCAGAGTCATCTTCGCTGTCTCTTTGCGATTTAGCCGTTTTGCTTTGTTTTTCTCCCTCGTCTTCAGAACTATCGCTGCTTACGTCATCTTGTTCTTTACTGACCTTTGCACTTTGCGTATTTTTCTTTTCGCTATCCGAATCAGATGAATTACTTCCCCGTTTCTCCGAGTCGTCACCGCTTTCATTTTTTAAACCTTTTTCCTTCGCAGTTTCAGCTTCCATTTGATCATCGCTATCATCACTGGATACAGCCTTTTCTGTAACTTCCGATTTTTTCTTTGCTTTATCCGATTTCTTATTTTGGTGGCCGTTTTGTTCTTCCTCCTCATCACTGCTGACTTGCTGTTGTTCACCTGATCCTTTCTTCTTCCTGTCAGGTTTCTTTCTGGAATTTTTAGACACTTTTTCCTTGTTGACGTTTGATTTTGCACTAGTTTTCTTCTTCGGGGGTCGAGTTGGCTGTTCATCATCAGAATCCTCACTGCTCACCATCTTTTTTTTCTTTTGTTTTACTGTAGCTTTTTCTTTCTTAGAATCATCCTCAGAACTATCGCTGGCTGCACTGCTGTTTATATCTTGAGATTCTAAAAAAACAAAACATATATTTACATTTACAGATAATGTATACAAAGGTAGCCTGTGCTCTTACAGTTTTAAAGCAGAAGAAAAATCACAGGTTTACATTTGTTTTCATTCTCAGTTATGGACAGGCCTCATGTGAAAGCGCAGAACCTCCAGAATTCACTCACTGAGCTGCAAAGGCTGCACTAGCACTGACTCACGATTGGCTGTTAATGCTGGGGTTTAGGTAGTGACCATTCAGATCAGAGAGAGACATTTTAGGTTTAAACAAACTGGATTTCAGCTTTGAAACTGGCAACCCAACTGAGAGACTCATGTGAGGCTCATTTGTGTTCCTGATTGGATAACAGTCTTGAGGAAAAAAACTAAAGAAAATATAACAAACAACTTGGCCATCATGTCCATCATTTTTGGAATTAAGAATAAATCAGCTTTAAACAAATAAGCAGATGTTATTGATCTGAACATAATTACCTCATATCTGGGGACATAGTTAGGCCATTTTTATGGAATTTATAATCAAAATCTTACAAACAGTTGAATTAATTATTATATACAAGAGTAAAATATACCAGATGAGGATTGTGACTGTGGACGTGATTTCTTAGCCCTGGATGTATCATCTGCTTCACTTGCACTCTCGTCACTCGCATGTTCCCTTTTCCTTTTAGCGGCGGGCTTGGTCTCAGTCTTCTCAGGACTGTTTTCGTTGTCCTATAAATGAAAACAGATTTAAAGCAATGATACAGGCATAGAGATGGGAGGTCATTTGCTATACAGTGGTCCCTCGCTCTATCGCGGTTCTCTTTTCACGGCCTCGCTCTTTCACAGATTTTTTTTTTTTTTTTTAATTTCAATTTTTTTAATAGTGTATCAACATGGTCTTCTGCGGGACGCAGCAGGGCGCACCGCGCTCATCCAACTGCACTGCCACGTCTTGGGACGCGCAGGTTCTGAACTGTAGTGAGAACGCTTCCGTGCACTCTCAGGACTGGTTCCGCCGGCTGGACTCCAGGTTCCACCAGTTCGTTCTGCGGAAACAGACCGAGTTCTTCACGGGACCGCAGCCTTGGTCTCGTACTCGCAGCCCCAGGTGAGGCGCACGGATTTGACCACGATGAGCAGGTGCAAGTGTTCGCGCGTACACTTCTCCGGGTGGTCAATGTGGGAAGTAGCTGCAGTGTTTCCGGAACCAGTCCTGAGAGCACACGGATGTGTTCCCACTACAGTTCAGAACCTGCGCGTCCCAAGACGTGGCAGTGCTGTGGGATGAGCGCGGTGCGCCCTGCTCGTCCCTCTGTGCTCACACTGTGTTTGAATGAGAAGCAGTCCGAGCCGCACCGGGCTCCGGGGCCGGATGCACGAGGAGCGGAGACATGAGTCACTGGATCCGTAGGAAGTCGAGGTCTAAACCAGGTCTAAACCTGGACTAAACCAGGACTAGACCAGGACTAGACCAGGTCTAAACCTGGACTAAACCAGGATTGTGGCTCTTTGCCTTATTTCGTGACCACGGGTGCACGTGTCCGCGCGCACCCCCCCTCAAACTACGTTAGTTTGAGTGTTTAAACAAGAGAGAAATGTGAGAAAATGTTAATACATTTGAGAAAAGTGTATAATGTGTGTGGTGAGGCATTTACAGCCTTTAAACATGTATAATAATTGTAAAATATAAAGTTATCCTACTTCGCGGATTTCACGTATTGCGGGTTATTTCTGGAACCTAACCCCCGCGATAAACGAGGGACCACTGTAAATCCAATTCTTATCCTACAGAAAAGTGTAGAGTAACCCAAAATTGTACTTAAGTTAAAAGAACAATACCTGCGAAATCATATTAATCAAGTAAAGCAGTAAAAAAAAAAACTACTTCTCAAATAACAGTCACTGTCTGGAAATAAGATCTGATTTAAGTTATGACTTACACATAGTGGGAAAAGTAACCAAAACGTTTAATCAAGTAAGAGTGCCATTACACTATCAAATATATTACTCAAGGAGGAGTATGGTGTGATAAATCTGCTCATAGAAGTACAATTTCATTTAAAGGTACTAAAGTAAGTGTAATCAAGTACTGCCCACCTCTGCTCATTACTTTTATTTGAAGAATATTATGTCAAATATTAAAATTAACTAAAACTAAGTCTACAGGCGATGCTGTTTTGTTACTTGTACTTCACAATGCAAACATTTTATATACATTTACATCATTATTGAAAGTCATTTGGAAATACCAGAATTTGCAGGCCTTTCTGGCCACACATTCTGTGTGGAGTTTGCATGCATGATCTGGGTTCGATCCCGGGGTCGCCCGAGCCTTTCTGTGTGGAGTTTGCATGTTCTCCCCGTGTCTGGGTGGGTTTCCTCCGGGCACTCCGGTTTCCCCCACCAACCCAAAACATGCACCATAGGTACCTCCAGCTTAGGTCCTGACCAAGCTGAAGCAAGAAGATCATGGAGATGGTCCCCGGGCGCCCTAATGTGTGCTGCCCACTGCTCCTAATATATGTGTATATATATATATAGGATGGGTTAAAATGCAGAGAAGAATTTCTCCAGTGTGAGATCAATAAAGTCACTTCTTCTCTTCTAAATTATTTTCAGTACTACAGCCCTCGTCTATGGAACTGCCGGAGGACCTCAGGGCTGCAGAGCACGTTCATGTTTTTAAGAGTGGGCTCGAGACTCACCTATTTAGCTTGGCCTTTGATTGAATTTGTTTGTCTGTTTGTTTGTTCTTTCGTTTGTTTGTTTGTTGTTGTTTTTTTTTGGGATTGTTGGCGGCACGGTGGCTGAGTGGCTAGCACTCATGCTTCACAGCAAGAAGGTTCGGGTCGCCCGGGCCTTTCTGTGTGGAGTTTGCATGTTCTCCCTGTGTCTGGATGGGTTTCCTCCGGGCACTGCAGTTTCCCCCACCAACCCAAAACATGTGCCATAGGTAAAATCCTCCAGCTTGGGTCCTGACCAAGCCTAAACAACAAAATCATGGGGATGGTTCCCGGGTCAAATGCAGAAAACGATTTCTCCCCATGTGAGATCAATAAAAAGTCAATCTTCTAACCTTTAATCACTGTAAGGGTGCTTTGTGTTACATTTTTTTCGTATGAAAAGCGCTTTATAAATAATGTTTGATTGATTGATTAAATTGTCATTTCTTTAGGTAAAATTACAGAAAACTCAAAGAAAATAGGACTATACTGACTCACATGTTAGTCATGAATAAGTGCCAAGTGCATAACAATTTTACTTAATTACGCACTCGGTTCATTTCACAATTTTATTAGTACCAAACACTCTAAACCGGAGATGTCCCAGTTTCTAATTTGGAGAATCCGGTACCCTATATCAACATTATTTTTTATTTTAGACTAGTTCAAAATTTGGTACACATTTCCTTTAGATTACCTGACATACCTGCATTTTGGCCAACTCTTCCTTCACCATCTCCTTCAGCAACTGCTTAACCTCCGAGCTCAAGGAATCAGAGGAGACATGGGCCAAATATCGCTGCTTCAAGACTCCTATAGTCAAAGTACTGCAAAATAAATACAGTATATATATAAAATGGAGTAGTTAGATACGCAGAAAAATGTAAGTTTAGTCATCTCGATGTTAGACAGGGGCAGTAATTGTTTTAAAATCACTCTATCGATTGGACCTAAAGGCATTTATTGAAGCTCCTACCTGAGATCTGGCTCACCACGGAGCTGGGAACACACAAATTTACGAATGTTTTGAGACTCTTTCTCCGTCACCGTCATTTTGGGCACGTTTGTTTATTTGGCGCGTCTCTCTGCCGGGGCACGTCGTGCGTAGGAAGTGACGTTGACAGCGCGACACGCCCACCAAAGTAAAATATAAAACATTTACATCTAAATTATAAAATAGTTATTCTGGAAAATTTAACAAGAATAATAACACGTTTCAATTCCAATGTCTAAAATTGATGAGTAAAAAAGTTGTTGTTTTTTTTTTAAATCAAATACTTTCTAAAGTAAATAAGACATGGTTTAAAAAAATACGACATTTTATCCAATAATTTATTAATTACATTATTTATATCATTCAGTTGTATTATTATTCAGAGCAGTTGATTGGACCTAAATTAGTAAAAAAGCAAAAAAGTTTTTAATCAACTTTTGAAAGTTTTTTATTTTTTTTTAAGTCAAATACTTTTTCAATACATTTTTGACAATCTGAAATAAGACATGGTTTTAAAAAAATACGGCATTTTGGCAAGTAATTTATTAATTACATTATTTATATCATTTCAATTGTTATAGTATTATTATTCAGAGCTGTTTGGACCTAAATTAGTAGAAAAGGAAAAAAAAGTTTTTAATCAACTTTTAAAAGTTTTTTTTTTTAATCAAATACTTTTAAAATACATTTTTGACAATCTGAAATAAGACATGGTTTTAAAAAAAACAACAGCATTTTGTCAAATAATTTATTAATTACATTATTTACATCATTCAGTTGTTATATTATTATTCAGAGCTGTTGATCAGAAATAAATTAGTAAAAAAAGTTAACTTTCGACAACCTGAAACAAGAAATGGTTTGAGTTAAACAAAAAAAGGCATAACATTTTTCTTGTCAAATAATTTATTGATCAACTTTTAACAACCACAAATTGGACGGAAGTTCAATTAGTGCAATGTTTCAAGGTGACTTTCTGAAAACATTTACATGTAATTAATTAAGATCTTGAAAATTATTAAATAAAACAGTTTCTTTTAAAATCACAGTAAGAGAATTTGAGTAATAATCTCAGAGACGATTTGTTTAAGACATTGTTGAAAATGTTATGGCTCAGGATAAACCCAGGAAAAAAACAAAACAAAAAAGAAAAACATTTACAATAACAAAATTAAGTGCATTTTTCACATGTTAACACACATTTTGCATATTGTACAAAAGTTAAATATCAAACGAATAAATTAGGGATATAAATTAATTCAGTATAAACATCTCGAAAAGCTGACCACATTTCCAGTGTTTAAAATGAAAGCAAATTAGAAGGCTTCAATTCTATGTTATTAACACAATATAAAACTGGTTGAAATGTCAGTAGACCAAACCTCAGTAGCCGGTATTTGAGCCAGTTTATGTTACAAGTACTGCAAGTTCTGTACACTTATTACAATTTTAAAATCCTTACATTGGCTCCCTGTTCTTTTTTCGTGTCCACTTTAAGATTGGATAAAGCCATACAAATCTGCCCGTAGCCTGAGGTCTGCCAGCCAAAACTTGCCAATGGCTCCTCTGACAAGTTTTAAAGGAGAATTAACGTTTTTTTATAATCTGAGCCTTATTTCGGTAATAAAACAAGTTGTTTTACTCACCCATAGCACTTTGGTGTCATATGGAGCACTTCCAGAGATGTTTTAGATTTGCGATCTCCGTAATGTGAGTTCTCGGGGCACATGTTTGTGGTCTCCAAATAACACAAACTTTAGCACTTTTCAAATCATAGAAGCTCAATGTCTTAGTCTACACTTTCATTTGAGTCAAAAGTGGCCTGTAATCCAAGATTTAGCCATAGTTTCGAGTAGATGAGGAGGACAGTGCGCATGCGCGGAGTCACATCTTATTTTGCCCTCAGCTCTCGGGACCCAAACATGAAATGCAAAACTGTAAATTATGGATAAATCTCAGATTACAGGCCACTTTTGACTCAAACGAAAGTGTAGACTAAGACATTGAGCTTCTATGATTTGAAAAGTACTAAAGTTTGTGTTATTTGGAGACCGCTCGGGGCATATATTACATACTCGGGGCACATATTATATGCCCCGTGAACTCGCGTTACGGATATATCGCTAATCTAGAACATCGACGGAAGTGCCCCATATGACACCAAAGTGTCAACAACTTGTTTTATTACCGAAATAAGGCTCAGATTGTAAAAAAACGCTAATTCTCCATTTAAACGCGAGGCGACAAATCCTTTCCTCTAAACTCTAGAATGAACTGCCTCCTTACATACGTTCTCTAGAAAGTTTAGATGTTTTTATAGATGGTTTAGGGCTGCTTATGAATGTATCTTATGCTGTTTTTTATCTTTTGTATGTGAAGCACTTTGTCTGTGAAAAGTGCTATATAAATAAACTTTACTTACTAATTTAATGACTATTTGTATCAGCGGCCTGTCACAGTGAATACTTAATCAACAGTTCAATGAAAAAGATGAACCATATTATTATTTTTTTATATTTATCATACGTACCATCATGTAGTAGGGATTTTTAAATACATTTTCTTTGTAGTACCACAACATATGAGCTGGGTCAAATAAAATCTCTCATTATGCAGCTCTGGAAAAAAATACGAGACCACTGCATTTTTTTTCTGAAATCAGCATCTCTACATGTATTACAGCCATTCCATTCCAGCGTCTGTTGAATTCCAAATATTGATTTCTGAACTCTTCTTAAGTGTAAACATTAGTATTATGTTGTTTTAAAATGAATTTGATCTTGTTTCTTTGCATTGTTTGAGGTCTGAAAACATGTATCTTTTTTTATTATTTTGACCATTTGTCATTTTCTGCAAATAAATGCTCTAAACGATAATATTTTTATTTGGAATTTGGGGAAAATGTTGTCTGTAGTTTATAGACTCAGACAAAAATGTTCCTTTTGCCCAAACACATACCTATTAGTAGTAAAATTAGAAAAACTGATCATTTTGCAGTGGTCTCTTATTTTTTTTTTTCAGAGCTGTATATACTAACATGTTTTTTGCCGTTTTGCTTTACTGTACCATTTACCATTCAAATCTAAATTTAAGATGTTTTTTAAAAATTCAGAAAAAGCTTTTACTGTGATTTGAGGTAACTTAGGGTTCTACCACCTGCTTGTTTTGGAGATGCTGTTGTCTTTACCTGGAATAACCCACAATATGGCATTAATCCATCTCCATAGAGACAAGCAAGCGTCAAACCCTCTAACAGAAAAGTTACATAGTGCAGATTTGAAGCTTGTTGTATCAGTAGCATAAATTGGGTCTTCGAAATGATCATTTATGTAATATTTTTTGTTTAATTTCAAAATGCATTACCGTGACAGGCCTCGATTCATGTAAACATGCACTTTTAAGTACACACCGACCAACCAAAACCTTCGCCCACATTCACACGTTCAGTTAAAATCACCAATGAAATTAAAAAAAAAAAAGAAACTATACTATTGCTCTGATTAGCAACCTTGCTCTCATTCTGCATGCATTCACACCATCGGTACATTCAGTGTGGCATTCTTCCACTAGTCCTTGTACACCGTCTGCTGGCCGTGCCCCCTCTCGTCGTGCATGATGTGCCTCCTTACGTGAATGCGCCGGACCCTCCTGTCTCCCCCCGCGGCACCCTCCTCCTCCGAGTGTCCGGCTCCGAGCGAAGGCCCTCTCGAATCCAAAAGATGTACCCCGCCCGAACTCCGGCTGTTCTCGTAGATCAGAATGTTTAGGGTTTCTTCAAAGATTCGCGCCTCTGGGAACTCGACCTGAAATGATGTTGTTTAGGTAAAGCAGATCAGTTTAGGAAGAAAATGTAATTGGGATCTTTCTGACAAGATTTGCAATATGTATTTAAAAAGGTGGAATTTTTTGTGTACATTGTAAACATCTCCAGTAGGATAAACATTTGAGAGAAAACTGAAATAAACTGATAAACTAGTACAAGAATCTCATTTATTAGAGCATGTTTGTAGAGGTCTAAACTACAGGTACAACTATATTTTTTCCAATAAAAAACAAGGTACAGTGGCCCCTCGTTTATCGTGGTGGTTACGTTCTAAAAATAACCCGCAATAGGTGAAATCCGCGAAGGTCAGCTTTATACTGTATTTTACAATTATTCTACGTGTTTTAAGGCTGTAAACGCCTCACCACACACATTATACACTTTTCTCAGACTGGCATTAACATTTTCTCACATTTCTCAAACTTTCGTAGATTTTCAACAAAAAAATATTAATAGTGACGCGTGTATTTCACAGGTCCTCTGACCGGGCCTCTTCGCTCTGGAGCCACTTCGCTGTCACGTCTTTTTCCACTGAAGGCCTCGGTGCAGGCGTCTTTTTCCGAGTGAAAAACATGGTTATGGGGAGTTGTTGGCGCTCTTTTTTTTCTTTTGGGCGAGAAGATTCTTATAAACAGACATGCCACCTTCGATTATATTTGAGAACGTTTCATCGACATTGTGGGTTTTGTCGGGGCGAAAACTTGCAAACATACAGCACTTCACAGTCACACTGGGATCAAACATTTATATAAATCTGGCAAACTGAACACATTCTGTACTGTACAGGAGACACGGAGGAGAATGACGGACAATCGGCAAAGTTCTACGGTCCCTTAGCCAATCAGGACGCAGAACATAATGCACGTTGATACACTATAAAAAAAATTGGAATAAAAAAAAAAATCAGCAAAACAACAAGGCCGCGAAACGTGAACGGCGTTATAGCGAGGGACTACTGTATTTTGTTTTCGCAGAGGAGATTCTATAAAGTACTTAATTACAGTAGGGCAGCAACACACAATCGAATGGAAAATTTGACTTTACAAAGATGTGAATTTGAATCTCATTTTCAGATGGGTGTGATTGACAGGTGGATTAGCCAATTCGGGACAGGCATGGTCAGTACGTAAAATAAAGAAGAAAAATATCATAAGGGACTGAAAAACATGTCAGATTTCGACAGAATTGATGAGCAAAGCTTGCCTGGAAGAATCCATGACTCATCGCTGTACCAGCGAGAGTCTGGTAACGCTTGATCCACAGAATGCGCTGCGGTTGCGCGTAGACAGACAGCTAAGTGAACCAATCAGAGATTGCGCCATCTTGATTCAAAACTGAGGCGGAACTTCCGCTGCCTAAGAGTGACTTTGCGGGCAAAGGCGGGTGCACTGACGTCACCATCTTTGAACGAATCAGAATCGCGGAGTCCGTTTGTAACCGGAGGAGCGAGAGTGGATGGAGGGTGTCCAAATGGTATCGCGGTGTATAGGAAATACAGAGAGATATCATTTGGCTGGCCAGGTAAGAGCAAAGCACTAAACACTTTTAATCTGAGGTGAGATAAATAGTATTTACTTGTGAATCATAGGTGACCAATGAGCCTCCTTTGTTTCATGTGTCACAGAAAAAAAATAATCTAGACGATCAGCTTGGGCAGAGCTTGAGAAGCAACGAAGGCTATGACTGTTCAGTCTGTATAAAAAAGGAAAAGAGATCATTCTGGATTTGTCAAAAAAAATTTCCTCCACAAACAAAAAATATCTGTATTCTGCATAAAAACTGCTATGCTTTAAATTTAGATCTGCACAAACATGTTCTGAAATACTTGATGCCATTATAAATTTGTCAGCATGTTCTGTTTTTGTCAATTCTCAACACTCTAATCACAATTATCTGAAAAATGACAATTACATATTTTTCCCATATAGTTTGTGATTTTATTGTAATATATTGTGAAGCCCTCGATCAATTGACGCAGATATCGTAGCACGTATAGTTACCTTGGTCTGCTTCTTCTCCGTGGCGTAGACAATGGAGGTGCAACAGACTTCAGCGATTTTGCGCCCTTCGCCGTAAAAAGACCAGCAGCAAATCTCATCTCCGAGCACGTCTTTCACAAAGAGCACACGGCCGTTGAATCGTAACACTAGTTTGTCAAAAAGTTCTATGTTCTTCAGCAGGTTGTCGTCAGAGTTACTGATGAAAACAAGAGAGATAAATATGGATTATACTTGCATTTTATACATTTTACAAACATACGATTTATGCATTTAACTGTGTGCTGCACTGAAAGTTTACCTGGTGTATGAGTATTTATTATTTCCTCGGTTGTTCTGAAGCTTAACAACTGGCTGTACAAAAAAAAAAAAAAAAGTAAATAAAATGAGATCCTTTTTCCTATACACATTTCAGTACATGTGTATACTAAAAAACATTTTAATTACATTTTCAAAGTTACCAACCTTTCTACAGGTGGCGATCATCCTCTGTTCTTCCATAACAGATGTGATCATTGGGATGCGGCACACAGTTTCCAACACATCTTTTTGTTTCTGAAAAAAGTGAGGTTAGATTATTAAAAGATCAACACATTTCTGGATTTTACAGCTTTATATAAATCATAGTAAACCTGGCTGCCCTAAAATGAAATAGCTGGGATAGTTTGAGTAAAATTAATTGGTATGCCAGCCATTTTTTTTTTCTTATACCTGCTGCTTGGGACAAAAATGCATTTCCACATTTTAAGTTTCATATAAAATTGAGACCGAATGGGTGGATTTTATAATAAGGGGGCATTTTTTTTAATCAGCATAGGCGGGGTAGAAAAGAAAAAGAATGTGTGACTTTGTAGATCTGCTCTATCTTTTATTTTATTGTTTAAGTTGTTTCTTTTTTTATTTGGCCTCTCTTTAACAGAATAAGAACAACAATAATATACCTGCATGGCACCGAGGCAATGCTGGACCAGCCCCTGAACTCTATAGTACTGAGCGTCCTTTAAGATCTCCTCCAGCTCTCTGTGGTCATCTGGAAGTGGAACTGACCCATCTCTGAGAAAGTTCAATACGATCCCGAAATGTCGACCACATCTGTCCAAAACCACCCAACCTGAAAATACAAAGGAAGAACATAAAAACATTATAAGAAGAATGTGTTATTGACAGAGGTCCAAACAGATTAAAATACAATATCAGTTCCAGGATTGTATTGGACCACATATTTGATACTGTTATTTTTTGCCGCTGCCCCATTCGTCATTCCCATGTCCTCAGTGTATCGGATTTGTCTTTGTGAAAAGTAGGAATAGATGTAAAAATGGAAATAGAAGAGCGTTATATGACTGTATGTTTACACAATCATGTAGGCCTAACATTTATATCCCAGACAAAAAAACAACAAAAAAAACATTTTATTTATTTTACAAAACTGAAACTCTAATGTGTGATCTTTACTTCAACTTCAAGATATATTTGTGGGTCTTGGTATAGATTTTAAATATCGGATATCGGTATCAGATCTAAAAATCTGTATTAGCCCAACCCTACAGACTATTGATAAAAGAAGATACAAACCCTCAGCATCGATTGTAGCATCAGTTTCTCCATTACAGATGCTCCTCAGCAGACTGTCCTCCTTGCTCAAAGTCTGGACTGTGGTGTAATGCAAAGAGCCTCCTACGTTTAACTTGACATATTTACTCCCCAGCAGGCCCCTGTTTGTGCAGTCACCTGTGCTCAAGCACACGCAGGCACCAGAGACAGCAGCATGACTGCCAGCTGAAGCCTCAGCAGACATGAGGAGGCAGGGTCACCTTCTGAAAGCACAACTCTGTATTAGAAAATGTGATGCTTTTAATAACAACATGAAAGACAATTATGTCCACAGTTGTCTATTGTTGGTCTGTGAATTTAATAAAAAATAAAACTATACGTAAAAACTATGCATTAGTAGACATTAGTATTTCAGAATCAGAATAGAGTCTTTAAAAACAGCCCCCACCCATCCATATTTTCTGAAGCGCTTTCCAAGTCAGTGCTATTTTGTCAGGTGCATTAGTACAATTAATGGATTCCTTTCTTGCCAAGAAGCCTTAATGATGTATTCTAGTAAATATATTATGTATTTTTTCTCCCAAACAGGCTTATTTGTCTCTTATTCAGTATTTTTTTTATGCTTCTTCGGATTCTTCTGTTGAAACTGTTCTAGTACTGAAACCTATAGGAACCTAATAAAGACCGTATCCAAAAAATAAAGCGTGGAAGACTAAAAAGGTCATAATTTTTTTTACTGCTTTTACATTTAGCACGTCAGTATCCAATCCCATCTAGAATAATATAAACAAAGGAATCTATGCAGCTGTACTCACCAAACTTAACATCCAAGGATCAGCAACAATTAGATAGAAGTGATCAAATATATCTTAATGATCAAAAATGCAACACCTAAAATAAAGTTAAAAACCCTATTATTGGCAGCTTAAACCTTAAACTCATCTTATACGCAGTGGTTCCGCAGTTAGCAGGCTAGCTAATCAAAACGGCTAAAAACAAAAGATTGATCTAAGAATCTCCTTTACGACGGCCACTTTTTGGGATGAATACTACGCGAAGTGGTCCTTAAAACGTCTATGAAACAGTGTGATTGACAAATGACTCCAGATCGTGCTGATATTTTGACGTTGCTAATGAAAGATGCTAACGCTAAGTAGGTCAGTGCAGCTCGCTCTTCGTCTTCTTCTGACGTCCCGCTACAAGAGTCAGAGAACACGCCCTCTCATGGACACTGTGGACACTGCACGCAGGACACAACAGGAGTTTATTAATGAGTCTAAATAAACAAAAACTCAAATGTGTGTGCGATTTTTTTCTTTAAAATTGTTAAAAGTGGGGACTAAAATCTGTATGCACATAAAACCTAAATTATATTATATTACATTATATTAAGCTATATGATATGATATGATATTCTAATAATAATTATATTATATTATATTATATTATATCATATTAGATTATATTATATTGTGATGAGTGAGCTACTGTATCCAAATATTGTTTCCTTGTGAATCAATAAAGTTTGTCTCAGTCTATAACATCCCCCAATGTAGATCCTTAATTACTGAATCAACAAGATCAGTAGAGAAGAACAAGTTCAGATACACAACAGGTTTTTATTAATGAATCTAAATGAACAAAAACTCCATGTGTGTGTGATTTTTGTCTTTAAAATTGTAAAGAGTAGGGACTAAATTCTATATGCACACTCACATTATACAAATAATAATAATATAATATAATATAATATAATATAATATAATATAATATAATATAATATAATATAATATAATATAATATAATATAATATAATATAATATAATATAATATAATATAATATAATATAATATAATATTGTATGGTGATGAGTGAGCTACTGCATCCAAATAATTTTCCTTGTGGATCAATAGTTTAAAGTTTATAACGTCCCCCAATGTAGATCCTTAATTACTAAATCAACAAGATTTAAAGTTCAGATATGGGTTTAAATATGTTATGTTTATGTTAAAAACAAGCATTTGTCTACAGAAAAATAGTCAATATAATGTTCCCTCAAACCATGTAAACCCTACATGTGTGTTTGTGTGTGTCTGCCTAATAATATGGTAATAAATCGCAGAATAGACTTAACCTTTTTACAATTATTAATCATAATTGACTGTTAAAAGTGTTAATATTATTAGTAATAATGTTATGTAATTCATATTTTCAAAGTAGATGGATCAGTACCTTGCTTGAAATGAGCACCATATCATTCAGACAGCCTTTTTTGTAATCGATTGCCAGCCCTACTTTTTCTGCAGCAGTGGAAAAAAATGAAACACCACCCCATTTTACACCATTCAACAATGACTTTATTTCCTGTTCAGCAAATAGATCACTGCCTTCAAAAGTGAGTATTTGTATATGAAGCCAAAAATGCTACAGGTGAAAAGAGAAATCTACAAAGCAACAGTCTCCGAGATTGTTCCTTTAAAACAGCGGATGAGACTAGATCCACCGTCCAAACAATCGGGTGTAAAGAAATACATAATGCAACACAGCAAGCAGCCAAGTTTGTCGTTTGTCATCAACGTAGCGCATACAACATCGAATCTGATAACAATGAAATCTGTGAGTAACGCTAATCAATAATGTCATGGTTGAGCTGAAGCAATATAATTTACAATCAGTGCATGCTTTGGAGCAAAATGACATTCATGTTCCCTCCTCCTCCTCTCCGCACGGGTCATGTGACAACGCGTGATCGATGGCGTGCTTCCGAAAAGAGCAAAGAATAAAAGAAACACCGCCTTTGTAAACACTATTTTAACAACGGATGAAACACAGAGACGTTAACATATTACACGTTATAATTTGGCACTGGATTTCCATTATACTGGTAATGAAAATAGATAGCCTCCCACCACCGTAGAAGCGTATATATACGGACGAGGTTTAAATACATTATGTCTGTGTCTGTGCACGTGTGTGTATTTTGTATATTTTGTAACAACCTCGTCGATAAGTCACATATTTACATTCAGTCTGTGCGCGCAATTAGTACGGAAGCTGACAGAGGCCATGTTCGTAATGATTATTTTCCACCTTAATAACGAGAAAATTAATTCGTGATCTCGAGAAAACAGTACTGTTATTTCGAGATCTCGAGAAAACGAAGAGTTATTCCGTGATCTCGAGAAAACAAAAAATTATTCCGTGATCTTGAGAAAACAAAACTGTTATTGCGTGATCTCGAGAAAACAGTTTCAAAACATGAATTGTAGTTCTAACATATCGCCACTAGATGTCACTGTGGAGAGTTTCGAACTGTGTTTCAGCGCTCCGGCACAATCGCTTCAACTGCTTCGGTGTTTCATGAAGCCTCACTTTGCCCATCCCTAGTATCTCCGTCGGTAAAGACGAAGCCGGGCCAGTCTTCTGCGGAGGTGCCGCGGACTAATCTTGAAATTATCCCGAATTAAAAGACGTAATGCAATCTCCCCCTGTGTCAACCCCTGATCAAAATATTGCCTTATCAGCTGATCGATTATTATTCCAGACATTCTAATGACCAAAAACGCGTCTATTCAGAATGAGAAATAGCCCTGAAGTCAGCCTGTCACAACGTGGCATCACGGAATAACTGTTCGTTTTCTCGAGATCTCGAAATAATTGTGTCGTTATCTCGGGATAACAAGGAAGAAAAAAATATTGCTTATGAATATGGCCTCTGTCAGCTTCCGCAAATTAGTTTACACACAAAGTGAAGAATATTTTCGAATACACAATTGCACCCCCCTCTCAAACCGCTTAAACCCCACGGCAACAAGAGCCGCTTGAAAAGAAAACATTCAACTGTTTCGTGTGCACCCGATGCGTCGGCATAAAAATCAAACCGCATATTGCCAAGTTCATGTTTACGTTTGGCCTATGAATAAATAAATAAATAAGTAAATAAATAAATACAAAAATAAAAAAAATAAATTAAATACAGTAACAACACGCTGGCCTTTTTTTTGTTATTGTTGGAATTTCCATACCCTTGATAAGGCACCAGTCTTGACGAATCGCGAAATAGAATCCATGATTGGGCCAATAATAATTAAAACAAAATATTAATAAAATAAATAAATAAATAATGCACTTTTACGTCATAAAGTTTTCAAAATAAATAAATAAATAAAGCAAAGAAAGGCATTGTAAATAATATCTTTCCTCCATTATTCTTTTAAAAATGCGTTAAAATCTATCTTTGTTTGTGTCATTTTGGTAGTACCCGCGCACTTTTAAATGGAAACTTCATATTCTCGTGTGTCCTGTGGAGAGAAAAGCAAAAACGTAAGAAAATATGTTGGATTTTACTGTAAATTGATACTTTGCAGCTGGTGTCATCAACATTCCCTGGGGGGGTGTGATGCTAACTGTAGATACTGCTCTGTCTGAAGCTCTGTTACTCAAGTTAGACTTTGATTTGAGCTTTATTTTAACACAATCTGACCAGAGCTGACTTAGTTGGGACTACAGCTCTGGAAAAAAGAAGAGACCACTGCAAAATTATCAGTTTTTCTGATTTTACTACTTATAGGTATGTGTTTGTGCAAAAGGAACATTTTTGTTTGAGTCTATAAACTACTGACAACATTTCCCCCAAATTCCAAATAAAAATATTATCGTTTAGAGCATTTATTTGCAGAAAATAACAAATGGTCAAAATAACAAAAAACATACATGTTTTCAGACCTCAAACAATGCAAAGAAATAAGATCAAATTCATTTTAAAACAACACAATACTAATGTTTACACTTAAGAAGAGTTCAGAAATCAATATTTGGTGCAATAACCCTTATTTTTAATCACAGCTTTCATGCGTCTTGGCATGCTCTCCACAAGTCTTTCACATTGTTCTTGGGTGACTTTATTCCACTCCTGGTGCAAGAACTGAAGTAGCTCAGCTTTGTGTTTGTGTTGGAATTCAACAGACGCTGGAATGGAATGGCTGTAATACATGTAGAGATGCTGATTTCAGAAAAAAATGCAGTGGTCTCTTATTTTTTTCCAGAGCTGTATAACAGGTGAGCTGATGAAACCACAGCCAACAGTTTTTCAGTTAGTCATATTCACCTTTTTGCTGAAAATCAAACAAATGCTTGTATTGATCACAGGCTCCTGAAAATGTTTTGCTAAATATTTGCTAATGTGTGCCTCGTGTCACCATGAGAACTGGTGAACATTCTTCCAAACAGCGTGATGTCACTGCAAAGTACCAATAACGATCTGCCAATTGATCTGTACTCACCCCTGCTTCGTAGAGTGGGTTGTTGAAGTCCGACTCCACCGTGATGGGGCTGTAGGAGTGCGTGTGGGAGAGGGACTTCCAGAACAGAGGCTTCCATTCTAATCTGCAGATGCTGTTAGAGACAAGATGTGCTTTAGATCTAACTACAGTGAGAAAAAAGGAATGAAGAAGTGACAACGCGTACTTTGTGTAGTACATGTAAATTCCTCCAATCAACAGAATGACGAGGATGATGGGCAGGATGATGGCCAGAGCAATGTTCTCGCCCAGAATCTGGTGAGACGGCTCAAACGACTGAGAGACTGTGAAAAGATAAACAGGATTCAGCAAATACTTTCAGAACATCTTAAGATAACCACAATGTTGACTACTGCAGTAAATATACAGACACTACCTTAAAGGGACAGTGTGTAAGATTTTTACCCGATTATTACCAAAATTGAAGATACCCATTCAAAAATACAGTGTTTTCCAAGCCTTTTCACTTCCATCATGAAATCAAAGTATTCTGTTGGACTTAGATATACCTGCATAAAAGGAGGATCTTCCCCATGTAGAGGCAGCCATTTTGATTACGAGAGCCACAGAAGGACATTTGGGCTCCGCCTTCGCCTTTGGCAGGGCCCGTGGTTTTCACACAACGAGATAGTACGCGCTTGGGTAAACAACGACAAGCATGTTGCCGGATCACACGTCATAATGGATCTAATACGTGTTTTGGACTATACTTCTGTATAAAAGCCCCATGTGCTCGGGGAGTGATTGTTGTGCTGGGAAATGAATTACATAGTCAAAAGGAGGAGACTGTAAGGTTTCATTTGATGTGTAGATTGTCATGATACACGATCGGGAATGTGTGCTCTCATGCGGAAAGAAAAAAAAAAACTGTGAACGGGACCGCGTTTTATTTATACAGTAGCGGCACGCAGTTCGTGCGCGGGTACGCGAGCTGTCCACATTACGACGGGCCCGGGTGACCCTCGAGGTCTGCCGTAGCTAGAACAGGAATTGCAATAGCACCATCCACCTATGCGCCACGAATCCTACACACTGGACCTTTAACAGAACATGTCAACATTAGGGCTGTCAGTTTAACGCGTTAATTAATTAATTACACTGCAAATTAACGCATTATAAAAATGTACTTATGAGTGGCAATTCAATGCACGTGCATTTTAAATTTGGCATGGCATGCGGCGAGCTGCTAGGGCCTTTGAACGGCAAGTTTATTTATGAAAAAACAATGAAGACGGGGCTATCAACAAGAACAAGGTGATTTTTAGCTTTTGTCAAAAAGAATTTTCCGATCACCGAAGCTGCTCCAGCCTGACGGATCATTTGAACAATAAACACGTCCGGACAAGTTCCATTGTTACCGGTGATAGAGCGAGCGTGAGCGCACTTCACCAAACCACCAAACCAATAAACCACCAGAATTTGGGAAACGAATGAGAAAAGCGACCACAGAAAAACTAACAAACTAAATTGCAAAGTGGGTTGCCTCTCTCTCATGAGATCAAAATGCGATTAATTAGATTAATTACAAATCCTGTAATTAGTTGGATAATTTTTTTTAATCGCCTGACAGTACTAGTCAACATGAATTTAAATCAGAGCTAAACGAAATCCCTTTCTTTAATCATTCAAATTTATTGCGCTGTTGTAAATGTTCAGTCACTTTACATTTATTCACTCCTCAAACACAAAAGTAGTAAGCAAATTTTTCTTGAGTCACAGCTGCCCTGGGTAGGCTGACTGAAGTAAGGCTGCCAATGTCTGCCATTTGTCCAGTCAATATCACGCACCACAGTTTTAAGGATCTGCTGATACCCGATATTAACCAGCGTAAGGATGGAAAATATATTTTCTTAAAACGCAGTTAACTCATTCACTGCCGGCCTGTTTTCAGAATTCTAACCCCAGAGTGCCACAGGTTTCAGTAGAATTTCACTGATTTTCCAAGACCCACAGAATACTGAGTTCTTTGACTATATAAACATGGGACACATCAAAATAAAGTGTCGACTCTCTTCTTTCACCTGGAAAAAAAATTATGTTTCTAACCTTTTCGGTTCTCAAATAACTGATAGTAGAACATAGGGAAGTTTCAGCAAAAACACTGGTTTTTGAGCAAGAAATGGAGAAAACGAGCGTTTAGTTCAGAGAAGGATTTCGAGCAGATCAGTGACTTTGACATCAATATTTATCGATTTAGTGACACCTCAAACATCTAAAATAACAGAGAAAGAGATTTTTGATGACAAAGTACATTTTTTATTTACAAATATAAGAATATAAGGCTCTGTGAATCCTTCAACTCAATTGTGCCAAGAGATGTTTACAGGATATAATATCTTTTCATATAAAATAGAACTTTGTCACTTCACAACAATATTGAGGCTCAGAGTACACACTCATATACACACACACACACACGCACCTACATACACACACACACACACACACACACACATATATACGTATATGTACATACACACAAGCCCATGCATAAACCTTTACACACACACAGCTACACACGCACATACACACACGCGCACGCCGCACGCGCGCGTACACACGCACGCACGCACACACACACACACATATAAACTCAATTCTTCTCATCTCGTGCCTCTTTGGAGAGCAGAATCCAAGTCAGTAAACTTCTTTGGCACTGTCGTAGTTCTCAGGGAGTCTCCCTGCTCCGCGCAGCGCGATCAGGACACGCCCCCTGCCTCAGCCAGAGCAGATCTCTGCCCCGACATCGCTGCGTGTCTCTGTGATCCTCTGATCCGGGATCTTGGGTCCCAAAAGCGATCAAACCGCTCCGTAGGCGCTGATCAACAGTTATCTGCTTTTCCGGGTTCACTCGCCTCACCATCTTACTCCATTCGCCTCCACTCGCACTCCACAGTACACACACACTACACTCCTCTCCTCTCCCGCCTCTCCGATCGGCAGATAATGATACAAGATCGCCACCTACAGGTTGGGAAGTGTGAATTACACCTTCAAAGCTGCTCCAGGTCGTATCCTAGCAACCCCCGCTGAAAAACGTCCTTGACGAGTTTATTCGTCACGGCACTCAACGTTCGGATTCAACATGACGAGAAAACTCGTCACCGGCAGTCAATGAGTTAACTTACTACACGTGGGCTGCAATTGTGTTATGCACCTTCAGAGCACTACAAAACAGGATCATATGAATAAAAGTTCAAACATTATGTCGTTCTAGGCCAAAATCTGCCTGTAAATTGTCTCATTACATCCGGTTAAAGGCGCAACCAGGATATCCCCTGATCCAGCTAATTTTTCAGTATCTGTGGCAATATTCAACCCTGAGTACCGATATCAGTGCATCCCTAACCACATTCATACAGAGGCATGGTGCGTGAAGTGTCTTGACCTAGGACAAGCAAGGATAGAACCATCAAAGTTTTGGTTTTCCAAGTTGTTTCTTTATAATAAATGAACGTCTAAACCAGGACCAGGACAAGGCTAAATTAGGACTGTAACTGGGTTTATAGTTTACATTGTTTTTGAGCTTATTTCACAGTCCCAGTTACTAATGTTACCCCTTGAAATGTCTAAAATACAGTATATGCAAAAAATAACTTCATTAAATTAGATTAAATTAAAATGACTCACCTTCTAATTTGTGATCCTCCAGCAGCTCCTCGTAGGCCACTACAATGAAAAGAGCGTTAAAACTGCGCTCAAACACCCATCACCGCTTGTACCGATAAAGCCGTAGCGCGGAACCTTTGCAAAATGGCGGCGGGCTGTTCCACTGTGACGGATGCCCCGGCACGCAGGTGATGATGACCTCTCCGATCAGCTCGTAGCCCTCGTAGCAGAAGAAGCGCAGTGTCTCCCCCGCCTGGTAGCTGTGCTTGTACAGCGTCTGGTAACCGTTGTCAGGGACGCCGGGGTTTGGGCAGGGGTCATACTTCACTGTGACACAAATAAATAGACCAGGAGAAAAGATCGTTTACTGTAATTATATTTGCAGTGATTAGATGGGAAAGCTAAACAGAGCAAATAGATTTAATTAAGTGGATCATAATCTAATAGTAGTTAATAAAAAGGCACTCTGTGTAATGATGATTCAGCACTAATGCAACAGTTAGACCCTGCAGCTTTGTAGTTTTTCATACTGAACATTAAGATTTAAAAACAAATGTGATGGTGAATTGCCTTTTTTATGTTATATTATGTTCAGTGAATGGAGCATGAATCAGTTGTTGTTTGCAGATGATACTGCACTAGTGGCTGATTCAGAGGAGAGCTTGGCACGTTTGGTTGAGGAGTTTGGAAGGGTGTGTGATAGAAGGAAGCTGAGAGTGAATGTGAATAAGAGTAAGGTGATGAGGTGCACGAGGTCAAAGGATGAACGTAGGTTGAATGTGGCATTAAATGGGGAGTTGTTGGAAGAGGTAGAGTGTTTTCAGTATTTGGGGTCGCATGTTGGTGTGGATGGTGGAATAGGGGGTGAGGTAGAGTTTAGAATGAATGAAGTACGTAAGATATGGGGGGAATGAAGAGAGTGTTTGAATGTAGGTCACTGGGAATGGTTGCAAAAAGGAGATTGTATGAGGGTGTGGTGGTGCCTGCTGCGTTGTATGGGGCTGAAACGTGGAGTTTGAAAGTTGCGGAGAAGAGGAAGTTGAATGTAGTTGAGATGAGATGTCTGAGGAGTATGTGTGGTGTGACGCGCATGGATCGTGTGAGAAATGAAGATATCCGAGAGAGAACTGGTGTGTTGCGAGAGTTGGCTGAGAGAGCAGAGCAAAAGGCATTGGGATGGTTTGGACATGTTGAGAGGATGGAAAGGGAGCGATTGGTGAAAAAGGTGTATGAATCTGATGTGAGTGGAGTGAGAATGAGAGGAAGACCGCGAATGGGATGGACAGAGGGTGTAAGAAGAGCGTTGAATGCAAGAGGGATGACTGTGGTGCAAGGGAGAGAGGCTGCTCAGGACAGGGATGAATGGAGAGAGTTTGTGTATGAATGAATGGATGGGTGTGGTAGAGGACGGGTCTTGATATGAAGCGGCAGGGGGAAACCAGCTTTGGCTGAGGCCCTGCTGTGGAAGTGCCCACACTGGGCTGTGCAGCTGACCCTGGTGGAGTGTGGTGTGGTTTTAGATCGGTCCTTAGACCGTAAACCAAGGTGTCCTTTTCCCCAACATCATCATGACTCTCCGGTGACGTTTGGGTGGTGCTGGCGTCTGAGTGCTGGTTTGTTCTGAGTGCTGGGTTGTTTGGGGGGTTGCTGGCGGGCTTGGGTGGTATCACCAGGTCTGGTTTCGGGGTGCCGAGGGGACGGCTGGCTGGTGCTTAGGGGTGTGGTCCGGATGGCCGCCTGGATCCGGGGTTCTTTGGGGTTTTGTATGGTGGGTGGGGGCACCTGGAGGGGGCGACGTTATCTAGGTGCACCTTTAGTTATTACTGTTACTGCTGTTGCAGTGGGATGATTGCGGATGGTCTGGACCTGGACCCTCTCCCAATGTTTTGGATTGTTTTTAATGCATCATTTCTTAGTCAGGGCAAGCTGAATACCTACACCTAGGCTGTAGGACAATGTCCTCCTTCTTTTAATGCATCATTTCTTAGTGAGGGCTGAACACCTACACTTAGGTTTGCAGGACAATGTCCTCCTTCTTTTAATGCATTTAGACACATTATAAATAGCATACACATTATATACAATATAGGGCAACATAGGATATGAAGAAATGTTCGGAGAGGGGGAGAAGTGGATTTTAAAGTGGGGCGACGGCGGTGATGGTGATGGACGGAAGGTGTGCTTGGGTGCTCGTCCCTCTCTAGGTGCTGTCCCTGTGTGGTCCTCTGGAGGATTCCTGGGTGCTGGCGGTGGTCCGGTTTACGCTCTGGGTCTGGCCGGTCGTCCCTTTGTGCCGCCTGGGGCGGGTCCTGGGGGTTTTTCCGCTGGGGTCCGCTGGCTGCCTTCGCGGTGGTCCAGTGCATGGAGGGGGGGTGGGTGGACGCCAGTGTGGGAGGAGAGTGGTGATGGTGATGAGGAAAGGACGCTGGTACAAACGAAGGGGAAAAACAAAAAAAAAAAAAAAAAAAGTCACGGAAGGAGGGTTTGGGGAAAGGAAGGAAGGAGGGAAAGGAACAAAATGTATGCCCTGTCTAGGCTACCCCACTATGGTGGGACACAGCCTTTGTATATAGATAGATAGATTATGTTCAGTGCTGTCAGTTTGATGCCTTAATTAGATTAATTGATCACACTGCAAATTAACGTATTATAAAAATTAACACAATTAATTATGAGCGGCAATTCAATGCGCACATTTTAAATTTGTCCCATTGAAGGACCTGTAGGCGACTTGGCAGTGGCACGTCACTACCACCTGCGTCACTAATCAAACAAATAAAGCCTGGTGGAAACTGATTCAGTGGGCGAGGCGAGCAAATCGCTGCCAGGGCCTTTGAACAGCAAGTTTATTTATAAAAAGAAACGAAGACGGGACGATCAACAAGAACGCTGTGATTTGGAGCTTTTGTAAAAAAAGAATTTTCCGATCACCGAAGCTGCTCCAGCCTGACGGATCATTTGAACGATAAACAAGTCCGGACAAGTTCCATTGTTACTGGTGATAGAGCGAGCGTGAGTGCACTTCACCAAAACACCAAACCAACAAACCACGCTCGCAGAATTTAGGAAATGAATGAGCAAAGCGCCGACAGAAAAACTGACAAACTCAATCGCAAAGTGGGTTGCTGCTGATTACAGGTCAATTTCAACCTTTAGCAGGTATGAGATTAAAATGTGATTAATTAGAATAATTAATTATAAATCCTGTAATTAATTAGATTATTTTTTTTAATTGCCTGACAGCACTAATTATTACCTTAATATGTTTTAGTTTGTACCTTCTAATTCTGTGAGGGCAAAAAATTAACAGCATAATACTCTTGGAACAGATCACGATCACGATTTTATCACGATTCAGGTAAACTTTGTATTTTTCAATTGCCTTTAAAAAGGTAAAAAAAAAAGTCATCTGCTTCTTCTGGACATTCACACTGCACTTTGGTTAAAACTCAGTCAGAGTTTTACAGAGACTACGAGTGCTGAAGGTGAGAAAAATATCCTTGGTTTGGGCTGAATTAAATAAAGACATAGCGAATAACAATATGGCCAAAACAGCAAATTGTCACAGGGATGGGATAAAAATGTGGTTTCAACATACAGTCGTGTATGGCGTGGTAATGTTAAATCTAAAGACTTTTTTATACTCAATGTCAGTGATGAATCATTTCATTCCATCTGTTATGTTGAGTATAGCCATGATACCAATTTGTGTGTTCAATGTGAGAGTTTTTAAATGAATATACTACACAATATACTTATACACCCCACTTGTTAAAAAACAAACAAACACACATTTCAAAGCTGTTCATATGTATTTAAAAACGCAAATCATATTATGTGATTGACACAAAACTGGACTCACAGACACATTTTGGGCTGCGGTCGCTCCACTTTGGGGTCCCGGTGTCGCGGCCGTGGCAGGAGATCTGACTGGGCCCTTCCAGTTGGTATCCTTGGTTACAGGAAAAACGCACCACCGTCCCGACAGCGAAGCCAGCTTCAGGACGGACTGAGCGTGCTCCGTTCACCACCTCCCCCGGGTCTGGGCACTGCTGAACTGTATGGGCAGATAGAACAATTGTACAGTCTATTGATTTAGTCCTACTATTTTTGGTTGCATGGGTTTTAAAGGAGACATATTGTGCTTGTGTCTGCTATATAGTTATAATTTACGATACCCGTTGATCTTTATTTTATAATGTGCATTTTAAAACGCAATATTAATCTAAAATGATTTAATAAAAGAAACAAGACCGCTGACTTCTGTGTTAGAAAAAAATGGAAGCAGACGCCAGCGTAAACATAAACACAACAAAGTGAAGTTACCAAAATTATACGATGCTGCACAGTCCTATGTCACAGATTAAGAAAATGGCAAAAGGAGAAATAAAATTTTTCAACTGAACAAAAGTTTACGGGACACTGAGGACAGTGAGGTACAGATCTTGGCCAGACAAAAGAACTGGTTTGAGAGGGGAGTTAAAGAGGCTATTTTTGTCAAGAAAGAGAATCCTTCCTTGAACAGAAATGGAGGTCTCAGACATCATTTGTCTCCCATCTATAACTCTATCCTCAAACCTAAATCAAAACAAAGAAAGAACACAATAGGACAGCAGGTCAGGTCCAGAGGTGTGAAAACACCCATTATGGCCCTGAATGGTTCTGCTAACAAGACCCACACTCCACTCCCACTGCAGATCTAATAGGCTCACCTAACTAACAGAAAATGTAAACAAGTAGGTGTGGTAGTTTGAGTAATTTCATTGTATTTAGCTCCTCCCTTCAGGCAGATATAGGCGGTGTCCACCAGCGTCTGACCAGAACTGAAGAAGGAGCTTGGATGAGCTGCGAAACATATTCGACAAATTTAATTTCTCCTTTTGTTAAGAAAATCTAATTTGAGAATGAAGTAAGTACAGAGCAGTGGCCATGTACTGATTGACAATGTGGCGTTTGATTGGCAATATGGTGTCTTGAAAATAGGCGATTAAAGATTCCTCAAACATGCACAAATCACTCCAAATACAAAAACTATAACATGGTTAGAAGCTCTGAAGAGTCGATTCTACATCATAGGTCTGCCATTGTTTAGACCCAATTTTGTCATAGATCAGTTGTTATTTAGAGCTCGCCCTGTTGCAATCCCTTTAAGGCATAGTTACGTCAGTATAGGGGGGTTAGTCCTAGTATCCTACTATAACACCTCTTTAGTTCAAATCAGGTGATACTTTCAAATCTGGGCGTAAGATTCTTATGGTACTTGTTCATTGGATACCTTTGACACAGGTGGGCGGGCTGCTGCTCCAGGAAAGATCCCATTGGCAGGTGATGATGTCGGTGCCGCTGATGTCATATCCTGGCAGACACGTGTAGGTGAGCACGCTGCCCCTGACGTGGGAAGGGTGGGACGAGCTGTTCCAACCAAACTCAATCTGAGGAAGGGCAGGGCATGTGTCGTTCGGTTCCACCTCTGCAATGGTAACAACGTAAATCAAAGAAGGCCCACTGGATTTACTCTTGTGAGCTCAAAAACATAGAAAAAAAAACATTCAAAGTTATATTCAGAGCTGGCTCAAAGCTAATCATCTAAGACCTACAACTTTATTTAAATCAGTTTCTTAAGTTTTTAAAACATTTTGCAGAATCTTGCTTTTTTAAATGTGCTTTTTGAACTTAAAACAACCGTGTTATGGATATTAGTTATGGATATTAGTTAGCGCCATAGTGCTGCACAGTAGAGCTCGACATTATGTCGTCCACCAATGACTATTTACATGTTGCCTGATAGTAAAAAATGGAGACATTGAAATGTAATCTACTGGAGTTACCTCTGTAGTGGATGAGGAAACCCTGGCTCAGGATGAAGCTGGAATCGTCCGGATCACTCTGGAACTGGATGGTGATCTCTGACCCCCCGGACACCACCTGGAAGCGCTCTTTAGAGCCCAGGTATTGTCCAATCACATGAGACGTCAGGTCCCGCCCATCGAACACCGTGAGCACGTCCATGTGCCGGATGTTCAGGCTGCAAGGGCAGACAGAACATATTTTTCAACATTTGCATTTGATCCTCAGATGTTTTTTTAAAGACTTAGTTTTATTAAAATCATGCCACAGATTTGATATGATCATACTTTAAGTTCCACAAAAATGCTTTTAGTCATGTTGGAATATTGTTATTTATTATTACAGTGGTACCTCACCTTACGAAATTAATTTGTTCCAGAAGTGGTTTCGTAACAGGAATTTTTCATAAGTTGAGTAGCTATTTCAATGGAAAAGTCCTGATTCGTTCCAAGGCCCCGTTCCAAGTTTTTTTTTATAGTGTAACTTTTTTTTTAATAGTGTAACACTGTGTTCTGGGTCCTGATTGGCTGAGAGACTGTAGACCCAGGACTAAACATGGACTAAACCAGATCTAAACAAGGTCTATACCTGGACTAAACCAGGACTAGACCAGGTGGATTAAAGCGCCGCGTGCGGGTCTATTTCCTGGTTTCTCACGAGTCACAGCTGAGGCGAGCAGCGAGGAGGGGACCGCACGCAGTCCGAGCGCATGAACGAACGCAGGTAAGAGCCGCGGTGGTTTAATCCTGGCTTAGACCTGGTTTAGACCTGGTTTAGACCTGGTTCAGACCTGGTTTGATCCTGTTTTAGAGGAGACATGGTTTGAGCACGGGTCTCGTCCTCGCAGCCCCGCGCCGGGTCATGCTGCGCTATCACACACGTGTCCCTGCGCACACTTCTCCGCCCTCCCCCTTCCCCCCACGCTTCACCATTAATACATTTTGTTGAAAATCTATGAAAGTTTGAGCGTTTACACAGAGACAAATGTGAGAAAAGTTTAAATCCAATCTGAGAAAAGCGTATAATGCGCTCATCTGAGCGCGCATTATTTGAATTTTTGAGATTTCGCGTTTCGTAACTTGAATTTTCTTTCGTATCTAGAGACCAAAATTTAACGTGAAGGCGTTTCGTAACTTGGAATTTTCGTTTGTTGGGTAAGGTGAGGTACCACTGTATTATTATTATTATTATCATCATCATCATCATCATCATCATCATCATCATCATCATCATCATCATTATTATTATTATTATTATTATTATTATTATTATTATTATTATTATTATTATTATTATTATTATTATTATTATTATTATTATTATCCTATTTAACCCTGTAGGGAAATTATTTCTCTGCATTTGACCCATCCTTTCAGGAGCAGTGGACAGCTCGTCTTTCAGGCGCCCGGGGACCATCTCCATGATCTTATTGCTCGGCTTTGGTCAGGACCTCAGCTGGAGGATTTTACCTGGTGCATGTTTTGGGTTGATGGGGGAAATCGGAGTGCCCGGAGGAAACCCACCCAGACACAGGGAGAACATGCAAACTTCACACAGAAAGGCCCAGGCAACCCGGGGATCGAACCCAGAACCTTCTTGCTGTGAGGCGTGCGTCACGTCTCATAAGTTAATAAGTTATAAGTTGTTGCCTTTTTAAAAAATACTTAGTTTTAACCTATGAGATTACCACACAAAGTCCACAATATCCTCTAATGAAACAAATATCTTCTAAGAAACAAAGAAGTTCCAATGAGGCTAATACAATAGCTGGAGCTTCAAAGTTTGGCAGCTCCAGGGCTGAAACTGTATGGAGTTTAAAAGCACGGTGGAGCTGTATTACCACTTCATGACATCACAAATTGAGATAGAACATTTTCAATTTGAGAGAACTTCCTAAATATGTTGGTTAAATCTGTGAATGAAACAAAACACAACTCCAGGTATGTTTTTGATGAGGAAACAACATTATGACATAGATCAGAAGTCAGAGAAATACAGGCCCTTTAAAATACTGTAATTTAATTTTGACAGAATTTTACTAAACATCAAAAAATTGTGGCAATATGATGATATTACATTATAAACATCTCTCATAATATTATTGTGGTCTTTTAAAGCATTTTATATTGTAAACACCATTCCAATTGTTATAGCAGAACCAAAATGAACAACATAGACAATAATACTTCAAAGAATCCATTTAATTGCAGCCAAATACAAAAACTCAGATGAATTATTGTAGAACTGCAACACTGTTATATAACAGTACTGCTGACCTTAACTGTGCACAATAAATACTATGATGTAACCACAATAGTGCATACTGTTCTGTTCTTGTTCTTTTCATTTAAAAAAAAAAAAAAAATCATATTGTTTATAGAAGCAAAACCTGAAAAACTCACATGTGGATATCGAGTTCTATGCGCTTGTCCTCGCTGCCGTGGATCTGCCACACACAGTCCTGACCTTTGGAGTAACTCTGCGGCCAATCAGGAGACAGGATGGTCCCAGAGGGCTCCGTCAGGTCACCTCCGCACAGAGCTGAGACCAAACACAGGCAAAATCAGCACTTTAAAAGATTCATGTATTTTTAAATTTCTTTTTATCTTTATTGTTTTTGTGCATTGTCCTTGATTAAAAAACAACCTATTTCTAATGAATACAACAGTCAATAGATACAAGTCAAATCAAAATTACTATTTGAATTTCAATGAGACGTAAAAAAAAAGCGTTAAAAAAACAACAAATATACCCTTATGACTGAGAAAGATGTTCATTTTAGCAGTTCTCTTGCATGTTACTGGGAGAAAAATTATGTATTCTTAAATTATTATTCACTCGAGAGCGTTTAAGTGAGGATTTGAATCATCTTGACCAGATTGAATGTACAGACACAGTAATCTAATGAGATCTAGATTAAACCCTCTCTGCATGTGGATATCCAAAATTACTTCAATACATTTAAGAGAGTTAAAAACCGACAATCAACAAAAGAAGAGAAAAGAGATTTAATGACACAGCTGGTGTGTCTGAAAAACTTGTGTTTCATTCACACATGTTTTAATGCTTATATCCTGCATATTTAGGCTGAATCTCTCTCAAACTGAGACACACACACACTCTGGGTACGTTTATATGATGACGGTCTGAACAGAAGGCGCAAAAGAATGATTTGGATAATGTCTGCCCTGGAATTACTCATCTCTACTAAACATAAAGTAAAAAGGAGCTGTTAACTTGAAAACTACCGCTGCATGACATCACAAGGTGGACCAGAACATTTTGAACTTTAGAGATATAGACAGACTAATAGCTAAAGGATTGCTCAAACACATGTGAATGAAACAAAACACAAGTCCAGTTGTGTTTTTGATGAGGTAACAACATTACAGCTCTGGAAAAAAAACAAGAGACCACTGCATTTTTTTCTGAAATCAGCATCTCTACATGTATTACAGCCATTCCATTCCAGCGTCATGGGGCTTTTATACGGAAAGCACAAAACGAGGTTAGCTTACCTTAGAATGCTTTGCACAGGTCAAACTCTGTATTTCACCATAAACTTGCTCTCAATTTGTCCGTAAGGATCCAGCAAATAAAATCCAGTAAAACAATTTAGTCCAAAACACGTGTTAGATCCATTACGACGTCTAATCAGGCAGCATGCTTGTGTTGTTTACCCAAAACCACGAGCCTTGCCGAAGGCGAAGGCGGAGCCCAAATGTCCTTCTGTGGCTCTCGTATTCAAAATGGCTGCCTCTGCATGGGGAAGATCCCCCTTTTATGTGACTATATCTAAGTCCAAAAGAATACTTTGATTTCATGATGGAAGTGAAAAGGCTTGGAAAACAATGTATTTTTGAATGGGTATCTTCAATTTCAGTAATTAACAGGTAAAAATCTTACACACTGTCCCTTTAAAGCTCACAAGACCTTCTCAAACTGAACCATGCTACCATCATAATAAGTTTAATCTTATGCCTTTCTATCCTACCGACACTTCACCCCCTTACAGCTCTGATTCTCACATGTTCTTCACACCAGCACATGACACAGCTTCACGCTTCTATTTTTACCCCATGTGTGACAGGAGCCGTACCTTTGCACACGGGCTCTGTATCGTTCCAGTGCGGATTGCTGGGGTCCACACACTCTATGGCCGATGACCCCTGCTCCATGACGAAACCCGGGGAGCAGGTGAAGCTGACCGTGGTGCCCAGCTGGAAGCTCAGGTCACTGCTGGTGAAGTTCCCATGGGGCATGTAGGGCTCCCAGCAGTGCTCGTCGTCAAAGGCTGATAAGATGGAAGAAAACAATGGATTAGTACATTTTAAATCAATATCTTAAAGGGCTCATATTGTGCTATATTCTGAGCTAAGTTATAATGTTGTTTCCTCATCAAAAACATATCTCGAGTTGTGTTTTGTTTCTTTTACACATGTTTAACACACAAACCCTGCATATTTAGGCTGTGTTCTTCCCTCAAACAGAAAACACCCTGTTCCACCTTGTGATGTCATGTGGTAATAAAGAGAGTGCTCAACTGTGTTTGTAAACTCTGTACACCTTCAGTACAATTCAGCCCTGGAATTCCCATTCTCTACAAAAGGTAAAAGGTATCGGTTAACTTGAAAACTACTGCTTCATTACATCACGAGTTGGAGCAGAGCATTTGGAGCTTTGGACACGTAGACAGATTGATAATAAAGGTTTACTCAAACATTTGTGAACGAACCAAAACACAACTCCAGGTATTCCAAAAAAAGAGAAGGTTTACCACACACTTGCTTGACTTTATTCTTTATTTATTCTTTATTAGGCTAGAGCAAACAACGCGTTTCGCCTCTACAGCGTCATCAGGTTCCAACTCCGGGTATGTTTTTGATGAAGAAACAACAGTCTAACAAGGCTAAAAGCTCATAAATGTCCATTTAACATAATATAGAACCTTTAATATGGTGGAAAATTGCACTCAGAAGATGAGGCAGCAGTATCTTAGTGCAGTTCAATATACCATAACAGTGTGCAATCTGATTTTATCGCAAAGTTATGCTTTTACAATACACGTTTACATGTAATCATAACATAAAATATATGCAACAAAATAACATTTGCATAACATAAAAATAAGATTTAAATGTTGTTTTGTCGAGTGTGCACAGTATTACAAGAGCAGATATTTTTGTTTAAAAGAAACATGTTATGAGAGAAAATAGAAAACAGCAGACAATCAGATCAGTTCTATTTTAAATTAACAAAGTAAACTTATTATTACTACTGCACTATTTGATAATAACATCTTCAAAGTTCAAAGTTTAAAGTCAACTTTATTGTCAAAAACCATATGTACAGGTTGCACAACAGGATTTGAAATTGTAGCGCTCCCTAGACAATAAACACCATGACTAAAACGTCACCATCACATATGCCCACAGGACTGTAAACAGTACAGTGTACCTTCGTAGCGCAGGGCGAGGAGCAGGGGGATGGAGGAGGAGTCTGCCGTCAGCTCCAGGTAAAGGGCGGAGCTCTCGCTGTGGAGACCTCGCTCTGGTACATCGTCTGCATCTGAGTCATACAGAGACGGAGACGCCGAGCTGTTCCCGCCGCGCACGATCAGTCTGGAAACACAGAGGCACAGGGAACAAATGCTGAATGTACTGCAGATGGTCATGTTAACAATGTTTTTTCCAAATTTTCAGTTTTATTTTGAAAATGCCAACAATCTTTAAAGGAATATACAGCTCTGGAAAAAAATAAGAGGCCACTGCATTTTTTTCTGAAATCAGCATCTCTACATGTATTACAGCCATTCCATTCCAGCGTCTGTTGAATTCCAACACAAACACAAAGCTGAGCTACTTAAGTTCTTGCACCAGGAGTGGAATAAAGTCACCCAAGAACAATGTGAAAGACTTGTGGAGAGCACGTCAAGACGCATGAAAGCTGTGATTAAAAATAAGGGTTATTGCACCAAATATTGATTTCTGAACTCTTCTTAAGTGTAAACATTAGTATTATGTTGTTTTAAAATGAATTTGATCTTTGCATTGTTTGAGGTCTGAAAACATGTATCTTTTTTGTTATTTTGACCATTTGTCATTTTCTGCAAATAAATGCTCTAAACGATAATATTTTTATATGGAATTTGGGGGAAATGTCAGTAGTTTATAGACTCAAACAAAAATGTTCCTTTTGCCCAAACACATACCTATAAGTAGTAAAATCAGAAAAACTGATTTTGGAGTGGTCTCTTATTTTTTTCCAGAGCTGTATTTGAGCAATTGTCCTTGAAAAGTGTTCAGCTGGGAAAGAGCTCACAAATATCCCCAGGCAAAAGAAGTCCCGGAGATCTTTCCAGCAGTAAATGTAGTAAATCTTTGTTCACTAATCTCTGGCAAATATTATTTGACACCTACCAGGAGCAGTGAAAATTAGAAATGTCACATATGGCAAAATTAAGAACTTAAGTACACTTCAAGAAAAGTTTCTTTACTGAGGCCAACGTCAAATATAATTTAAAAAGAAGACAGAGGTCTCTTTCCCCGGAGGTAGACAGGTTATGTCCCTGAGGAAGACAGGTTATGTTCTGTGTGATTTATCTGTGGTGGAGGATGAATTTCATTTCATGTTTTATGGCCCACTGTATCATGATTTAAGAACTGATTTGTGTAACAGGAGAACCCTTATTTGTTTTGGCTGCCTGAAGGCCAAATGTTGTATTGATTATTTGAAAATGAAATGTCTTGTGTGGCAGCCTTTGTGGAGAAGGCCTGGACACAAAGGCTATGTTCAGACTGCAGCCTGAAGTGACCCAAATCTGTTTTTTTTGCCTCTATGCGACCTGATCTTTTAATGACAGTCTGAATGACACAGATCTGATTTTTTCAAATGCGACCCAGGCCACCTGGATATGTGGTCCTAAAACCGATACATATCCGATCTTTTGACATGTGACTTTAGTCTGAACGAACAGGTCACATTCATCTGACCATCAACAAGCGAAATTGGTACAAGTCGGCGCTCACAAATGTACACAAACGTTCTTCTCGTCATACAAAATTTGTGTATGGAGTCCGTGTCAGTGAAGCAGCAAAGCACATGGCAATCCCACCACTCTCAGCACCAACACGTTCCTTTCTACGGACGTTGCTGCCACTGCCCCACAACGCAATGACCAAAAACCTTGTCCTTCTCCTTCTCAATCTCATCCTTTAAAGAAATAAGTTGTACATGTTCTGGCTCTGGTACGACAGCAACTTTAAAATCGCCAGGCGCTCAATGCTAGCATCCATGTTTAGTCTATTTCCGTAAACACTGAGCACGCTTGCTCTCATGTGACCTCGTCGTGTCATCCAATGCGCATGCGGGACACTTTTGGGGCATTTAAAGTTTACACTGGAGATCATATACAATTTGCATTTAATTTGAAATGTGAACGACCTCGCAAAAAAATCGGATTTCACAAAAAAATCTGAATTTAGCTTTAAGCCCTGCAGTCTGAACACAGCCTAAGACAAAAGATCCTGAAATGACACGACTTTGTGCGACTGCTGGATTCTGTGTTATGTAGTTATGACGACAGACATGTTTCCCTATATTGATGAAAATGTCATAAAATCTTATATAGGCTGGGACTTATATTCAATAATTAATTGTACCAGTTGAGAAAAACGAGCTGCAGTTAGATACACAGACGATGTACACAGACCTGTCTTCATCTTCATCGAGTGCGATCCTCTCAAAGTGCAGGTGCAGCCGGTGGCCCTCCTTGGCCTCTATGAGCCAGTGGCAGCTCAGGTTGTTTCCAGAGCTGTGGTTACTGACGGTGGGAGGAGGAGGAGACAGGATACGGCCCACTGTGGCATTACGAACCCAACCTCCACACGAAACGGCTATGGAACAAACAACTATATCAGAAGTGCATAGACCTTTATATAGAGACAATAGCAATGGGAAGAAGTGGGAGAAAATGGAAAGTTAGGAAAATAAAGCCACAGTTAAATGTCCTGTATTACACAATATTGACTCTTGTGAGCTTTAAGTCATGTTATAATGTTGTTACCGCCTCAAAAACATAACTTGGAGTTGTGTTTTTTTTTTCATTCACACATGTTTGAGTACGGTAATCCTGCATTATTAGTCTGTCTACATCCCCAAACCTTTTTTTTTTTTTTTTTCCCCCAAGTTAACAGCTACCTTTTACCTTTAGTTCAGCAGCGGCTGCCAAGTCCAGGGCCAAAATTACCCAAATGATTCTAATGAAGATGTATGGAGTTGAAGCACTTCCTGTATTGGCACGTGACATCACAAGGTGGAACAGGGTGTTTTCAGTTTGAGAGAAAATGGGCAGGATGTGTGTGTTAAACATGTGTCCAGGTTCGTTTTTGATGAGGAAACAACATTTAACACAGATCATAATAACACTGGTCTACAAATTTTTGGACTCGATCTGCTTCCGAGATAAAAGTGGCTAAATCTCATTTGTATTGATAAGATGAACTGAAAATCAATTGATAACTGTGCGGGTTAGCTAATGTATTCAAGATATTTAATGATATTGTTTTACATCAAAATCACATGTTTATACAATAGATTTAGGCATTTTTGCTTAAAAATAATATTTATATTTTGAAACTATTCTTTATTCGTCAAGAAATAAACAAGAAATATCTTAAGACATCAGGTGCACACAATTTCGAGGCATCTCTCTCATGTGAAATCCAAAAATATTTGATGTTTAGACATATTAACATGAATGTATTGGAATGTGCAGACAGGCTTTCAGATAGAACTGGTTGCTTGTAGACACACTGTACCTTCTGATAAACTACTGTTTTTGCCTTTTTTTTGCATAAATTTCCTATTTTGACCCAATACTATATCTTGGAAACTATAGCCAATCAGCACTTCTGACTTACTTTTTCTTTATTAGTGACCTAAACCAAGAAAAAATTCACTACTTTTGTTCCGGAAACATTTTGCTTGTAGACCAGTGTAATCAAAATAGCGTAATATAGGGCCTTGAAGAGGAGGAAATGAAGAGGCTGAGGAGACTGATGGTTGTGCTGCTGCAGTGGAGATGGGGTGCAGTGAATTATGGCAGGAAAAAAAGGAAAGAAATGAGGGGGAAGAGAGAGAGGGCTTTTACTGTACATGAATGAATGAATACCTTTGAAGATGATTGGTTAAGAGGCAACGGTAGCAGGCTGTGATTGGCTGACAGTGATAGAGAAGTGATGGTTAGTAAAGTTGATGGGGTAGGAGTAGAGGCGGCAGAATATCAAAAATATCATGAAAGTTGGTTTGAAGACATTACAGTTTGAATGTTGAGTATATTGTTCGAGTACTAGACTATTTTGAGTCTGATCTCAACTTAAAGTATGTTTTAAAAGTGCATTGTGTAACTTTTCTGATGGAGGGTTCGTATTAAACCTTTCTATCTTCATGGAGACCAAACCAAACCAAGTTACTGGTCAGATCTGTGGAGAGGGAAACCCGCTCACAATCAGAAGACCTGTTTTTCTAGCTGTTTTTGAGCTATAAAACACAAAGTAATTGGATAAATGTAAGGTAAACCTGTTTAAGGTCGTATTGTGGAACATTCCAAGCAGAGCTATGACATCTCCATAGAAACAAGCAGGTGACGGACCCACAACCAAAAAGTTACATAGTGTACATTTAAATTTTGTTATCAGGATACTCCAAAACATATTCAAGATGAATTTTTTTGGTCAATATAGCATAAAGTAGGAATTGCAATGAAAAAAAAGGGGTTAAAATCACTTTAATTCAGATTATGATTTGGATTAGTGTGACTAGTTAATATTTCGCTTGCAGAAGTATATTTTGGAGTTTCAAGTTTGTTTGTTTTTTACTTGTTTTATTATATTTTTTTTCTTGTTTCTAGCTGATTTCTTTACTTATTAGTTGACAATTAAAACAGTCTATTGGCAGAATAACTGTACAAAATACCTTATATTTTCTGAATTTAAAAAGCAGGTTTTACGGAAAACAATTTTTTAGGTTTCTACCACGTTATAACACTGTTCCCTCCCTGTTTGAGTATTTTTATTCTCCATAAATATACCTAAACATGATACAAAAGTGTACACAGCAACCTGACAAACCTGACGCAAAGTGTAGTAATTTTATTAGCGGGATGCACAGATTAGATTAAGATTAAGATTAATTTTAGGTTTAAGCCTTTATTGGTCTCACACACAATGACACACAGTGACACACGGGAGAAATTTGACTTCTGCATTTGACCCATCCTTTTCAGGAGCAGTGAGCAGCCCTCTTTTTCGGCGCCCGGGGGGCAGTACCGTGAAGGGTCTTGCCCAAGGACCCACACTGGTTAGCTCATTGCCTGGGGGGCAACTTATGAAACATGTTACCACGTTGTTTTCGACAAATATAACATTTTCAAAACAATAAAATGTAGATGGTGATTTAAATATGTTAAGTGTTAGCCGTTAATACCCAAGAGAAGTAAAAAAAACAAAACACATTAAGCTATTTTAACTCCATATCCGTATTTTTTTTTTTGCATTTATTCATCTTCATTTTAATATTCCTATCAGCAAGTTTGAGTTTTTGCCAGTGATGTGAGCAGACTGACCGACACACTGCGGTTCCGGGGTGCTCCAGCGTGGCTCGGTGGCGTTGATGCAGGACGCGACCTCGTGACCTCTGACCTGAAAGCCGGGGTCGCAGTGGAAATGAGCCTGACCTCCGGGGTGGATGTCCGTCACGGTCACTCCTCCGTTCTCAGGGGAGCGAGGGAACGGACAGGACAGCACGTAAGCTGGAGAGCAGAGAGAGTACAGGTTAGGGTTTTAAAAAGTATAAAAAAAATCTTAAATTAATCAATACTAAAAGTAGTATCGAAAATAGATACTCGCTTGTGCAGGTATCGATACTAAAAAAGTCACATTCACAGGACAGAAATTAATCTTTCCTAAACAGCTTTAGAGTGATCTTGAGCTGAATCAGTATTCTGACAACACTAGTACAGGTATGATTAAAAATTATACCAGTTTAACGCGTTAATTAGATGAATTAATTACACTACAAAAGAACGTGTTATAAAAATTAATGCAATTAATTATGAGTGTCAATTCAATGTGCGCGCATTTTAAATTTGGCGTGCGGTGAGCAAATCGCTGCCAGGGCCTTTGAACGGCAAGTTTATTTATAAAAAGAACGAAGACGGGACGATCAACAAGAACGCGGTGATTTGGAGCTTTTGTCAAAAATAATTTTCCGATCACCAAAGCTGCTCCAGCCTGACGGATCATTTGAATGATAAACACGTCCGGACAAGTTCCATTGTTACCGGTGATTGTGTGAGTGTGAGCGCACTTCACCAAACCACCAAAACCAACAAACCACGCTTGAAGAATTTGGGAAACGAATGAGCAAAGCGACCACAGGAAAACTGACAAACTCAATCAAAAAGTGGGTTGCCTCTTGCTCACTTTCTCAATCTCACTCTCTCTCTCTCTCTCTCTCACTCCCTCTCAATCACTCACTCTCCCAATCTCTCTCACACTCTCTCTCTCAATCTCCCTCTCTCTCTCTCTCACACTCTCTCTCTCAATCTTTCTCTCTCTCTCAATCTCCCTCTCTCTCTCACTCTCTCTCTCACACACACTCTCTCTCAATCTCTCTCTCTCAATCTCCCTCTCTCTCTCTCAATCTCTCTCTCTCTTTCTCTCTCTCAATCTCTATCTCTCCCTCTCTCTCAATCTCCCTCTCTCCCTCTCTCACACTCTCTCTCTCACTGTCTCTCACTGTCTCTCTCTCCCTCTCCCTCTCTCTCACTCCCTCTCAATCGCTCAGTCTCTCTCTCTCTCTCGATTAAAATGTGATTAATTAGATTAATTAATTACAAATCCTGTAATTAATTAGATTATTTTTTTAATCACCTCTCAGCACTATTAAGGTTGAGATGTAATTGATTGTTCCACAGTATGGCATTAACCTGATCTATCTTGCATTTATTACCAGTATATTATAGACTAAACCTTCCTTGAAAAACATGTATTCTTCTTGTGCGCAGGATCGCCTCTCTGCAGATCTGAACTGTAACTTGCCAGTCACAGTGGAACATTCCAGGCAAACATCTCCATGGAGACAAGCGCCAGAAACAATCTATACATATCCTCATTATAAATTTCATAATCTGAAAATATAAATTGAAAATAAATAACAAAATGGTAAATTAACAATACATTTCCAGTGCTTTTGTCTTAAAGATCCCATGACATGGTACTTCTTGATGCTTTTATATGGCTCCTTAATGGTTCCCTAATACTGTAAATGAATCCTTCTTCAAAATCAACACAATCAACAGAGATAAGATGAGAAAGAGTCATAAATATCTCTCTCAAACTCTTTATTCTGGGCATTGTTGCTTGAATGCAAATGAGGAGAAAACAGATGGCCAATAGTAGAGGGTGGGGGCGTGACCAAACTCTCCGCTCAGAGCTCAGAGCCCACAGCTGATCCATTTCCTTGTTTTTGCACGGGGGGAGAGATTTGAAGCGTTCCATTGAAAAATAAACACATTTCCACAGAAAATAAAATTAAACCACTGCTGTTCAAAGGTCCAGAGGCTCAGATAAAGGACTTCCGAGCCTAGAAACACTCGGACGTGCCTCCAGGCAAATAAAAAAACGCATTTCACATTGCCTAGCGAATTCGCAGTCCAAACTCTCTGGGCGTGATTTACAGAGACGCTGAGTACAGACAGACGGGGATGGAACTGCATTTGCATTTCTTTTTTCGATCTGACGTCAATAAGGTGCCTTGTTCAAACTCGCCCATTTGAGCTCCGATTTTTTGTAACGCAGAAAAGGATCGCAAATGCTCAGTTTAGACATTTCACAACTTTTAACCATGGGGGGGGGCTAAACAGGGTAGGGGAGCTCACATTAACGTTCAAAAACCGCAGAAAGTGAAAATTTCATGCCATGGGACCTTTAAATTGTGATATTAAATGGCAATCCAAATTCCTTCACATTCAACAGTCATGGGGCTGGTGGTACTAAAGTCAAACCATAAAGGCTAGTTAGAACAATAGAAATTGAAGAAATATTGATAAAAATATCTGTTAGCTCTTATCATAATCATTATTTAGCAATCATAAGGAAATATACCTTGATAGTGCAGGCTGAAGACCCCGTGGTTGCTCTGGCGACGGCTCTTGTAGTGGATGAAGACCTGGTTGGTGGGACTGCGGATCACCTGGCCCTCGCTCATCACCGCTTTGTCGGCTAAAAACTTCAGGCCCTGACTCCCGTAGGTCAGAATGGTCAGGGACTCATCTCTGGACAGGTCCACCTTCTTTACCTGGAACAGATACAAATAATTCATCCGCACATGTTTGAGTAATCCTTTCTTATCAGTCTGTCTGCATTTCCAAAGCTCAAAATGCTCTGTTCCACCATATGTGTCCCACCACGCTAAAAAGGTCCACTTGTCGGGATTGGTGAGACGGAGATATTTGCATGAAAAGTTTTTTTTTTTTTTTTTTCAAAATTTGTGAATTTCGGTTTGTTTTTTTTTTTTTGCAGAATGTGCTAGGTGAGATCATGAAGAAGCTACTCCATGTTTCAGATAACAGCATTAGTGATGTTAAAAACATACATTTTTAATTTCAAATTGGCTTGTTTTTTGGAAAGAAACGGGGCATGTATAAATCATCATATTTTCCCACGCATGATAGTTAGCAGCTACCTTTTACAATTTGTTCAGTCGAGATTGGAAATTCCAGGTTTGACATTATCCAAATGATTCTAGTGAAGGTGTGTGGCGTTTATAAACACACTGGAGCACTTCCTGTATTGCCACATGACATCATAAGGTGGAACAGAGTGTTTCCAGTTTGAGAGAAGAGCACAGCCTATAAACAAAACATAACTCCAGGGTTGTTTTAGATGAGGAAGCAACATTATAACATAGACAGACAAGAGCGTAATAAGGGCCCTTTAAATCAATTAGTATGAAAGGAAAAACAATCATGATTATTTGTTTATTTTTACATCGCCCAGCCAAAATACAAATTCAATCACCAGTGACACACAAATCTGAAGTGTCTCCCATACCTGGATCTCGACCCCGTAGCCCGAGTAGACGGTGATGCTGTAAGTACACTCCAGGGGGGACACGGTGCTCGGGTCTGGTGACTCAACCACATCCTCCATAGCGGACAAGGTTGCGTTGCATTGTACTGCGGGGGTATGGAGAGGATGGAGATATTAAACTATGTACTCAAAAAGAGGTCATGTACACTGTCATATGTGCACAGGCATTGTTAGCTTTGTTAAGAATAGAATAGAATAGTCTTTATTGTCATTATGTTAGGTAAAAACACAACAAAATTTGGAAAGCTCTCCGCAGGTGTAGATAAAATAGATAAAAATAAATAAATAAATAAAAAATAAAAATGTTTGACCAGCAAACAACGAACTTCAGTAAAGACAGAATAAAACAAACAATAGCAGCAAACAGCAGCAAACAGCAGCAGCAGCAGCAGCACTTGGCATACAGATAATTCACAGAATTAATAATGTAGAGGAGGACATAGGGGAAATAATATTAAATACAACATTAATATTTCTAAAGATGTACTAGGATGGACAGTACGGATGCAACGATACAGTTTTCCCACAATTCGATAAATATCTCAATAAACGGGTTATGATATCAAATTGAAGAAAAAAAATCTCATGCTAATGAGTACAATATAATAGCATGATATTAATGAAACAATACAACAACTACTGTACAGCTGTAGTTTATATATGAAGTGTTTAGGCCATGTTCAGACTGCAGGGCTTAAAGTTCAATTCCAATTTTTTGGGTGAAATCCGATTTTTTTGCGAGGTCGTTAACATTTCCAATTAAATGCGACTTGTATGTGATCTCCAGTGCAAACTTTAAATGCCCCAAAAGTGTCCCGCATGCGCCTTGGAGGACACGACGACGTCACACTCAGCCGTCGTGCTCAGTGTTTACGGAAGCCAAAACATGTACAGCTTATTTGTTTTAAGGAGAAGATGGAGAAGGACAAGGTTTTGGCTACAGCATTTTGTGGGTTCATGCACTATTTTCGCATGATGAGAAGAACGTTTGTGTACATTTGTGAGCGCCTACTTGTACCACTCTTGCTGGAGGAAACACGCCCAGGTCGGATGATTGCAACCTGGGCGTTCAGGCTGAAGTCGCATGTCACAAGATCGGATATGTATCGGTTTTAGGACCACATATCTGAGGGGGGGCAAAGGGGTGAAAAAAATCGGATTTGGGTCACTTCAGGCTGCAGTCTGAACGTAGCCTTAGTTAATTTGGTTCAGTGATTTACAGCATTTTTAGTCAGTGAAAATAAGAATAGTGCTTTCTCAGGCTATTTTATATTTTATATTATAGCGAGTCTATTCTTTATATAGACTGCTAGGGGAGTTACACAATCAAACTTTTCCTTAAGTAAGTAGTAATTGAGTCATAGATTCAAAAACACGCTCAAGCTTCGATATAGTAATTATTGTTATAATATACAGCTCTGGAAAAAAAATAAGAGACCACTGCAAAATGATCAGTTTTTCTGATTTTACTACTTATAGGTATGTGTTTGGGCAAAAGGTACATTTTTGTTTGAGTCTATAAACTACTGACAACATTTCTCCCAAATTCCAAATAAAAATATGATCATTTAGAGCATTTATTTGCAAAAAATGACAAATGGTCAAAATAACAAAAAACCTCAAACAATGCAAAGAAACAAGATCAAATTCATTTTAAAACATAATACTAATGTTTACACTTAAGAAGAGTTCAGAAATCAATATTTGGTGCAATAACCCTTATTTTAAATCACAGCTTTCATGTGTCTTGACATGCTCTCCACAAGTCAATTATTTGTGTTGGAATTCAACAGACGCTGGAATGGAATGGCTGTAATACATGTAGAGATGCTGATTTCAGGGAAAAAAAATGCATTGGTCTCTTATTTTTTTCCAGAGCTGTAGTTTTTATAGAATTAACTTTTAGTAGTGTAGTAGTGTGCATGCACTGTGCAGTTTCCTTAAAGACGTTATGTTGTTTTTATTGTGGGAGTGCTTTATGGAAGAGTTAAAAAAACTACATTTTGTCTATGTCCCTCTCCACAGATCTAACCCGTAACTTGGCCTGCGGGTGTAAATATAATTTCTTATAAATAAAACCCACTAAAACTCAATAAAAATGTATGCATAGAATCAAGCTGGCCATAGCCTCTCAGTGAGAGTATAAGCATTACAACCAAAATATAAACCCGCTTTTGTCTGGTTGACTTGTGGTAATAACAAACCCTCCTGTCTACAATATTGAACATCTAACTATCCAAGCAGCCTACCTGGAGCATGCATGGTGGTGATGGTAGTAGTCGTGATCAGAGTGGTCGTGGTCTCCTCCTCCACGGGCAGGGAGGACATGGAGCTCCTCAGCCCAGATTGCCTGGAGGGACTCGTGGTCAGCATCCCTGGTGAGAGGCCTGCAGCGGTGACCTCGCTCTGCCTCAGCCTGGGCACGGCCTGGGTGGGGTTAGTGGTCGTACCTGGAAGTCCAAGAATGTTTAGTTAAGAGACTTTTCAATAGTGTGATTACTGTATGTTAAAAAGGACATGTTATGCTAGATTTTTAAAAATGGCATCAGTTTTTCCTTGTAGGGTTGTCAAAAGCAATAGAAAATCAGATACTTCGTAGACTAGATACTCATTTGAGCAGGTATCAGTACTCTAGAAGTCACATTCACAGGACAGAAATGAACCTGAACAGTTTTAAAGTGATCCTGAGCTGTAGCAGAACAAGTATGAGACCACACAGACTACTATAAACTAGTGCTGTCAGGCGATTTAAAAAATTTATCTAATTACAGGATTTGTAATTAATTAATCTATTTAATCGCATTTTAATCTCATGAGAGGGAGAGAGAGATTGAGAGAGGGGGAGAGTGAGAGAGAGAGATTGTGAGTGAGTGAATGAGCGAACAAACGAACGAACCCACTTTGCGATTGAGTCTGTCAGTTTTTCTGTGGTCTCTTTGCTCATTCGTTTCTCAAATTCTGCAGCGTGTTTTGGTGAAGTGCGCTCACGCTCGCTCTATCACCGGTAACAATGGAACTTGTCCGGACTTGTTTATCGTTCAAATGATCCGTCAGGCTGGAGCAGCTTTGGTGATCGGAAAATTCTTTTTTACAAAACAAATCACCGTGTTCTTGTTGATCATCCCGTCTTCGTTCTTTTTTATAAATAAACTTGCCGTTCAAAGGCCCCGGTAGCGATTTGCTCGCCGGAAGCCGAATTTAAAATGCGCGCATTGAATTGCCACTCATAATTAATTGCGTTCATTTGTATAACACGTTCATTTGCAGTGTAATTACTTAATTTAATTAACGCGTTAAATTGACAGCCCTACTATAATCCCATCGATCACTTTGAAACCTATCTTGACAGATATAAAGCCTCATGTATCGAGTTTGAAATTTTAGTATTGTGGAAACACAATTTCCTTGTGTTGTTTGTAGCTTTTTATTTCATTTTTACATGTTTAAAGGAAAAGTAACGTTATTTTACAATCTGAGCCTTCTTTCGGTAATAAAACAAGTCGTTTGACTCACCCATAGCACGTTGGTGTCATTTGGAGCTGTTTGGTAAAAGTTATGTTGTAGCGTATCCGTTAGCGTGAGTACTCGGGGCATTACTTTGCGGTCTCCAAATAACACAAACTTTAGCACTTTTCAAATCATAGAAGCCCGATGTCTTAATCTACGATTTCGTTTGAAGCAAAAGTGGCCTGTAATCCGAGATTTAGCCATAGTTTCGAGTTGATGAGGACGCCAGTGCGCATGCGCGGACTGTGCTCTCAGCTCCTGGGACCCAAACATGAAACGCAAAGCTGAAAACTATGGATAAATCTCGGATTACAGGCCACTTTTGCTTCAAACGAAATCGTAGATTAAGACATCGGGCTTCTATGATTTGAAAAGTGCTAAAGTTTGTGTTATTTGGAGACCCCAAAGTAATGCCCCGAGTACTCACGCTAACAGATACGCTACAACATAACTTTTACCAAACAGCTCCAAATGACACCAACGTGCTATGGGTGAGTCAAACGACTTGTTTTATTACCGAAAGAAGGCTCAGATTGTAAAATAACTTTACTTTTCCTTTAAAGGTGGAAAGTCCGCCACCAACTTGTCTCCATGGAGATGTTATTGCTTTGCCTTTACTATGGCATTAAACTAACTAACAAACAAGCCAATTTACAGGTCAGATCTGTGGAGAGGCGAGCCCACTTATGAGCCCACAGCATTTTTTAGGCAGTTTTGAACAATAAAAACAAGTGAAATACATGCAAAATAGCCTTTAAGTGAACTCTGTCTCTAAGAGGTGGCAGTGGCTCAGTGGTAAGACATGTGCCCATCAACCCGAAGGTCAGTGATTCGATCCCTGCTCCGACTCGTGCATGCTGTCGTGTCCTAGACCAAGACAACTTCCCCTATCTTGCATATAAATGAATGTGATGTGAATGTGAGTAAATGACTGGAGATTAGAGAGGCCACTGGCGCACAGCAGAAGTGGTTAATATTTCTTAACAATAGCATTTCATATCTAGTCTGGGCCCCTGAAAAGACATAAGGCCTTATCACCTTGTCAATGCCAGATCTCGTTTAATCTTCTAAACTAAGGCTGGGCCAGGTTTTTATTTATTTATTTAGTTTGTTTGTTTATTTCATTCATAAAGTATAAAAAGACATCAACAGTGTGATAACAATACAAAAAAATTGAATTAAAAGAAGCAGAAAGAAGAGTAATCTTATGTTTTCTGCCCCCTCTTCCCTTTTCCAGACATTAACATTAATAGTGACTATAAAACATTTCATCAATACATTCCATTTCAATCACAATTATTAATCAATTGTAAACAGAAAGCTTCATTTTTATGCACAACAACTTAGTTTTCTTTTTCATACCTACACATTAAACTGGATTTTATATATTTTTAAAATGCCGTTATTGTATTTGATTCTTTGATTTCTTTGTCAAGACTATTGCATAAATTAACTCCTTTCACAGCGACGGTTCGTTCCATAATCTCGGTTCTGAATCTGGGTTTTTTAAACATGTAGGTTCCTTTTAAATTGTAATCCTTGTTCTCATCTCAAACAGTCTTTGAATATTTACAGGTAACACTCTGCACTTTGCTTTATACATGACTTTGAGACTTAATTCAGCAATATCACACATTTTCAACACTTTAAGTTGAACAAATAATGGGTTTGATGGCTCTCTATAATAATGTAATGAGGTTTGTATTTGGATGAGACCGATGCCACAATAGGGCAGCATTTGCTCTAGTGCAGACTGTCCTTGTGTTCTTAGGCAAGACACTTCACACACATTGTTTAGTTCGAATGTGGTGTGTATGAGTGTTGGTGGTGGTCGGATGGGAAAATTGGCAGCCTAGGTTTCGTCAGTCCGCCCCAGGATTGATACTTTGCAGTGGATGTCATCAACCTTCCGCACTGTTACTCAAGTTATGCTTAATCTGAGGTTTCTTTTAACACAATCTCTTGGTTGGAACCAGAACAGGCGAGATGATTTGTGCTGCTAAACAAGTCTCTCATGCATAAAATTACAGTCACAAGCTGAAAAATGTGTTGTTTAAATCCATTTTGTATTTCTTCTACAGTCTTAAAACCTTTTGGTAGTTATTGCAAATGCTATGCTGTGGTAATGGTAACCGATAAACATTCTGCCAACAGAGATACATGTAGAAACCCCCCAAGCAATCAATACAGTAACTTACCACCAGTGAATGAATAATGCACAGAATTTTAAAGTGATTTTGAGCGCATGGAAAAGCGTTATATAAGACTAATGCATTATTATATTATTAGGAACGTGCCCCATCACAAAGTTAACCTTGATTGTTATTGTCTGGGGTCATGGTCAATTCAAAACAGTTGACTCTCTATTACTATCAGAAGAAAGAATCATACGCCCATTCCAAGAGTTTAAAAGGCCCATATTCCGCTATTTTCTGATCTATTATAATATTATAATGTTTCCTTATCAAAAACGTACCCGGAGTTGCGTTTTGTTTCATTCACACGTTTCATTCACACACAAGCCCTGCATATTTAAGCTTGAGTTCTTTTCTCAAGCAGAAAACACACTTCCTTGTGATAAACTGGTAATGAAGTGCAAGAAGTACTCCGCTGTGTTTTTAAACTCATCATTTGGATAATTTCAACCCTGGAATTGCCAATCTCTACTGAACTAAAGGTAAAAGGTAGCTGTTCATTTGAAAACTACCGCTTCATGACATCACAAGGTGGAACAGAGCATTTTGAGCTTTGGGGATGTACAGTAGACAGATAAATGATTCCTCAAATGTGAATGAAACAAAACACAACTCCAGGTATGTTTTTGATAAGAGATGAGATAAGATAAAATAAGACTTTATTGATCTCACACAGGAGAAATTCACTTGTCACATTAGCTACAGGCAGTTTAGTGCAAAAGAAAGTTAGAGCAAAAAAAAAATGCATGCAGACAAGATAGTAATAATACTAATAAAATAAGTAAATAAGAGAATATAGAATTGCACGTTAAGACTATATAGTGGAGTTGATGAGTTATGTTTTGACACCAGTCTCAGTCAATGTTATTTTTGCTACTTATTTTGAATTTATTACCATTTATTGTATATACAGTATATATATTTTTTACTCTTTGTTATTATATTGTATGATGTGTGAGCTACTGTGTCCAAATAATTTCCCTTGTGGAACAATACGGTTTGTCTAAGTCAAAGTCACAACATTATAACATGGCTGTAATATAGGACCTTTAAATGGAAAGTGAAGGACACGTTGCTGTAAATCTAAAATAATAAGAGCACAACATGTCCCATTTAAACCACGCTATAGCCACGTCTGACATAGCTCGGAGCACCTGTGGCGGGTTGTCCGAGGTACTCTTTACTTTGCAGGGCGGCGTGGAGTAGCTCACCGGGGGGATAGGCATCCGGGCTGGAGGTCGGAGGTGTATCAGGTTCTGGAGTCATGAAGCTCATACCTAAATAGGCCATAGCTCGTTACTGTAAGTGATTAGCATGGCTTGGATTACACAACGGACAATGTGCACTTTGTATCGGTGTGTAATAGGTAGTGTTCACAAGAGGGCATGCAATTTTAAAGGGTTCATAGTTTAAAAATGGAGAAGGAGAAATTCTGACCTGGTTTATTGTTAATATCTCTGTAATTACCGGGTCTATGCAAAGTTTAAAGGCGCACTGTGTAACTTTTCTGGAGGTGATGTCATTGCTTTGCCTGGGATGCCCCACAGTATGGCATTAAACAATAAAAATATATTGTTTTTATTTATTTACAGGCGTTGTGTTTTTGTTTTTTTTCCCTCAAATCTACCAAAAAAACATGCATTCTTGCAATGAGTGTGGCCCACATCTCCACAGATCTGACCTGTAACTTGGCTTGGTGATGTGGCCTGCTTGTCTCCATGGAGATGTTAAATTAAATGCCATACTGTAATGCATTCCAAGAAAACAAAACAAAACAAACAAAAAAACAAAACAATAACATCTACATAAAGAGGAGCAGGTGGTGGACCCTCTATCAGAAAAGTTACATAGTGCACTTTAAATATCTTTACTTTCAGCACAAAGTCAGGTGTTTTTTTTGTTGATTGTTATTGACTCGGTAGTGTTGGGAAGTAACTAAATACCGAAAATATTTATTTAGAGTTAGAATTTTGTATTTAATTACATTCACATTTTGAGAAACTACATTTAAATGTGCACTGCGCAACTTTTCTGGTGGAGGGTCTGCTACCTGCTATGTTGCTGTTTTGTCTAGAATGTTCCGCAGTATAGATTAAACCTATCTATCACGAGGGAGGCAAGCAGGTTACAGCACTATGCTACATTACAGTTCAGATCTGTGGAGATTCGTCCCTATTCACAGAAGGAATTAATGTATTTTTGAGCAATAGAAACACCCATAATGAATAAATGCCACATGGATATGTTTAATGTCATATTGTGGAACATTCCAGGCAAAGCAATACCATCTCCATGGAGACAAGCAGGTAGCAGACCCTCCACCAGAAAAGTTGGAAAAAAGTTACCTTTAAGGGTAATGACATAATCGACTAATAATCTCAAGCGTAATTTGCTAATAATACTTGTTATCTGGACTATACAGACGTGCTTAAAAACCTTTTTATATATCAAAAACAAAAAAATAATACACTTTATTTGTATCTAAAAGCCTTCAGTCACAATATTTGAAACTTTATTTAGCCGATGATGTATTAAGTCTCAATGTACAATGGAAATAATTGTTTGAATAGACAACTAATCAAAAAATAATTGCTGACTACTAAAATGATCATTAGTTGCCTCTCTGCTATATTGGAAATATTATTGCTTTATCTAGAATGTCCCACAGTATGGCATTAAACTCATCTCTATCCATGGAGACAAGCCCACAGTGCCTCCAGACCAAGTTGCAGGTCAGATCTGTGGAGAGGCGAGCTCCTTCACTGTAGGAATGCATGTTTTACGTAGTATTTTTGAGCAGTAAAACACCAGTAAATAAATAAATAGAACATATTAATGCCATAGTGTGAAACCTTTCAGGCAAAACAATTACATCTCCATGGAAACAACCAGAAAAGTTACACAGTGCATTTCTAAAATCAAAGGAATACAACTGCTTTATTTGTCTGCCTTGTTTTCACACTGTAATATCATGCAACTCAACGTGAAAGTACTATAAGTATTCAGAGTGCAGTACTCTGATTGGGCTCTGTATCGGAATATGTGACAAAATACATTTTAACGCAAGTATTCAGTTTACTGTAACTACCTCTGAAAGTATCCTCTATCACTGCCATCAGAGTAACTTCAGTCTATAAGTCTGTGTTTTTTTAACTAATTGAACCCACTTAAATTTAGATTTTTATTGCACTATTTTTTGTTAAACTGCCTCATTCATTTATGGGCCCCTTTAATTGAATTTAAAGGGCCCATATAAGGCTATTTTCTGATCTGTTATAATGTTGTTTGCTGATCAGAAACATACCCAAAGTTGTGTTTTGTTTTGTTTCTTTCGCACATGTTTAACGCACAAACCCTGCATATTTATCGGCTGAGTTCTTCTCTCAAACATAAAAACACGCTGTTCCACCCTGTGATGTCATGTGATGATACAGGAAGTGCTCCAGTGTGTGTTTTTAAACTGCAGACACTCCACTAGAATCATTTGGATGATTTCAGTCCTGTAATTGCCAATCTCTACTGAACTAAAGGTGTATAGTGTATAGCTGCTAATTTGTAAACTGCCCCTTCATGACATCACAAGGTGGAACAGTCTAATAACGCAGGATTACTCAAACATGTGTGAATGAAACAAAACACAATTCCAGGTATGTTTCTGAAAAGGTAACATTCTAACATGACTTAAATCTCACAAGAGTAAATTTTGTATAATACAGGACCTTTAATAATGTCAAATTCACAAAGTACAAACTCTTATATACAGCTCTGGAAAATAATAAGAGACCACTGCATTTTTTTCTGAAATCAGCATCTCTACATGTATTACAGCCATTCCATTCCAGCATCTGTTGAATTCCAACACAAACACAAAGCTGAGCTACTTCAGTTCTTGCACCAGGAGTGGAATAAAGTCACCCAAGAACAATGTGAAAGACTGGGACTAAACCAGGTCTGAACCAAGACTAAAGCAGGTCTAAACTAGGACTAAACCAGGTTAAAAAGGGAACTAAACCAGGACTAAGCTAGGATTAAATCAGGCCTAAACTTGGACTGAACCAGGTCTAAACTAGGACTAAACCAGATCTGGACCAGGACTAAACCAGGTTAAAAATGGGACTAAACCAGGACTAAACCCGGTCTGAACCAAGACTAAACCAGGTCTAAACTAGGACCCAAGAACAATGTGAAAGGCTTGTGGAGAGCATGCCAAGACGCATGAAAGCTGTGATTAAAAATAAGGCTTATTGCACCAAATATTGATTTCTGAAGTCTTCTTAAGTGTAAACATTAGTATTATGTTGTTTTAAAATGAATTTGATCTTGCTTCTTTGCATTGTTTGAGGTCTGAAAACACCTTTTTTGTTATTTTGTCATTTTCTGCAAATAAATGCTCTAAACGATAATATTTTTATTTGGAATATGGGGGAAATGTTGTCAGTAGTTTATAGACTCAAACAAAAATGTTCCTTTTGCCCAAACACATGCGTATAAGTAGTAAAATCAGAAAAAAACCTGATAATTTTGCAGTGGTCTCTTGTTTTTTTTTTTTTTCAGAGCTGTATTACCTATTACATATAATGCACATACATAAATACATGGGACAAATGACACCAAGCACAACATACAAAAGACAGTTACCTGACACCAAGTGGAGCATGGTGACTGACAGCAGCACCAGAAGCTGAGTAGCCCCCATATTTTTGGATGAGAACACACTGGGAAGAAGAAACATGCAAAAATACATGATTAATTTGGAATAACTTGCATTGTTACAAAATGCACAGTTAGGATGGCTACAGAGCTGGTCAAATACTAGCAACAAGCAGCAGCACAGCATAGATAATCTAACGCTGTTTTGTTTTTGGTACCCAGGTGTCTCCCCCCCTTTTTTTTAGCAGTGTCGAAAAAAACTGAAAGATAATCCAATTCCACACGGAAAAGCATATTGTAAGACTATGTTTTGAACAGGCCTACCCTCGAGACAAGCTAACATATTCATGCATTTTTTCTGCACCCAATCCTACCGCCTCAAGATCTACAAAATCCGCTACAACCCAAAATGCAACGTCTACATCTTTTCACAGGTACACCCCCGAGCGCTTTGCATATGCGTAATTTCGCTTTTTTTTAAGGCGTTCCCTCGTTGGAGACGCTAAAATACCACGAACCCCTGTCAGTGGCTCGCATTTTCAATCCCCCTGGCCCTTTTTGTGCACCAGCGGATGATATTGGCTTTTTTAGCATCTGGCATCAACGCGAATTTGGAACGCGCATTATTACCTCGCTTTTCCTGGACGTTGAGGTGCGTAATCTGTGTCCCCCAGACCCTGTTGCGGTTGTGGTTAGGCCCCGGGAATACAAGGCGCTCTCGGGGTCTCTGTACCGATAAGATGCCCCCCTTTTTTCGCTGCTTACGGTGCGCTTGACGCATTCAGCCAGCGATGATGTGAGGGCATTTGTATTGATGCTCCATGCGCGCTCTAGCGGACGCAGCCTGACACTGCAGACGAGCGGGGCTGGAGCTGCGTTGCTTTTTTCAGAGGCTGTCTTCTTCTTCTTCTTCCACAAAACAACTACACAGCGCTACGGGTTTAGGAAGGTAAAGTTATGGCGAAAACAATGAAATGCTTGGACGTGATTTTGTCATGCATGCGTGCGTAAAACCCTGCATGCGTAAAACCCCACTCGTTTAACGCGTTTTGCTTGGAGACCGGATTAATAGTTTGATTTCGCATATTTAATTGGAGAAAGCAGGAGAGCGGATGCTTTGGTTGGTGCAACAGCGAATATAAAAAGGAGCAGCTTGAAGGAAGGGTGTCGATGCATGTCCCTGGCGTGGCCCATGGGTGCTGGCGCTGTCATTGGACCGTATCATGAGCGTGTCATTGATGCCAACAGGAAATAAACCATCAGAAATAAACCGATTAGAGATAAACCCTCCCACCCCATCAGCCATCACCGTACAGGCACTCAGGCAAGACGCTCACCAGTGCACGCAGATTGCATGTTAGTTCACCAACCAGTCAACTTTGGACGATATTTTCCTCTAATGATGTAATAAATCATAAATAAATAAATGCCAGTTCTGTCCGCTCAATCTGTCTCTCGTTGACCTGCGCGCATCTGTTGGCTGCTCGTCCCATGCCGTTACGTAATCTAATCTTAATTACATTGCAACTAATTCGGGCTGAACGAAATATGCCACGGATAATATTTCTGTCATCAATATTCAGATTAAACATATGGTGCATTTGAGTGGCTCTGGTCACTAGCAAGGTCAGTTTTCTGTCTAAAATAATAATAATAATAATAAAAAACATGCTTGAAGTTGATTTGATTACATTCTCAACAAGGGTTCAGGTCAGATTTGCAACTGCACAAACTGCATAAAGTTTGTGACAGTGATGGGAAGAATATTTTGAAAATGTATTTAGTAATAGAATAGTGAATACCTGAATTAAAATTTATTTTGTAACGTATATAGCTCTGGAAAAAAATAAGAGACCACTGCAAAATTATCAGTTTTTCTGATTTTACTACTTATAGGTATGTGTTTGGGCAAAAGGAACATTTTTGTTTGAGTCTTTAAACTACTGACAACATTTCCCCCAAATTCCAAATAAAAATACTATCATTTAGAGCATTTATTTTCAGAAAATGACAAATGGTCAAAATAACAAAAAAGATACATGTTTTCAGACCTCAAACAATGCAAAGAAACAAGATCAAATTCATTTTAAACAACATAATACTAATGTTTACACTTAAGAAGAGTTCAGAAATCAATATTTGGTGCAATAACCCTTATTTTTAATCACAGCTTTCATGCTTCTTGGCATGCTCTCCACAAGTCTTTCACATTGTTCTTGGGTGACTTTATTCCACTCCTGGTGCAAGAACTGAAGTAGCTCAGCTTTGTGTTTGTGTTGGAATTCAACAGACGCTGGAATGGAATGGCTGTAATACATGTAGAGATGCTGATTTCAGAAAAAAAATGCAGTGGTCGCTTACTTTTTCCAGAGCTGTATATTCACTGTCCAATCAGAGTACTATATTCTGAATACTTCCACACTGAGTTGCATTTAAATTATAGTGTAAAGACATAACATATAATTAAAACAGCTTTGTTTGCTTCACAGTTTGTTATATATTCCCGTATCTCTCACTCATCAAAATGATATTGTGCGGTTGGAAGCCTAAATTGAGAAATCAAGTACTGTCATGTATTCTTTTGATTTGAGAAAAGTAACTGAATACGTCTAAATGAAAAAGTAATTGTACCGGAACACAGGTACTCAGAATTTTAGGTCAAAAATCAGAGGTGGTTAAAGTATTGCATTTTGTCACTTGAGTTAAAGTAAAGATACACAAGGTCAAATATTAGTCTGATACTTGTAAAAGTAGCATTGTCAAATTATTATTATTAAGTTAAAGGTGCACTATGTAAGTTTTTATAACATATAACATTGGAAGATCAAATTAACCTCTTTAAAGGGATATGCCACCCCCAGGTCAAACTTGGGAATCTCCCCACAGTCCAGAGACTAAAATAAGTGGTGGAAAGCGTTTTTTCTGGTGACGCAGCCATTGTCCAGGTCTGTCAGCACTGACCGCCGCGGTATCTGCAGCTACTCCGCGTTAGACTGGAGTCTAACGTCGCCAGAGAAAGATTTCGGCCAAAAGGAATTAATTTGCTCGATGCGTTTCCCAATTATTTTCTGTGTAGTGCGCATTCATATCGAGTGCAAATAAATGAGCAAATCAACACGGAGAGCTTGACTTGGTCATTTTGGGTGGGAACTATTTTTCAGTGCGGAAAAAGACAGCCGACGCACACACCACGCTGACAGGGGAATCCCAGTTACGCACCAGGAAGGCAGTTCCCCTGTTACGCAGCGTGGTGTGTGCTTCGTCTGCAGATACCGCGGCGGTCAGTGCTGACAGACCTGAACAATGGCTGCGTCACCAGAAAAACGCTTTCCACCACTTATTTTAGTCTCTGGACTGTGGGGAGATGCCCAAGTTTGACCTGGGGGTGGCATATCCCTTTGTAACTTTTTGGTTACGGGTCCATCACCTGCTTGTTTCTATGTCATTGCAACTGCCTGAAATGTTCCACAGTATGACATTAAACAGCTTTATCTTACACTGGCCCACTGGTTGGTTAGGTTAGTTTATTGCCATTTGTAGTTTAAAAACAACAAACAACAAAACCAAAAAACACACACACACGGAAAACCATGTGGTGCAACTCCAGCTCCCACAGGTGAATGCTTTTGTTGTGTCCTTGGGCAAGACACTTAAACCATCCCGCCCCCAGTGTCTGCGTACATTGGTCTGTAAATGTGTGTGTATGCTTTGAGTGAAAGTGGAAAAGTGCTAGGCCTTTGTAAAACTGAGACCAATTACCAGTTAGTTGACTAAAAATGGGGCGTGGCGAAAGCTCTCAGTACGCAGACTGTACGCAGGTCAGTGTCTGACCTAAACTGCACTCACAAGACTACACCTACAGGGGGAGCTCATGCAAAAACAATTATTTACGCAGAAGAAAGTAAAAGGAAACTATGTATTTATAAAAAGACAGATTCAACTTGTGAATCATGAGTTTAACCTGTCTTTTTATAAATAAATACCCAAAAAATATCAAATCTTCAGCTTACTCACTCACTGATTTCTGCTGTTGTCCCATATAAATCGTGATACTAGTAATTAAAGTACGTGTGACATGATTCTAAGATTTTGACTTTATTTGTTGGGGTAATACCTGTTGTAAATATAAATGACACTTTTACACAAATCAGGAAGCTAGTTGAAAATTACAGGAAGTAGATCACACTAGGGACAATTCTGTGGATACTTAAACAAATAATGTTGTTTTCTAATATTTTTATTATGTCAAATAATCATTTATGTTTTTAGTTTAATGAGTTTAGAGGAGTTTTGATCCAGTGTTTAATATGGCTGCTTGTTGAGTGATGTCATGATTTCCAACCAGGAAGTAAAATTTGACTGATACATTTTTACATAAAATAAATAAATAAATAATAAAATCATAAATATAATGAACTTAACTGTGTCTTAGTAAAATGACTAGTTCAATCCATCATAAGCACTTTAAAATAAAATAAAATAAAATAAAATAATTACCTGAATAATACAAACTTGGGTTAACAAAACACCATTGACTTAAATGACTAAATGACTAAAGACCTACAGCCTTAGAAAATATTATGTTGAATCTTTATAATGTTATAACAATTGTTGGTGTTTCATGCTGGTCACAAGCCAACCAAACCAAATCTCAATAAAACCTTTAGAATCGCTTTATAAGCAAGCACTTAAAATTCTAGATCAGAAACCACAGAAATAATTGTCTGGAAGAATCCATGACTCATCGCTGTACCAGCGGATGAGTCTGGTAACGCTTGATCCACAGAATGCGCTGCTGTTGCGCTTAGACAGACAGCTAAGTGAACCAATCAGAGATTGCGCCATCTTGATTCAAAACTGAGGAGGAACTTCCGCTGCCTAAGAGTGACTTTGCGGGCAAAGGCGGGTGCACTGACGTCACCATCTTTGAACGAATCAGAATCGCGGAGTCCGTTTGTAACCGGAGGAGCGAGAGTGGATGGAGGGTGTCCAGATGGTATCGTGCTGTATAGCAAATACAGAGAGATATCATTTGGCTGGCCAGGTAACAGAAATACCATCACTGTTAAATTTTAACTAAACATAAAATGCTTAACTTTGATAATACAATTAAACTGGCCAATCTAAGGTTATTATTCAAGATTACCAATAATGTGGCACCACCACCACTGAAAAACATTATCCATTTAACATCTGATCAGACGATCAGAACAACCAGGTTAACGGTCAGTGGCCGATGTGTACTACCAAAACGGAAAACATCACTAGGACAATCAGCATTTTCATTTAAAACAATCTCAGAATGGAACAAACTTCCAACTGAGCTAAAATTATGCAAATGCTTAAAAAATTTAGCCTGGAAATGAAACAACAATTTCTAAGAGTGCAGACGTGTCAGCATTAAAGACTAGACATGAGAAGGGAGTACAGTGGTACCTCACCTTACGAAATTAATTCGTTCCAGAAGTGGTTTCGTAACGTGAATTTTTCGTAAGTTGAGTAGCTATTTCAATGGAAAAAGCCTGATTCGTTTTTTTTTATAGTGTAACTTTTTTTTTATAGTGTAACACTGTGTTCTGCGTCCTGATTGGCTAAGAGACTGTAGACCCAGGGTTAAACGTGGATTAAACCAGGTTTAAACAAGGTCTATACCTGGACTGGACCAGGACTAAACCTGGACTAAACCAGGACTGGACACCAGGATTAAAGCGCCGCTTGCGGGTCTATTTCCTGGTTTTGTGCTAGCTCTGCTATTAGCAGCAGCACCGGTGTACCTCACGAGTCACGGCTGAGGCGAGCAGCGACTGCGTGCGTGGGGGGAAGGGGGAGGGCGGACACGTGTGTGATGACCCAGCGCGGGACTGCGAGTACGAGACCCATGCTCAAACCGTGCCTCCTCTAGACCAGATCTAAACCAGCTCTAAACTAGGATTAAACCACCGCGTGCGGGTCTATTTCCTGGTTTCTTGCTAGCTCTGCCGGTGTACCTCACGAGTCACGGCTGAGGCGAGCAGCGAGGAGGGGAGGGGATGTGCCTCCCCTCGGGACGGCACGCAGTCCGAGCGCATGAACGAACGCAGGCAAGAGCCGCCGTGGTTTAATCCTGGTTTAAACCTGGTTTAGACCTGGTTTAGACCTGATCTAGAGGAGGCACGGTTTGAGCACGGGTCTCGTGCTCGCAGCCCCGCGCTGGGTCATGCTGCGCTATCACACACGTGTCCGCGCGCAGTCTTCTCCCCCCTGATACTTCACTATTAATACATTTTGTTGAAAATCTATGAAAGTTTGAGTGTTTAAACGAGAGACAAATGTGAGAAAAGTTTAAATCCAGTCTGAGAAAAGCGTATAATGTGTGTGGCTGAGCGCGCATTATTTGAATTTTTGAAATTTCGCGTTTCGTATCTAGAGACCAAAATTTAACGTGAAGGCGTTTCGTAACTTGGAATTTTCGTTTGCTGGGTCTTTCGTAAGGTGAGGTACCACTGTACAGGTATCGGGAAAAAAAGTTTTAATTATTTTTTTTACTAATTGATGAAATCTATCTAATCTAGTTCAGTGTTTGTAACGTTGTTTGTCTCAGGGACTGCAGATGGAAATTAGCTCTGAGAGTTATAGTCTGGTACAAAGCATCGTTTCATTTTTTGTGATTAATGCTCCTGTACATTGTCCCTGTTATATAAATAAAATACACTAAACTAACCTTTTCTCCTCTTTTTCAGGTTCCTGGGGGTCAAAATGCAGTGGCCCTTGAGCACACTGCCCCTCCCCCTCTGCAGTGACCTGGGTGTACAGTCTCTGAGCGGCCTCCTGTGGACCTTCCTGTTCCTCTTCCTCTGGCACTGCTACAGGATGGGCACAGACTCACCCACACACCCCCACAGCTCCAAACTCAACTCGCGCCGAGCCTTGAAGAGCTGCGCCGGGAGCAGAGGTGATCACAGGAGCCCCTTCATCTCCATGGGAACGGCGGAGGAGGACGACGACGACGAAGAGGAGGAGAGGGGACAGGGATACCTCACCCCCGTGCTGAGTCACGCCCTGTTCCCGGCCCAAGCCTCCGCCCAGGCCAAGAAACTGTACGCCGCCCTGCAGGAGTATGCCAAGCGCTACAGCTGGGTGGGCATGGGACGGATTCACAAGGGCCTACGAGAACAGGTCTCATTACCACTACTTCTTAATCAGTGATATACGTAGGATTCGGCAGCGGTGCGAAGTCATTTTGGTATAAATGAAACAAACAAACAAAACAAAAAACACGCTGCTCACTAGTGTGATCTGCAGTTAGCCATCGGATGTGCCGACTCTTTCTTGTGATGATGTTTACGACGATGCCAGCTCCCACTGGAGACCGTTGTTTTCTAATGTGGAACTCAGCAGACTTGTCTCTTTTATTACGTTGTTTTAGATGAATATTGTGATTTAAAACGTGCAAATTAGAACATGATCCACGGGTGTCTTAGATTATAACTATATCACAGTCACAAGCACAAAGTTCGTGTTCTTTAAAGTGCATATGACAGATTTTCATGTTTTTCTCTTCACATTCGTACTAGACAAGGTCCGTGAAGTGTCTTGCCTATGGACACAACGCCCTGACTTGGTTCAGAGTGGGAATTGATCCTCCGACCTTTGATTTACGAGTGCTCTAACCACTGAGCCACTGTTGTAGTTGATATGTACAGTACCATTAGAACTGTCTCTTTTACTGCTGTGCCTGCTACTACTTGATTGATTTGAGCTTATGTTCTCATTTGCTCATTTCAGACAATTCACCAATCACCTCCACACTCCCCACACTCCCCACACTCCCGTCACTCCCCCCATGGTGCACAGACATACTCCTCTGGTGTTCAAATGCCAAAGAGCGATGGCCAGCACCCAGAGCTCACCTGGGTGCACTGTTTGTAAAGTTCTTCACTGTTGTTTTCTCTGGTTTGCTGGGAATATTCACAAACATACAGTACATTTGATCACAAATCCATAACACAAAGGACCTAAAGGTCAAAAGTTCTACATGGTTTCCCTGGTGATGCATACTGCTGTTGCGTCCTTGTGCAAGACACTTCCCCCATCTTACCTCCTTATGAATCCCTGTGGGTGTGAATGGGCGACTAGCTCATTGATGAAGGACACTATGAGTAACGATAGAGGCTGAAAGTCTATGTCATGTAAAACTGTATTCATACTTAGAGGTTGGAGATACAGTATATAGAAACCTTTATAATTCAGCTATTGTTGTTTTAGAGATATGCAAAATTTTAATATATTATTATATTACAACTAAAATGACCTATGATGTACATTTATGTATTTTTATGATAAAATATGTTATTAATTAATGTTGTTGACTTGAATCTCAAAGACATTTACAGTGACAAACATTCTTGTATTTTATATTGTCTGAATAATGTTTAAAAAAAAACATATAGATACATATACATATCGGTGGAGAAGCCAAAAATTATACTCAAGTAAGAGTAACATGTCTTCAAAATAATATTACTCAAGTAGAAGTACAAAGTAGCAGTCCAAGAAATCACTCAAGTAATTGTAACTACCCACCTCTGATGTATATTTAGTCACATGTTTCTTGATGTGATGTCTGTGTTTGTTCAGGAGAGGCTGGCCAGTCACAGCACCATCCAGAAGCCCCACCTGTTCTACCTGCCCGACGTGCCCAGTGTGCCCTTCTTCCCTCGGGACGCTCACAGACATGACATCGAGGTCCTGGAGGACCACTACCCCGTCATCCTGTCCGAGTTCCAGGCCGTGTATCAAAGAGGAATCGACTTCAAGCTCGGCTGGACCTCTATGGGACCCAAGGTACAAAACAACCTCCATGCAAGATCATTTGGTTCATCAGATTTCAAATTTTAAACGCTACTCAGTTTCTTACTTAGATTTTTTTTTTAACTCAGAAAAAATATAAGATAAGATACATTTTTATTTGTCCCACAATGCAGTGCTCACAAAACATGTGGCTATGACCTGTTTGAAGTGTTTTATTGCGAATTTCATCTGATGAATTTCACACCAAAAACCAAAGATGCCAAGGCATTCCAAAGATGACCAGAAATTGTATGAAATTGCAAATTGTTTTAGTTTACATGGAAATTAGAATTTTACAAATGCAAATTACATGCATGAGAATATTTGAACCCTTCTTACAGTTAGCTCTGAGATTCTGTCCAATACTCCACCCACAAGCCTACATCATCCATGCTCCCACCGAAAATTCTCCATAAATACAAAAACATGATACAAAACTGTATACAGACACTTGCTCAGCTGATGTGATGTGCAGTAGTTTCATTATCAAAAAGCACAGTGATTGTCTTAGGGCTGAAACATTTTTGGAGTGTAGAAATCTCACTCTGCTCTTCTCTTCTCATCATTGGTGACATGGATTTGTTCCAGGGCCAGGCAGTCTTCCCTCTGTACAGTGCAGGGGTGTGTGTGGCTGGGAACTGCCGCTCATGTCCGTGCACATACCGGACCCTTCTCTCTCTGCGCACCTTCATCAACAGTAACTCTCTGGGATCGGCCGGCTTCTGGCTCCTGGGGCCCGGGGCCACTCTGGGCAGCTCCTACGGCCCCACCAACACTCGCCTGCGCTGCCATCTGGGTGAGACATTCTCACACAAATGGAGTAGTTCAGTCCAAACACACAGCAACATTAGCATTTAGACTTTGTAGATGTAGAACAGTCTTTGCTCATTTCGTTTAGTATTTATTTTTTTTAGCGTGACTCACAACAATAAGAACCTAGATTCAGTTTTGGTCTAATCTAATAGGCGATTGCAGGAATAACTAGGCCCCTACAACTTGGCAATCCTTCACATGCTCCACTGATCCCTCCAGCTGCACTGAAGAACGGGTCAGAAGATGTGAAGGACAAATGTCTCTGCGGACCATGAAGTCAATACATTATACCACTCCCTGTGTTACACATGGATGTCAGGGTCCAGGGATAACATCAGTTTTCATTGTTTGTAATAAATACTAGTAATAATTAAGTCAATTTTGAGAATTCAGTATTCTCTTTCTGCTGACTGGGCATAATATTAATCTTAAAGGTCCTATATTACACAAAATTGACTCTTATGAGTTTTAAAGATCCCATGACATGGTACTTCTTGATGCTTTTATATGGCTCCTTAATGGTTCCCTAATACTGTAAATGAATCCTTCTTCAAAATCAACACTCAGTGCATGAGAAACAGAGATAAGCAGAGAAAGAGTAATTTTTCTCACTCAGAACACTCTATAATGGGCGTTGTTGCTTGAATGCAAATGAGGAGAAAAAAGCTGGCCAATAGTAGAAGGTGGGGGCGTGGCTAAACGCTCCGCTCTGAGCTCTGTGCGCTCTCTGATCCATTTCCTTGTTTTTGCACGGGGGGAGAGAGTTGAAGAGTTCCATTAAAAAATAAACACATTTCCACAGAAAATAAAATTAAACCACTGCTGTTCAAAGGTCCAGAGGCTCAGATAAAGGACTTCCGAGCCTAGAAACACTCGGACGTGCCTCCAGGCAAATAAAAAAACGCATTTCGCATTGCGTAGCGCATTCACAGTCCAAACTCTATGGGCGGGATATACAGGGACGCTGAGCGGAGACAGAGGGAGGGGCTGGAGCTGCATTTGCCGATCTGACGTCAATAAGGTGCCTTGTCCGAACTCGGCCGTTTGAACACTGGTTTTGTGTAACGCAGAAAAGGACCGCAAATGCTCAGTTTAGACATTTCGCAACTTTTAGCCATGGGGGGGGGGGGGGGGGGGGGGGCTAAACAGGGTAGGGGAGCTCCATTAACGTTCAAAAACCTCAGAAAGTGAAAATTTCATGCCATGGGACCTTTAAGCTATGTTATAATGCTTTTGCTCTTCAAAAACAAACCTGGAGTTGTGTTTTGTTTCATTCACACGTGTTTAGGTAACCCTTTGTTATTAGTCTGTCTACATCTCGAAAGCTCAGAATGCTCTGTTCCACCTCGTAATGTCACAAAGCGGTAGTTTTCAAGTTAACAGCTACTTTTTAAACTTTTGTTTGGCAGAGTCTGCTAAAAAGTACTATAACAATATAGTAAAAAGCATTTTAAAGGTATGGGCATCTTCCATTCAGAAGTCATTTTCAGTCTGAAGGTACAAGGCTGTTATGCTAGAATTTTAGAATATTATAGACCACTCCAGGGTGACTGAAGGACTCCACAGACTAATATAACAATACAGCCACTATATCAAAAGTCTGCCTCCTGCATCTTTTTGCACCACTAAAATGTTGTGGACTTCCAGCTTGATCTAAATTCAAAACACAACACAATCTCTATACTGGTCAGAAACGTCACAGTTAAATAGTTTCCCAAATCTTTCATCACTTAACACACGCTAGCGTATTACATAAGACTGAGTTAGCTCGAAGATTCATTACTCATCCTGCTTTGCACCATGACTAATCTGTAATCCTTTCTTTTTGGATGGTGCAGGGTAAGACTGTGTGCCCTCAGCCAGTCCGTGTGCTTTGCCTTACAGGGCTGCAGACCCCCCCAGAGTGCGAGCTGGTGGTGGGGGGAGAGCCGCAGTGCTGGTCGGAAGGACACTGCCTCCTGGTGGACGACTCCTTCCTCCACACGGTCTCACATAAAGGTTGGTTAAAGGCAGGGCTGGACTGGGACAAAACAAAACGGCCCTTGTATTTTTGGCTTAGACCGGCCCCTCATAATTAGCGGAGCACAACGGAGTAATTTATGTTTGTGTTCCCTGAAGCAAAGTATTTTACTATTGTTACGTCTTGGCCGAGGGGAAACCAGGGCGCAACATTTAAAGGAAAAAATCACCAGCAAACTCACAGTAACTACACATTCAATGGTTTATTTAAAATGCATCTTGCACACACACACACACACACACAAAACCTTTTCTCATCGAATCTACACAATTCACGTAGGTCACCTGTTTTGGCTTCAAAACGGCGAATGTCAACGAAAGGTGAGCGATTTCCATGCCTGTGCATCACCTAAAGTCCCGGTATTATCCCCACATTACTACCTGCTGTGCCTGTGCATCACTTCCCTGGTCACTCTGTCCCTCGGGTTCCCTCGGGTTCCCTCGGGTTCCCTCGGGTTCCCTCGGGTTCCCTCGGGTTCCCTCGGGTTCCCTCGGGTTCCCTCAGGTTCTCTGTCCACAGTCTCTGGCTGCTCCTCTCCCTGTCCACCTTCAACCTGCAGAGGACATGGAGGCTCCAGCAGCCCCTCCAGAGAATATGTCTGTTATTTTAGAACATTTTGCAGCATCTATAGGGAGATTTTTTAATCTTTTAGCCTGGAACCTCTCCACACCCCCTTTCTGCCGCTTCTCCATGTTTCCACGCTCAACACTGTAACTGGCGGGGATCAGTGCAGAGAAAGGGGTGGGGCCGCTCTCGTGAGCTTCTATATCCTGATTGGTTTAATCCACTGTCTACATTGAAGATGGACCAATGGGCCGCCTCCTCTAAATTGTGGGCCGGTCTCTAAGTGAAAAAAACAAAAAAACAAAACAGCATCAGCCCCGAGGACTGTCGGCCAACCGGGAAAATGCTGGGTATGCCCGATGACCAGTCCAGGCCTGGTTAAAGGTCAGGCTACGGGTGAATGTCAAAAATGAACAATGGGATTATAAAAGAAAATAACACAAATCTGAAGCAATGCCCTGGATAAAACAAAGGTTGGATTGGATTATTTGGAGAACATTGTTTTACGGATGAACAGCTCAGTTTTAGTTTAAACAACATATATGCATAATGGACTTTTTGGTTATAACATTGTTCCCTCAAGTTGTATTTTTCTACATTCACACTTGATTCATTAATCAGTAAATGTTCTCTGAGCACTGAGACATGCTCTTTTGCTCATCTTGTTTGGATTGTTGCATCACAGGTAAAATATGGACTTCTGTGCACATTTTAAGACCATAAACCATCACTGAACGTGTTGTGGTCAAATCACAAAGAGCACATGTATCAGTCTAGCATTCACATAATGGATTCATTTTTGTTTATTTCCTATTGGTCATTCCCATTGCTGACAGCAGAGGGAACTCCAATGCCTAAGTGTTTTCTAAATTAAGACATTGTGATAAATTAGAAAATGTGACTTCTACTAATTTGAAGGTTTCAAATGGAATTAAAACTATAAGAATGTGTAATATGTGTTACATTACAATATTTTAAAGGTCCCATGGCATGAAATTTTCACTTTCTGAGGTTTTTGAACATTAATGTGAGCTTCCCTACCCTGTTTAGGCGATCCTTTTCTGCGTTACAAAAAATCGGAGCTCAAACGGGCGATTTTGAACAAGGCAGATCGTCAGATCGAAAAAATAAATGCAAATGCAGTTCCACCCCCGTCTGTCTGTACTCAGCGTCTCTGTAAATCACGCCCAGAGAGTTTGGACTGCGAATGCGCTAGGCAATGCGAAATGCGTTTTTTTATTTGCCTGGAGGCACGTCCGAGTGTTTCTAGGCTCGGAAGTCCTTTATCTGAGCCTCTGGACCTTTGAACAGCAGTGGTTTAATTTTATTTTATGTGGAAATGTGTTTATTTTTCAATGGAACGCTTCAAATCTCTCCCCCGTGCAAAAACAAGGAAATGGATCAGCTGTGGGCTCTGAGCTCTGAGCAGAGAGTTTGGCCACGCCCCCACCCTCTACTATTGGCCATCTCTTTTCTCCTCATTTGCATTCAAGCAACAACGCCCAGAATAAAGAGTTTGAGAGAGATATTTATGACTCTTTCTCATCTTATCTCTGTTTCTCATGCACTGAGTGTTGATTTTGAAGAAGGATTCATTTACAGTATTAGGGAACCATTAAGGAGCCATATAAAAGCATCAAGAAGTACCATGTCATGGGATCTTTAAAATCGAGAAAGTTGACTTGCTGTTATTTCTATTGATTGAAATCATTTATTGTTCACACATTTATTGTTGTTCAGCACACCTGATTTTTAACCATTAGTCAGGAACATGTTTGAGTGTGAGGGTCTTAGTCCTTTTTACCTGTTTCCCATGATTCTAAGCAAGCAATGGTCATGATTGGTGACCATGTTAGCAGCTTTTCTATTAATTATCACCCAACAAAATGCTCAGTAAAATGCACCGGTTACGTCTTTCAGTCTAATTTTGTTTTCTTAGACCATTTATCTAAACCAAAAGGAATTAAAATCAAGTACAGAGCCTTTAATATACATTTTCTGATATCACATCTGATATAATCTTTTCCATATTTTTGATTGTGCAGGTCCCCAGGAGGCCGGCCCCCGTGTCATCCTCAGTGTGGACCTATGGCATCCCAACGTGGCTGCAGCTGAGAGACAGGCCCTGGACTTCATGTTTAGCCCCGAGCCTTGAAGTAACTGTGCTTTAGCAGGGCAATGCAACAAGGACTTGTCTGTACACTCCAACAAAAGATAAGAAATGTTGGCTTCAAATGTGTTATGTCATCTTTTTACCTTTATTTTATGTTGATTCAAAGCAAATTTTTCGTTAGTTGACTTAAAATGTAACGTTTAAAAGGTTGTGTTCACGTGACATCATAACATTCTCACTACTCATATTTTAAAGGGCTCATATTATACTATTTTCTGATCGATGTTATAATGTTGTTTCCTCGTCCAAAACAGTTGGAGTTGTGTTTTTTTTTTTGTTCACACATGTTCAACACACAAACTGCATATTTAGGCTGAGCTCTTCTCTCAAACAGAAGACTCTCTGTTCCACCTTGTGATGTCATGTGGTAATAGGTGTACAGGAAGTGCTCCACAGTGTTTTTAAACCTCATACACCTTTAGTAGAATCATTTGGATGATTTTAGCCCCGGGATTGCCAAATTAAATGTAAGAGGGAGCTGTTAACTTGAAAGCAACAGAGCATTTTGAGCTTTGGGGACACAGACAGCCTAATAATAAAGGGTTACTGAAGCATTTGCGCAGGAAACAAAACACAACTCTGGATGATGTTTTGAGGAGGTAACAACACTGTAACATGGCTTGAAGCTCACAAGAGTCCATTTTGAGTAATGTAGGACCTTTAATATTAGTTCAGTCTCACAGCGCAGATATCAGGGCATTCGGCATGGACTTATAACGGGCAGAGACAGTTACCGCTAAACTCTAAAAGCTCAAAACCACTTATACTGTAGTTCATGTGTAATGCAGTATTTAGTGTAGTTATATAAATGCTGCCAGTAAAGATTAGGACTGCTCTGACCTTAGAGCAGTTTATGGATTTGGAGTTTGTTTACATTCGCACTAAAACCAATAAACCACTAAAACCCGTGGCTTATAGGTCATGAACTAGGTCTATATGGCAGAACTGATCCGAATGTTGGCGGTTCAAATCCCGGCATCGACATAAAAAAACATTGGTTGAGCGTTGAGATTCTAGTTCTCACAGATGAATGCTGTTGTTGTGTCCTTGGGCAAGACACTCAACCCTTTACTGTGTGTGTGTGTGAATGGGTGAGTAAAGCACTCTGAATGCCTTGAATGTTGAAAAGCCCTATATAAAAATGTGAAAATGTACGAAAATGAAGATGTTTTGACCTGTTACTGGGCCTATTCACATGAAACCTTGGACGAAAAAAATTTTATCTGACATTTTTTTTATTCAAGCATGATAAAAGTCAAGTTTATGGACCTAATTCCTAACAACATATGATTTTCTGTTTGTATACAGCTCTGGAAAAAATTAAGAGACCACTGCAAAATTATCATTTTTTTCTGATTTTACTACTTATAGGTATGTGTTTGAGCAAAAGGAACATTTTTATTTGAGTCTATAAACTACTGACAACATTTCCCCCAACTTCCAAATAAAAATATTATCGTTTAGAGCATTTATTTACAGAAAATGACAAATGGTCAAAATAACAAACAATGCAAAGAAACAAGATCAAATTCATTTTAAAACAACATAATACTAATGTTTACACTTAAGAAGAGTTCAGAAATCAATATTTGGTGCAATAACCCTTATTTTTAATCACAGCTTTCATGCGTCTTGGCATGCTCTCCACAAGTCTTTCACATTGTTCTTGGGTGACTTCATTCCACTCCTGGTGCAAGAACTGAAGTAGCTCATCTTTGTGTTTGTGTTGGAATTCAACAGACGCTGGAATGGAATGGCTGTAATACATGTAGAGATGCTGATTTCAGAAAAAAATGTCTCTTATTTTTTTCCAGAGCTGTATATCTTTAACAAATGTGAATCACCCATATATAATTATTTTTGGTCCTTGCCCTCTATATGAAACATGAAATGTCTTGAACGCAACCTTTCCACATATTACATTTAAATGGAAAAAGACTGTACAATACATTAATTTGCAGCCAACATTTTACTTATTTTTCTTTTTTAAATTTTATTTGGAGTGCCTCTATCTGCTGTGCTGGGTCGTCACTGTGTTTTTACAAGCTTAAACCAGGAAGTGCCACATTCTGTTAGCATTAGCATGTTGTAACCAATCATGTAACGCAGGACCGTGACAGTTACATGTAACAGCTGCGTATTTACTGTACACAAAGGTTACTATCTGCATGCGATTCTAGCTAACGAATTTATTACAAGAAGTGTTGCATGTAAAAAAAAAAAAAAAAAGTTTACAAAGAAAAAAAATGCAATGGAGTTTACGTATATACCAACAAACTGTGAGAGTGTGAGCTCATGTTTAATTAAGCCTCAACGTCTCCTTAAAGGCAAATTAACGTTTTTTTTACAATCTGAGCCTTCTTTCGGCAATAAAACAAGTAGTTTTACTCACCCATAGCATTTTTCTGTCAATTGGAGCAGTATCGCAGAACTTATGTTGAGCCGTTCTGTTCTAGTAATGATCCCGTATCTGTTAACATGGTGCTGTATCATTTGCTCGGGGCATTACTTTGCGGTCTCCAAATAACACAAACTTTAGCACTTTTCAAATCATAGAAGCCCGATGTCTTAATGAAAAATTTCGTTTGAAGCAAAAGTGGCCTGTAATCTGAGATTTAGCCATAGTTTCGAGTAGATGAGGACGCCAGTGCGCATGCGCGGACTGCTCCCGGGATCCAAACATGAAACGCAAAGCTGAAAACTATGGATAAACCTCGGATTACAGGCCACTTTTGCTTCAAACGAAATTTTTCATTAAGACATCGGGCTTCTATGATTTGAAAAGTGCTAAAGTTTGTGTTATTTGGAGACCGCAAAGTAATGCCCCGAAAACAAATGCTAACAAATGCTAACAGAAACGCCACAACATAACTTTCTTCAAACAGCTCCAAATGACACGAACGTGATATGGGTGAGTCAAACGACTTGTTTTATTACCGAAAGAAGGCTCAGATTGTAAAATAACGTTACTTTTCCTTTAAAGCTGCATTGTGTAACTTTTCTGATGGAGGGTCCGTTGAGTGCTTTTCTCCATGGAGATGTTGTTGCCTTGCCTGGAATGTTTCACAGTATGGCATTAAACCTTTCTATCTGCACGGAGACCAAACCAGACCAAGTTACAGGTCAGATCTGTAGAGAGAATGTGTGGTTTTTTTTTAGCTTTAAAACCTCCTGTAACTAAATAAGTATAAAGTGGAGTTGTTTAATTTCATACTGTGGCAGAGCAATGACATTTCCACAGAAACAAGAGGGTGACAGATCCTCTACTGTAAAGTTACATAGTGCACCTTTAAATAAACATAATATACACTGTTTATTAAGTATTTATTCATCAAAAACTTTGCAATCACAAATTATTGCATAGGATTACAAGCTAAAACCAAGATTAAATCACTTAAAAGTGCCCCACCTAACTTTTTGGTTGGGCTTGTTACCTGCCAATTAGAGTAATGTATTCTCCATACTTACTTCTAAATACTTCTAAATCTATTTTATATATATTTTTGTATTTGTTTCCCATTTTCTATCACTAATTGGAGAAGGAAAAACTGCACATGCACACGCTATAAGAGCATTTTTTTTCATTCTAATACTGTGCAGTTTGAAGCCTAAATTGTGTGATCAAGTACTCAGTGTATTCCTTTGATTTTTAGGAAAGTAACTGTATTCCGAATGCCACCACATGGAAGAGTAACTGTACCAGAATATAATTACTCAGAATTAGTATTCAGAATGTATTGTATTCAGTTATTTCCCCACATATTTATTTCAGTTGTGATTGTTGTACATTAAAAAGCTACATGCCCCACCTTTTAACTTTCCACAGTTTTTTAGAATTCATGTTAACTTCATCATTGACTGGCTATATTCACTTACTTTACATACAAGTTTAGTTGGGTTGATTAATCCTATTCTTTTATGCTTAGCAAAGCAGTTCAAATGTTGTTTTTATTCTGTTTTGTAAACTCAAAAATAAAGTTGCAAATTCAGAAGTTGCAGCTCGAAATGTGTCATGTTTGTCTCAACAAATTATTTTAAACGTCCAGTTGAATATTTGCAGTTTTTAAATAATCTCAAAGGGGTTTTATTATGTATGCGATTCTCATTTTTATTAATTAAGATTATTAAGAAAGGAAAGCTCAAAATAATAATAATCATCATAAAAAAAGATTCAGTACTGCATAGCTAAAGGTGCATTGTGTAATTTTTCTGGTGGAGGGTCCGTCAAATGCTTTTCTCGATGGGGATGTTATTGCTTTGTCTGGAATGTTTCACAGTATGGCATTAAACCTTTCTAGCATAGTGGAGACCAAACCAGACCAAGTTACGGGCCAGATCTGTGGAAAGGCGAGCCCAATCACAGTCAGAATGTTGTTTTTCTAGGTATTTTTGAGCTATAATACCACCTGTAATTGAATAAATGTAAGGTAGAGCTGTTTAATGTCATACTGTGGAACATTCCAGGCAGAGCAATGACATATCTATAGAAACAAGCAAGTGACGGACCCACAATCACTATTACACATTTCACCCTTAATGAAGTTTACATTTGTTTACATTTGCAATCAGAACCAACATGGCGGCACGTGGCAAAACTGACAGAATACCCAAATTAAATCTTGATTCTATGACAGTCAAATGTCATTATTTAACCTACAAAACTGCTCTTTGACTTTGAGTTCCAAACATAGCGAGTTACGTGTGCTGTTTTAATCTGCTATGGCTCTTTTGGGCGACATTTGAACTGGAGTTTGCAGACAGGAATTATGGGTGATTCGCCTGCTCGGCCATCTGCTCTGCGAGGGTCCCATGATGAGGATTACAGACGAGTGGACTAATCCCGCTCAGACAGGCAAATGCATAGATTATAGTCTGAGTTTATGTCATATATGGTGTTCATATATGACATAATGCACATGCACATCATGTTATGTACTGTATATAGAACAAGACATGAGACAGTGGGGATATATACATAGCCAGAATAAATCAGATAACACAATAATTAGGCCAGTTTGTCATCAACAGGAAATCAGATTAGTCACATCAGATGAAACACGACAAAACTCCAGGAATAAGAAAATAATAATAATATTTTTGGTGGTGACATTGTGGTAAAGGTCAAAGGTACATGCGTTGCAAACTACTAAATGAACTACAGCTCTGGAAAAAATAAGAGACCACTGCAAAATTATCTGTTTTTCTGATTTTAGTACCGTACTTACAGGTACTGTTTGGGCAAAGGGAACATTTTTGTTTGAGTCTATAAACTACTGACAACATTTCCCCCAAATTCCAAATAAAAATATTATCGTTTAGAGCATTTATTTACAGAAAATAACAAATGGTCAAAATAACAAAAATACAATATTTTCAGACCTCAAACAATGCAAAGAAACAATATCAAATTCATTTTAAAACAACATAATACTAATGTTTACACTTAAGAAGAGTTCAGAAATCAATATTTGGTGCAATAACCCTTATTTTTAATCACAGCTTTCATACGTCTTGGCATGCTCTCCACAAGTCTTTCACATTGTTCTTGGGTGACTTTATTCCACTCCTGGTGCAAGAACTGAAGTAGCTCAGCTTTGTGTTTGTGTTGGAATTCAACAGACGCTGGAATGGAATGGCTGTAATACATGTAGAGATGCTGATTTAAGAAAAAAAATGCAGTGGTCTCTTATTTTTTCCAGAGCTGTATGTTATAATGTTGTTTCCTCATCACAAACCTGGAGTTGTGTTTGTTTCACACATGTTCAACACACAAACCCTGCATATTTAGAGTTCTTCTCTCAAAAGGAAAACGCTCCGTTCCAGCTTGTGATGTCATGTAGGAAGTGCTCCATGCTTCACTAGAATTAATAGATCTGATAACTAGATCATTTCAGCCCTGGATTTGCCGATCTCTACCAAAAAAGTAGCTGTTCATTTGAAAAATACTGCTTCATGACGTCACAAGGAGTATTTTCAGTTTACGAGATGTAGACAGACTAATAATAAAGGATTACTCAAACATGTGTGAATGAAACAAAATTTGAAGTTGCATTTGGAGTGATTTGTGCATGTTTGAGCAATTTTTAATTGATTTTTTCGCATATTGCCATCCATATCCATATTGCCAACTCCTTTCACTGTACTGTACTTACTTACATATTTCGTTCTCCAGTTTTATTTTCTTATTCATTGATACACGTAGCATATCATTGTCATTGTCATTGTCATTTTGGTACAAATGAAAACAAAACAAAACAAAACAACAACTCACTAGTGTGCTTTTCATACAACTGGTGAGTGATTTAACTTTAAATGAAAGATAGTGCAATCCATAATCAAACAAGTGCACATTTTAATATAATTTTAATATAATTTACACAAAATAGCACTAAATTAAGGATACAAACATGTTATATGATTATAATAAGAAGCAATAAGTAGCAATTTGCACTCTATTCCTTTTCTTATTTTAATTTGAATTTCTCATTATTTACATCGCTATTGCTCCCAACCGTTACATACCAAAGAAAAGGCACAAAACAACAATAATATCCAGCTATTAAATATTTAGTTTTGGGGTATTACGTTATAAATACAGTATCCTAAACAATGAGAAAATAAGTGATACATGATCATATTTTAAGATGCCAAAAAGTGCACCTTTAACATAACAATCATAAACGTAAAATCATTAATGTCTCAGTTGAAATCTAACTAGGCTGGTTAATAAAGCATGTTTTAGGTTAATCTAGTCAGTAGCGTTCAGATAACATGAAAAAGAATAACTGTGATAAATGTGTGTATATTCTCTCTAAAAATGAAAGGATAAAATAAATATTCCTCATGTGAATTCCAAGTGTAGTACATACAGAACCAGTATACACGGGATTCTTGTTCATTTTTGTGACATCATCCTCACAAACTCTGCAAAGACAAGAATGCTCCATCATTATCTGTTTCTGTAATTTGAGTTAGTCTTAAAGGGGACATATTATGCTCCATTCTGGCATTTCAAAGTATTTTTAACCACATTTTTGCATTATTCTTACACTTAGATTTAGACAAACTTTTCTGATCTGCAAGGGAAATGACTTGGACAAAGTAACTCACACATCACAATATAATATAATATAATGAGTGTAAAAAATATAAATGGCAATAAATTCTAAATAAGTAGCAAAAATAACAGGTAAAAATTAAATAAAATAGAAATAAGTAAAAAAATATGTCAACATATCTCATTTCAAAACCCAAAATAGTGTAATGTCATTTCAAAGGTGCACTGTGTAACTTTTCGTTGCTTGCTTGTTTCTATGGCGATGTCATTCCGTTGCTTGGGATGTTCCACAGTATGAATTAAACAACTCCCCTACAGGTGGTTTTATAGCTCAAAAATACTTAGAAAAACAGGCATTCTGACTGCGAACGGGGTCACCTCTCCACAGATCTGACCTGTAACTTGGTCTGGTTTTGTCTCCATGAAGATAGAAAGGTTTAATGCCATACTGTGAAACATTCCAGACAAAGCAATAACATTTCCACGGAGAAAAGCATTTGACGGACCAGAAAAGTTACACAGCGCACCTTTAAGTGTGTAGAGAAACGATTTTCAACAGTTTTGCCGTAACTGTGCTAACAACAACTAGCATGCTAATTGCACTACTGTCTGGTTCACAGAGGCTAAAGACAATTATTAGATGCAGACAGGACTCAGCAACTTTATATCTTAATTAGGGCTGGGAATATTAACGCGTTAATCGCGATTAATCGCGAATCGCGATTGATCGCGAACAATTTTTTTAATCGCGATCAGAGTTTGCCAGCATTTTCCGCAATTCTACCATCCATATGCAGCTCATTTGGTTGTATTAATTAAACTCATTGTCGGTTAAACGTGCTATTTTGAGTTTGCTCGTATTTTGTTCCTTCTACGCATCCGTAGGCAGCTCGAGCGGGCTTCAATCATTTATTTACAATTTCTCAAAGTAAGCACTATTACTGGTTCATTGTTACTTTTTCCTTTCTCTGCACTTTTTTGAAATAAAAAAAATGGTGAGAAATACTTTGCATTGTGAGTTTAACTTTAGATTCGAACGGTCTTATTGCAAGATATCAATTTTAAACATGCAAAATAAATCACGATTAATCGCGATTAACTATGAAATTTCTGAGATTAGTTGCGATCAAGAAAATTAATCGTTTGACAGCCCTAATCTTAATCTATTTTAATATATCTGTGCTGTGATAGGATGCATTTTTAAAAGAATATTACTATTTCTATTATTTTTATTTGACTTAAAGTGATACTCCGGGATTTTTGACATAGGGTCCAATTTTCTAGTTAGCCAGCGTGTAGGATATGTGTAGAGAAAGTTATTTTGCGATTTCATGCAGTCTTTGTAAAATCTGAGTTGGCTGTTGCTAAGCTAGCGAAAGTGAACGTCCTGCAGCTAGCCAGCCACTAAAATAGACATACCCAGTACAAAACAAACACCCAAACAAATCAGTTATTATGCCAGGGTATCGATTTAAATATCTGTGTTGATATAATAAGATTTTGAACGAAACGGACCTTGCTTCAAACGACTTAATTGACGCATATTGGGGGACTAGTTTCTAAGCAGCGGCGGAATTTTACTTCTCCCTCGTCAATTCATCAGCAGCAGTTGTCATTATTACAAAGAGTAGAGACTGGAGGCATGCATTACACACGTTGGTGAGTAACAGAAACAGGAGACCTAACTTAGAAGATGTGAGTATAATCATCTCACTGATTTTGCAACTGGCCAAACGCTCCTACATTCAACATTTTTTTCTGGCACACCACTTACCGCATTGATAACTGGCCATTAGGTCCAGCAGGTCTAGGTCGTTTCTTCCAATTTATCTTTTCGACGCAGAAGAATGTCTCCAGTACGCCACGATTGAGATGGGGCAAGAAGTCCTGGTGCTCTGTTATGCAGACATCATTGGAAGTGCTATGGCCACCAGACACATCTAGACTTCGAAACGAAGTATCTAGCTCCAGCTCTTGCATTTGTGGGATAACTAAGTCCCACTCCCTGCAGCAAAAACATTCATCCTCGTTCTCCATAACTTCGCAATTTCGGCACTGACACCACCAATCCCCGGTTCTTCTGTCCCGGCTTTCTGCTGCAGCTTCGGCGGCGGCTGCATTTGCAGACGCGCTCTCTTGTTCTCTTGCTCTTTGTAAATCCATCTCTTTCAATTCTTCGTCCGTATACTCCGGCTCATACAAGTATGGTTCACTGGAAAAATGCAACTGCTCTTCCTCCTCATCAAAATAATCGGGCTCGCCAAACATTGCCATACTTTGAACAGGCTCCGTGTGCTCACTTTTACAGTTGCGAGGTTGCTAGTAAACAAACTATTAGAGCCGGTCGGATTGGGACATGCGGGTGATATCAATCCGCGGCTGTCAAGCTTTCAATGAGGAAGTACGAATTGCTGATGATGATCAAAGGAATACATGCTTGGTTTACTTCCTTAATCATTCTATCAACACAGATATGTACATCGATACCCTGGCATAATAACTGATTTGTTTGGGTGTTTGTTTTGTACTGGGTATGTCTATTTTAGTGGCTGGCTAGCTGCAGGACGTTCACTTTCGCTAGCTTAGCAACAGCCAACTCAGATTTTACAAAGACTGCATGAAATCGCAAAATAACTTTCTCTACACATATCCTACACGCTGGCTAACTAGAAAATTGGACCCTATGTCAAAAATCCCGGAGTATCACTTTAACTTTACTTTGTCTTGATTATTCCACAGTACAGAAATAAACAGGTTAATCACAATGGAGACAGGTTAATGATCAGATCTATGGAGAGGCAAACTCATGGCACATGGTAAGAATGCATCTTTTTTTTAGATGTTTTTGAGCTATAAAACACTGAGAATTTAACAAATGCAAGGGAGATATGTCTAACGCCCTACTGTGAAACATTCTCGTCAAAGAAATAACATCTCCATGGAGACAAGCAAGTAGCGGACTCCCCACCTTCGAAGGCATAAGTCAAAAATTTAAACCGAGTGTTTTTATTTGTTCTAAAGAAAGAATGCCACATCTCCAAAATGAAAATACTCAAAACCTTTCGGAATAAAACTAGATACGCGAAGAACAATTTTGCGTAATATGTCCCCTTTAATGTTCTACACTCACAACTTACCTTCAAAGTCCACTGTCCCATCTCCGTTGTTGTCCGCCTCCCTCACCACCGCCTCAATCTCCTTTTGATTGGTTTGTTCGCCCAAAAGCTTCACCATGGCGTGCCTCAACTCATCTATGGTGATTGAGCCGTCTCCGTCAATATCAAACTAAAAAAAACATCAAAACACAGGAATATAGTACAAAAACGTAGGTAAAAGTATGATTAGCAGGTGCTGAGTCCTTTATCAAATTTGCGTCAATCATGCTAGTCGTTATAGTCAAGTTATATACGTTTGCCTTAAAGTTCACTGTGTAACTTTTTGTCTGGGGTCAGTCACTTTTCTTGTTTCCGTGGATATGTTATTTCCCTGTCTGGAATGTTCAGCAGTATAACTTTAACATTTCTAGCTTACATTTATGCAATTACAGGTGGTTTTATAGCTCAAACATATCTAGAAAAACAGGCACCTTGACTGTGAGTGGAGTTTTTTGACATCAGGTTAAGGTTAGGGTTAGTATCAGGGTTAGGTTTAGGAATAGGTAAGTTTAGGGTTTTTGGTTAGGTCTGCTAAAAAGAAAATTATAAATAAACAAGTGTATTAGTTAACTGTATTTAATAGATGACAAAAAATACTGTCCATGTCTCTTTATATTTGCTGTAATTACATCAGCTGATTGTGAAATTAACTCACTCTCCATGAAAAATACAACACGCAGCAGTTAGCCTTGATTGGCATGGAACTTATCTAATTCTAGATCAGTTGAAAAACTACCATCTCTTCAGACTAGGAAGTTATGATTTGGTCTGCTTCAATGCGTATTTGCGCTGCTGAAAATCATCAATTTTCAAAACGCTCAACATAAATAAAATGCCACTTATCCATTTCCTCCAGAAGTGCGGTTGTATCATAGATTGGATAAAGAGGACTAAGGTAGTGTGACGTCACCCACAGCGCTTGGCTCCAGTCAAATGAAGCTCATCGAAGCTAACTGTTACAGGGACAAATCTGGAGCCGAGTTCCATATTAGGAATTCCGGCTCAGTGTATTATAGCAACCAATCAGCCAATCAAAACACAAAACCAGAGATGTTTTTGATGAGGAAATAACATAATAACATACACACATGGACAAAATTGTTGGCACCCATTGGGTAATGAAAGAAAAACTCACTAAATTGAATCTGAAATAACTTGGAATAACTTGAATATGACAAAATTAATAATAAATAAAAATTCTATGAAATTTAACCAGTGAAAGTCAGACATTGCTTTTCAACCATGTTTCAACAGAATTATTAAAAAAAAACAAAACTCATCAAACAGGCCTGGACAAAAATGATGGTACCCTTAACTCAGTGCTTCTCAAATAGTGGGGCGGGCCCCTCTGGGGGGGCGTGGCGTGATGCCAGGGGGGGCGCGTATGACCCTGGGAAACATGTTTTTTTGCTGTACTGTACTAGAACTAAGTGTAATTGCACATCAACAACAGTAGTTGGCAGTGGCGTTCTCACATGCGATTTACGCACAGTCTCACCATTAACAGAACATCCTCTGTCACAGAAAAAACACGTATATTCCACTGAGTCATGTCCTTTAGTCCGACAGAAGCTGACGCATCAGTGGCACAAGGAGAGAGTGTATTTTTTTCAGTGCATTTAGCTTATGCAAATGAGGTGGTTTTAAGTTTTATTTCTGTAAAACGTAAACAAATGTGCGCAAAGCTGCATTAAAAACACATTCATACTTGAGTCCTCAGTGCAGTCTTTGTTGTAAGTTTCTTTCTTTTTTTTGTTTATAATGTTAATAAAAGGATACATTGGTGTTCCAATAACAATTTTCTAGACAAATAATACTATTTATAGTCGCGCGCAGGAAAGGGGGCGTGAAATTTTTTCTTCTTCCTAGGGGGGGCGTCACAGAAAATAATTGAGAAGCACTGCCTTAACTTAATATTTTGTTGCACAACCTTGTGAGGCAATCACTGCAATCAAACGATTCCTGTAACTGTCAATGAGAGTTCTGCACCTCTCAGCAGGTATTTTGGCCCATTCCTCAAACTGCTCCAGTGCTCTCAGGTTTGAAGGGTGCCTTTTCCAGGCGGCATGTTTCAGCTCCTTCCAAAGATGCTCAATAGGATTTAGGTCAAGGCTTCTTTCTGTCATTAACCAAAGGGTGCCAACAATTTTGTCCACATGTGTAGATCAGAGAATAGCATAAAATAGGCCCTTTAAGTAAAGTACAGATACCAAAAAACTCTACTTAACTGCCACTTGTACTTCATTACTTTCCACCACTCATGTATCCTCATAGAAAATCTCTGCTCACCTCTTTAAACGCATCCTTGAGCTCCTTTAGGCCAATCATCCCAGCAGTCTCAGCCAGGAGCTTTGGAGTCATTAACTCCACAAAGTCTTCGAAATCCACCCGGCCGCCCACTGCAACCGAAGAAAAGTAATGCGGATTAGAATCAGAATCGTGAGTCTAGACACGGACTGGAAAGAAGTACAGATACACACGATACTATAGGCCTGCCAAGATAACAACAATTTTTAGTACAATATATGGCTGAAGCAAATATACACAATCAATTATAATATTGAAACTAACTAAACTGAACCCAAAACCCAACAGCAGATTTTAAAAGGTTTTATTACGCTATTTAAAAAAAAAATCTATTTTATAATGTTGTTTCCTCATCACAAACATACACAGAATTGAGTTCTTTTCTTAAACTGAAAACACTCTGCTCCACTTTGTGATGTCATGCTGTGATAGAGGAAGTGCTCCACTGTGTTTTTAAGCTCTACACCCCTTCATTAGAATAATTTGGATAACTTCAGCCCTGGAACTAAAGGGAAAAGCTTGAACAAAATCATTTGGATGATTTCAGCCTTGGAATTGCCAAACTCTCCAGAACAAAAGGTAAAAAAGTAGCTGTTAACTTGAAAATTACCGCTTCATGACATCACAAGGTGGATCAGAGCTTTTTGAGCTTTGGAGATGTAGACAGATTAATAATAAAGGGTTCCTCAAACATGTGTGAATGAAGCAAAACACAACTCCAGGTATGTTTTTGAAGAAGTAACAGCATTATAACATAACTTAAAGCTCACAAGAGTACATTTTGCGTAATATAGGACCTTTAAACCTTAAAAACTATATTGTTAAACTATATAGCCATATACAGTATATACATATAACCAAAAATAACCCAAAATTTAGACTTAGACTTACAAAATTTCCTAGTTCTACAAAGAAAATATACACACGATAAATACTGACCCCCAAAAATGATATTCAGTGGTGAAATATAAAAAAGTTAAAGTAGCAAACGACTGTATTTAAGTTGAATAAATAAATAAATAAATAAATAAATAAATAAATAAATAAATAAATAAATAAATAGTATCTGTACTTTACTTAAAGGGATATGCCACCCCCAGGTCAAATTTGGGCATCTCCCCACAGTCCAGAGACTAAAATAAGTGGTGGAAAGCGTTTTCCTGCTCACCCAGCCATTGTCCGAGTCTGTCGCCACTGACCGCCGCGGTATCTGCAGCTCCTCCGCCTTAGACTGGAGTCTAACGTCGCCAGAGAAAGATTTCGGCCAAAAGGAATTAATTTGCTCTATGCGTTTCCCAATTACTTTATGTGTAGTGCGCATTCATATCGAGTGCAAATAAATGTGCAAATCAACACGGAGAGCTTGCCTTGGTCATTTTGGGTGGGAACTATTTTCCAGTGCGGAAGAATACAGCCGAATCACGCAGCACGCTGCCAGGGGAATCCCTGTTACGCACCGGGAAGGGAGTTCCCCTGTTGCACAACGTGGTGCGTGATTCGGCTGTATTCTTCCGCACTGGAAAATAGTTCCCACCCAAAATGACCAAGGCAAGCTCTCCCTGTTGATTTGCACATTTATTTGCACTCGATATGAATGCGCACTACACAGAAAGTAATTGGGAAACGCATCGAGCAAATTAATTCCTTTGGCCGAAATCTTTCTCTGGCGACGTTAGACTCCAGTCTAAGGCAGAGGAGCACCAGATACCGCGGCGGTCAGTGGCGACAGGCTCGGACAATGGCTGGGTGAGCAGGAAAACGCTTTCCACCACTTATTTTAGTCTCTGGACTGTGGGGAGATGCCCAAATTTGACCTGGGGGTGGCATATCCCTTTAAGTCCATTTTAAAGTGGATCTGTACTTTCTACTCCTCTACATTTTTGAACAGGACGAAAAAGTTAAATATTTATATTTAAAGTATTTTTTTATGATTGCCTGAGACCTGCTGAAAGGTTGAGGGTTTATTTTTAACACATAAAAAAAAACACAAAACAACAACAACAACAACAACAACAACAACTAATAAAAACATCTGGAAATCTTTATCAACACCTCTAAGGTTTTTACTCTTTAAGTACATGCTTAAAAATGATACTTTAATACTTTTACTGTATTTTTACTGTACTTTTACTTAAGCAACAAAATGGAGAACTTCTTTCACCACTGCATATACTGAACAATAAATTCATATAGTAATTATTGTCACAGAACAACGCAATACACTACTGCCATCTTATCTGCTGTGATTTAGATTTTATGTCAGATGCCCTACCTTGCTTTACTTTCTTTACTAGGCTTGCGTTCAGTAAAGGAGAGTGTATTTGTGTGTTGTTGTGATTGTAGGGATAACTACAACGGCACAAAAATGCATATATAAAGAAAATACTTGGTTTCACAAAATTTGACTTGTGATCCACTTTGTTGATGCTAGTATTTATTTAAAGGTCCCATGGCATGAAATTTTCACTTTCTGAGGTTTTGGAACGTCAATGTGAGCTCCCCTACCCTGTTTAGCCCCCCCCCCTCATGGTTAAAAGTTGCGAAATGTCTAAACTGAGCATTTGCGATCCTTTTCTGCGTTACAAAAAATCGGAGCTCAAACGGGTGATTTTGAACAAGGCACCTTATTGATGTCAGATCGAAAAAAGAAATGCAAATGCAGTTCCACCCCCGTCTGTCTGTACTCAGCGTCTCTGTAAATCACGCCCAGAGAGTTTGGACTGCGAATGCGCTAGGCAATGCGAAATGGGTCAGCAGGTAGCAGACCTTCTCTTGAAAAAGCTGCATAATTCACCTTTAAATACAGTGTAATAATTGTAAAATGTACTACTTTGGAAACTTCTGCATTATTGTGTCTAGTTAAAGCCATAGTATGAAATGAGGCTACCTCGTTATGTTTTGGCTATTAGGTTGTCAGTCAAACTCCCTATGCTTCTAGCATAACTGACTTGCTGGCGTGCTGGGATTATGTGGTTTACATACGCCTCTCATGCATTTCACATACACAAGCGTAAGGAGGAGGCGGGAGGAAGCATTTCCACTTAGGGAGCTGTGGAGGAGGGGTGTGGTTTCATGCATGTCCAACATTTGAAATATTAAGTTTGAACCAGAGCAAAAAGATGAGGTGATAATAATCTGTATAATGTTTGTGAAGTGTACTGTGTGCCTCTCACAGTTCATGTTGATGTTCTGGCTCAGTTCGATGAGCTCCATCTCTGTGGGCATGTAGCCCATCGTCCTCATCAGGTTCCCCAGGTCTTTACAGCTGATGTAGCCATCTTTGTCTTTGTCAAACTCCACAAATGCCTCACGCAATTCTGGGAAAATAAATAAATAAATAAAAAATATATAATAATAATAATAATAATAATAATAATAATAATAATAATAATAATAATAAAACCATCACAAGAACTTGGGGACCAAAACACTCTTTCAAAGACTGCCAATCAAATGGACTGATGGGAATGAATAAATAAATAAATAAATAAATAAATAAATAAATAAATAAATAAATAAATAAATAAATAAATAAATAAATAAATAAATTTACAGAAAATTACAATAAAATAACTTAAAGGTTTAACTTTTCTGGTGGAGGGCCTGCTAAATGCTTTTCTCCATGGAGATGTTATTGCTTTTTCTGGAATGTTTCACAGAATTGCATTAAACCTTACTATCTTCATGGAGACCAAACCAGGCCAACAGCTCAGAATGCCTGTTGTTCTCAGCATTTTTGAGCCACCTGTAATTGAATAAATGTGAGGTAGATCTGTTTAATGTCATATTGTGGAACATTCCAGGCAGTGCAATGACATATCCGTAGAAACAAGCAGACGACAGACCCCAAACCCAACGAGAAACTTACACAGTGCATTTTTAAACATGTTAAATCTTAAAATTTTCAAAAGTGCATGTTCTGTTAGTCTTTTTCAAAAATAGTTCAAAGGTTAGTGCTAAAAAGAACAGAAATTGAAAATAACAAAAATAGGTAAATATTTGTATCCTTCTTATTTTTTAAAAATTTAAATTTCAGGACCAAGACTAAAAGTTTATTCAAAATGTTATGGTTTGTCACTTTCGTCAATGTACAAAATGTCTCTTGCGTCCTTTTTAGTTTGAGCCCTAAAATTATGTAATGGCATCAGATTTTTGGTTTATTTATTTATTTTATTTTATTTTGAGATGCAATCTGATGGATGAATAAATACACTTCAAAATAATCACAACGAAAATGACCAGTTCGAAATTGTGATTGGATACAAGACTCCTGCCATGAACACACATCACATCACCACAAACAACTATTCTAAAAAAAAATATGAAATCTGTATTTACCGTCAATTTCATCATTCGTAAGTCTTCTCTGCAAAGAAAAAAGTTTCAAGTATTAAACCATTTTTATATTTGCATAAAACCATTTACAATTTCAATACAATTTGAATAATAAAGACAGAATCATACTCAAGCAACAGTGACTCACATGTCTCTTGGCGGCTCCTTTGAGAAAAATGCACGGCTGTTTTAAACTCATGATCGCAGAATCGTTTTATGTGCAAATCGATGAAAAATAAAAGCATAAAAAAAATCTAAATTCTTCTTTTTCTTCTTCTTATTTCCTTTCTCCCTTTTGGTTCATGAGTGGACAGCGGTCAAGTGCATCGTGATGTGGATTATCTCGACAGCTTTGGTCCAGAAAAGCAAGATAAATCTGGGAGAGAGATAGCGGCGGCTTAACACGGACTATGTTATACTATGTACATGTAGTATCGTATGGTACAGGGCCAAAAATACGGCCCTGGCATTTTTGGCTTAGACCGGCCCCTCATAATTAGTGGCGCACAACGGACTAATTTATGTATGTGTTCCCGGAAGCAAAGTATTTTACTATTGTTACGTCTTGGCCGAGTAGAAACCAAGATTTAAAAAAAATTAAGAAAAAATCCCAGCTTCCAAAAACCACCAGCAAACCCGCAGGAACTACACATTTAATGGTTTATTCAAAATGCATCTTACACACACACACACACACACACACACACACACACACACACACACACACACACACACACACACACACACACACACACACACACACACACACACACACACACACACACACACACACACACACACACACACACACACACACACACACAAACTTTCTCATCGAATCTACACGATTCACGTAGGTCACCTGTGACTTCAAAACAGTGAATTTCGCCAAAAGGTGAGCGAGTTCCATGCCTGTCCATCACCTAAAATTAAATACTACCTGCTTACCTGCTTACCTGCTTACCTGCTGTGCCTGCGCTACACTTCCTTGGTCACTTTGTTCCTCGGGTTCCCTCGGGTTCCCTCGGGTTCCCTCGGGTTCCCTGTCCACAGTCTCTGGCTGCTCCTCTCCCTGTCCACCTTCAACCTGCAGAGGACGTGGAGGCTTAGGTTTAAAACGTCCACTGTCTATATTAAAGATGGACCAGTGGGCCACCTCCTCTAAATTGTAGGTTGGTCTCTAAGTAAAAAAAACAAAAAAAAAACAGCGTCGGCCCCTGGGACTGCCAGAAAAATGCCCGGTATTCCCGATTACCAGTCCAGGCCTGATAATCACCCAAACTGCTGGGTCAAAATAACCCAGAGTTGAAAAGTACAATTTCTGGGAACTATTGATCCTGATTTGAGTACTGTTTACCCATTCATATTCTTTTAATGATCTCAGTAATTTTCAAAATTGTGTGAAAAAATAAAATTTTAACTTTGCAGAAAAGTTTTAACCATTGAAAACATGACAATATTTAAACTAAAAGAAGTGTTCATGCTCTAATAAATTCTTTCACTTTAAGTAATTTTAACTAATACAGAGGTGTATTTTTGCTGTGTAGACACAAATATAACCTGTTCTGTTTACCATTTTTGCCGATCATCATGATGTAGGACCCCAGATACTTGTTGACTCCAAAGATGTCGAGGACGCAGATGTGTAGAAGATGATGTCGATGCAGTAGACTCTCCCGTAGCCCATGTACGGCTCAGGCTGCAGGTGAAGCATCAGACCCAGGAGGAATGTGCAGATGGCCACCAGGTCTGTGATGTTCCAATACTCCTCCATCCACACACTCACCTTCTGCTTCAGCTTCCCCAGCTCAGACATCAGGATCGAGGCATGACAGGTCTGTTTAGGGCTGGAACTACTAACCAGATTCATCACTTTATAAATTATGGAAATTGTTGTTAGTAAATTCAGAAATCAAATGAAGCTTAAAATCAAAATAGGCTGTATACTAGGCTGAACAATTTTGGAAATAATCAGGAAAATGTGATGTGAGCTCATATTGCGCTATTTTCTGATCTAATATTATAATGTTTCCTTTTCACAAACATACCAGGAGTTGTTTTGTTTCATTCACACAAACCCTGCATATTTGGGAGTTCTTCTCAAAATGATAGTATTCTGTCCCACCTTGTGATGTCATGTGGTAATACAGGAAGTGCTGCACTGTTTTTAAACTCCAAACGCCTTCACTAGAATCATTCTTGAAAATTCCAGAGCTGAAATGATCCATCCCTTCTAAACAAACAGTAAAAGGTAGCTGTTAACATGTTGAGTTCATTTACATGTGTCTGGACCTGCCAACATGTACAGATTTTGCGTAGCAGGCATGCATTATGACCGCCTTGTACGCTTGTACGATTTGCAAATAAACTGTGCAAATGTGTAATTTAGAACAAATCGTACAAGAGTATAAAAAATGTATAAAAACCCAGTATATGGTGGCATTTCTGGTTGCCTCTAGAATCACACTTTGAACAATTTGTCAGAAGTGATTAGGATTATGAAAATCTTGAGATTATGGACTATTTTCTACTTAGTCTGCGCTCTACTCACTGTGCATTGGTTTTCAGTTATATTTATTATACAGGTATCTTTGTAGGTTATAAGACTTGTAGGGAAGTGTACAAATAAATAAATGTCACAGGGTAAAAATTGTTCAGCGTTATTAAAGTCCCACACATTTACCACAAGAGGGAGCTATGACACTTTTATGAACGCACCCTTCTCATCGTTTGCAAGAAAAGCAATAACTACAAACATGTATAATTGTAGGAATAAATCATACATAATGGCCTCACAAATCTTTAAATGCACTATATTACGCTATTCATACTCTTGTCAATGAAATGGATTGGATGGAATGGATTAAATACTGTGTCATAAATTTTAGATTTCTATGCTTAAATCTTGTGATCCAAAGTAAAGTAACAAATGTGGGTCTACTTTCTACACTACATTTTAGATCTGGACAGAAAAGTAAAAAGCATGTTGAAATGGCTGAGACTTTTTCTTTCTTTTTTTTTTCTTCTTTTTTTTAGCACATTTAATTTGAGTTTCTGTCCCAACTTTGAGCAAGCCAAATACACAGCCAGAAAAATTAAGACATCAATTGAATCACTTAAAGTCAACTAAATTCTTTATCAAAATCACTACATTTCATCCTTTAACTGTTCTAAAAAATCTCTGCAAAATACTTTTTAACATAGGACTACAGGCTACTTATTGTCCAACATTGCAAATCCTAAGTTAAACTATCTAAACGTATCGATATAAAACCAGAGTACTTTAAAGTATGCAATAATATTCAGTATCACGTTGTCTCCACACTTAAGCCGTATTATAGCCTAACTATTCCCTTTAGCCTGATGAAATACGTGACAAACGGCTTAACTATAGATTTCACGCATCCTAATAAACATTATGACCGCGAAAATGTTTAGCTATCTTTTGTAAATTATCGCAATAACGTTCACGTTAATGATAGTGACAGAAATGCGAATTGTTTGAGTAGCAAAAGAGCTACAGCGAGACTGACCCGCCACCGCAGTTGTGTTTACTACCACCAAAATCTGAGTTAATTAAAACAAAACGCTGTATTCAAGAGCCAAGTTTAATGTACGTGTTTACTCTTTGACGTCTCCTCTCACGATTTACGTACAAAAATTTTACCACAAATCAGAGTTTAGACTAATTTGAAGCGAAATGTAGAAAAAAGTCGACGCAGAGTATCCTCCTAGATGGGGAATCAGGAAGATTTGGTAGATTATATTTAAAAATAAACGTTACTGCGACGATTTAGATGTGTTCAATGGAAAGATAGGACTGTGCGCTAAATAATTATGTATATATTGTATGGGTTAAAATGCAGATTTTGTGAATTTTTAACTTTAAAGTGGGAAGAGAAAACACAGAGCAGAGACGCGGGCGCAGAGTAGAAGGGGTTGAGTCTCTACGGTTCTCATGTGTGTTATAAGTCTCCTCCACGCGCGTCCTGGACTTAGACTCGGATCTAACTCGAACACCCGAACCATGGCAGAGACTGCTCCCGCACCGGCCCCCGCTCCGGCCAAAGCCAAGGCCCCCAGGAAGAAGGCCGCGGCCAAGAAGAAGGAGGGCCCCAGCCTCCAGAAGCTCATCACCGACGAGATCGCCGCTTCTAAGGAGCGCAAAGGCGTCTCCGTGGCCGCTTTGAAGAAAGCCTTGTCCGCGAAGGGCGTGGATGTGGCAAAGGCCAACAAGCGCATCAACACCGCCCTCAAGAAGCTGGTGACCTCCGGCGCCGTGAGCCAGACCAAGGGCACGGGCGCGTCCGGCTCCTTCAAACTGGCCAAGACCGAAGCCAAGCCCAAGACAGTGAAGAAGAAGGCCGCCGCCAAGCCCAAGAAGCCAGCGGCAAAGAAAGTGGCCAGCCCCAAGAAGAAGGTGGCCGCCAAGAAGCCCGCGGCCAAGAAGCTTAAATCCCCGGCCAAGAAAGCAGCGGTGAAGAAGGCAGCGCCCAAGAAAGCAGCGGCCAAGAAGCCCGCCAAGAGCCCCAAGAAAGCGGTGGCCAAGAAGCCCAAGGCGGTCAAGAAGACCCCCAAGAAGGCCCCCGCCAAGAAGGCCGCCCCCAAGAAGGCCAAGAAGTAAACTCTGACGCCACTCCCCCCACACAAAGGCTCTTTTAAGAGCCACCACTCTCACCAAAGAGCTCACCTCTGTCCCGCTACAGTCATGTGCTTGTGGACGTGCTCCGTTACCTCAGACACAGACCACTGCTCCCATTATTACCCAATACCGCAAACCGCCTGCTGCTATACTGCACTAACACTACTATAAATCATTAACAAACTAAATTAGAAATACGTAACATATGTGAGCGTAGGTGTGAGGGCAGTACAAGTGTGTGTGTGTGTGCTTATTTATAGTATCGATACTAGTACTAAATTGTATCTTGTTGATATGAGAGGACACGCACACTTAAAATCAGATTCTTACTGGAGCTATCAGTGTGTTTGAGCGTGCCCTGTTAACAGCAAAGTCATGTGATTTCTTTCCTGTCATGCTCCCTCCCACATCAGGGTTTGTGGTCTTTGCAAGTCATTTATCTAATCTTACAGGTTGATTATATGATTATATTTTGGTGGTGCGCATGTAAACAAAGCCTCTGACCCCTGGCAAAGACTCGTTCTTTTGAGCGCGCGGGGACAGGGGCGGGGTTAAAGTTTGAACTCAGAGCGCGAGCCCCGCGCAGCCAATCGGCTTCGCCCTGGTTTCTATAAAAAGCCACAGCCTTCTCCTGAATCTCATACCGTCTTGGGTTTTCACTGAACGCAGAGAAAATGGCCAGAACCAAGCAGACCGCTCGTAAATCCACCGGAGGAAAAGCTCCCAGGAAGCAGCTCGCCACCAAGGCTGCCCGTAAGAGCGCCCCGGCCACCGGCGGCGTCAAGAAGCCTCACCGCTACAGGCCCGGCACCGTGGCTCTCAGGGAGATCCGCCGTTACCAGAAGTCCACCGAGCTGCTCATCCGCAAACTGCCCTTCCAGCGCCTCGTCAGGGAGATCGCTCAAGATTTCAAGACCGATCTGCGCTTCCAGAGCTCAGCCGTCATGGCCCTGCAGGAGGCCAGCGAGGCGTATCTGGTGGGTCTGTTCGAGGACACGAACCTGTGCGCCATTCACGCCAAAAGGGTCACCATCATGCCCAAGGACATCCAGCTGGCCCGCCGCATCCGCGGAGAGAGGGCTTAAGCCGACCCGTCACCGAACCCAACACAACGGCTCTTTTAAGAGCCACCTACACCAACCGAGAGTCACACTTCCACTCAAATGGCAGATGCTTTTATCATGTTTTAATCATTTAAACTGACATATTTCATAGTTGTACAACTTGTACACCCACCATGTGAATAGTCCCAGCTGTGATTAAAGCGTTTCAAGTGGTTCCCCAATGGGAAGAACAGGGAATCGGACCCAGCACTTCGTACTGTTTATCCTGATGCTCAGTACAGATGTGAGACATGTTTATTTAGTGTCGCAGCACTAAAGCAAAACCTTTAACGACCTTTGTCCCCCTCTAATACATTCCCCAGTCCGAGGTCCGTTTTCTGTATAACGTACAATGAAAAGGCTATATTATTACAAACATTACGCTACTTTATATCGTATCAGTTCAGCCTTTCATTCTTGCTTTAAACGGGTTTGTTTCATGTAAATAAGACGCGCTGCTGTCACGGACTTGCATAAGGGCAGGTTTTAAAACAATTTCTCTTGTGGATCAATAAAATGTGTCTAAGTTTTGTGAAAAAGCTTGACTGTTTTCAAGATTAATGCGATTGTTGTGAAAAGCGCGCGCCCTGGATTAGAGCTGCGCGCTCAAAGTGCTGACCGAGCGTGTTTTCTTATTGGTCCGTCGGAGTGAAAGTCCTCCAATCAGCGATCAGGACGGTCTTTATATCTCCAACCGCGGAGCTACTCGGCACAGTTCATTCTTTCTAGACTCAGTTCTCCGTAATAATGTCAGGACGTGGTAAAGGCGCCGGAAAAGCCAGAGCTAAGGCGAAGAGCCGCTCCTCCAGGGCCGGACTGCAGTTCCCAGTGGGCCGTGTCCACAGGCTGCTCAGGAAGGGCAACTACGCTGAGCGCGTAGGAGCCGGAGCTCCGGTGTACCTGGCCGCGGTGCTCGAGTACCTGACCGCTGAGATCCTGGAGTTGGCCGGCAACGCCGCCAGGGACAACAAGAAGACCCGTATCATCCCCCGCCACCTGCAGCTGGCCGTCCGCAACGACGAGGAGCTCAACAAGCTGCTCGGAGGTGTCACCATTGCCCAGGGTGGTGTGCTGCCAAACATCCAGGCCGTGCTTCTGCCCAAGAAGACCGAGAAGGCCAAGTAAACAGCCAGACCGAAACAACCACATAACGGCTCTTTTAAGAGCCACCCACTCGCTACGAAGGGCACGATATTCTCCATCTTATTAATGGACAACATACAGTTAATGCCTCAGTCTCCTGTAGTCTCTTATTTTGAGAAGGTGAATTTCCTTTCGACCAATAAAACTTGTATTGTTTTCATATTACATATTTTAAAAAAGCGCAACTATTACTTAGAACACCAATACCCCATCTTATCGACAGGAATGAAACACGTGATGCATACTTTATAAAGTTATATCTTGTACTTGTATCTCTTTTATAAAAAGCTTCGACAGTGGAAAAATGCATAGCACATTCACGTGGCCGATGTCCAAATCTTGTCAGATACTGTCTTTCTTGCTTTGGACCACACGCCTGACTTCGTCTGAAATTTGCATTAAAGAGATATTTACTTTACTCTGTGCTTATATGAAAGAGCCGTTCATATTAAAAGCAATAATACAACCGAAATCCTATATAAACTATATACAAATCGCTTTTTAAGAGAATAGATCGCGTTGATTTGAACATAAATCTGCAATATCTGGAAATCTAATTGATTTTCAATCAGTCCTGGAAGATATTATATTCAATTTAATACTAACACGTCTTCCACGAGTCAAACAAGACAACAAAATTGGCGTTCGTGAGAACAAAAGAGAGCGGTGTGCGATTGGACCAATCAAATTTGAGAATCGGCGCAGCTGCTTTGCATGGGGCGGGTATAAATACAGCGGACAGACACAAGCGTCGACATTCGTGCGCCTGATCTTAGAAGAGCTCGTCATGCCTGATCCAGCAAAGTCCGCCCCCAAGAAGGGTTCCAAGAAAGCGGTCACTAAGACCGCCGGCAAAGGCGGCAAGAAGAGGAGAAAGACCAGGAAGGAGAGCTACGCTATTTACGTGTACAAGGTGCTCAAACAGGTGCACCCCGACACCGGCATCTCCTCTAAGGCCATGAGCATCATGAACTCCTTCGTCAACGACGTCTTCGAGAGGATCGGCGGTGAGGCCTCCCGCCTGGCGCACTACAACAAGCGCTCCACCATCACCTCCAGGGAGATCCAGACTGCCGTGCGTCTCCTGTTACCCGGAGAGCTGGCTAAGCACGCAGTGTCCGAAGGTACCAAGGCCGTCACGAAGTACACCAGCTCCAAGTAGCCTGCGCATTCAACCAAAACAACGGCTCTTTTCAGGGCCACTCATATTCTAAAGAGCACTTTATAATATTGGTTTGAAGAAGTTTAATTAAGTTGTGTTGCTACTTTGCTCCGCCTTCAACACAGTCATCCCCCACAGACTCGCCCACAACTTTTATAGCTGTATAGATTCAAAGCTAACCTCTGCAGTTTTACAAGATCTGTCTTTAGATTAGAGGTTTTTGGTTTAGAGAGTTGTATGCTGTTTGCATACAATAATCATACTTTATACCTTAGTCATGTAAAATTTCAACTCATTTATATATGCATAGGCAGTTCATTTTGACAGTTGTATTATGCTATCAAATAAGGCTCTGACTGAAGGTAGCTCAGGGGTAGCACATTCTGACAGCCCAGACACAGAAATCTATAAACATCTATACAACATAAACATCTATAAATGTTTACCACATTCATGTTATTCCATCACATGTACATATTTATGTAGCAAACCCCTTAATAAAAATTTACCTCTGTTGCATGAGGTCACCAGAAATCCCCATATATTATACATAAGATAAGATAAGCCTTTTATTGTCTCCTTAGAGAAATTTGTCCTCTGCATTTGACCCATCCTGTCATCAGGAGCAGTGGGCTGCACCCGAGGCGCGCCCGGGGACCATCTCCACGATCTTCTTGCTTCGGCTTGGTCAGGACCTCGGCTGGAGAATCCTCCCACAGGTGGCTCACGTCACAACGGGCCTCGATGTATCTTCTGCCATGGGGGCTACCAGTGTCCGCAGACACTGGGGGCGAGGTGGGGTTAAGTGTCTTGCCCAAGGACACAACGGCAGCGCTCATCTGTGGGAGCTTGGATCACATGTGGTCCACCCGTCAAGACCGGGATTCGAACTGCCAACCCCTGGATCACCAGGCAAGCGCTCTACCACTGAGCTACTGCCGCCCCAGAAACATGCCAGAAATAGTTCTGAAGAAAATATAAGAAAGGCACTTACCAGTAAAAGATGAAGATTTTGTAAATACTTGTAATTATTTTTGAAATGTGTGCCTTGTATGGTGCCTTGTGTGACTATGTGAGAGTGTCTTTATCTGTGTTCCTGTGTGGCAAGGTTGATTGAGATATTTCACTGTAATTTATTCATGTAATAGGGACTGCAGATGGAAACTAGCTATGTAGCTATAATCTGGTGCAGATCATCTTTGTTTTATGAGCTTAATGTCTCTGTACATTGTTCCTTTTCAAATAAAGACTAAACTAAAATAAACTAAACTAAAATCCAGTGAGCATTTACATATACTGGATAAATCCACATTTCTTCTGCTGGGAATTTCATCTGAATAATGGGATTCATACAAAGTGTTGTTAATTCAGGTTACTGGTGTTACATAATATCACTAGATAATAACAAAACAAATACATTACTTTTCTAAGACGCTGAAATCTTCCGTTAAACAAACATCCAGCTATCACAGCACTGAGCTGATGAATGCGTTCCTGTTAGAAAACAATTAAGTGTGTAATGAAAAAACTGTACTGCAGGGGACATTAAACAAATGTAATGAGAACATAATATAACGTATAATATATATATATATATATATATATATATATATATATATATATATATATATGTATATATATATATATATATATATATATATATATATATATACATATATATATATATACATATATATACATATATATATATACATATATATATACATATATATATATATATATATATACATATATATACATATATATATATATACAATGTGTTATACGTTCACATGGAAGCAAAATAACAAAATACGATGTAATGAAAATGATAACGATGCAGTCAAATGTTAAATCCAAACTATATCATCTGACGTAGGTATTCTGCCGCAAATCTAACATTCACATATCGTTCCTTACATGCTTAATTCATTAAAACATACAATAAAACCAATACACTGTTAAAATGTTACTTACTTGCGTTGTCACTGTTGAAAACAACTCCACTTCTGCCCCGGGATGCTCAAATTGCATTTAAACTGTAACAGCACTTGGGGTGGTGTGCATGCGCAGTAGCGCTTGGCAGCTCAGATCGATGAGTAGGCCAAATCAATAGGACACCGGCCCTCTGTGACTAGCTCCTGAACTTCCTGACTGGCAGGCCCCAGTCTATCAGGATTGGAAACAGAACTTCAGCCAGCATCACCACTGCAGGGCTGCGTCCTCAGCTCGAATGTTTACACTTTGCACTATATCACTAACCATGTTTGCACACCGTTTTTACTACTGACAGTTGCACATAAACTAATGTCGCACATTATCTGTAAATATGTACATAGCACCTATATTTTTCATAGTTATATATTCTGTAAAGATTGTTTCTATTTGATTATACTTTTTTACATGCTTTACAATATTATTTATCTATTTAAATTTTTTGCATGCTCTTGGCATCCAGGGTGGGTAGCAAAGTAAGAGTTTCGTTGTACAGGGAAACATGTTTCTTTACTGTGCATATAACAATAAAAGCTTTGAATCTTTTCTAATCTATGTTATAATGTTTCCTCACCACAAACACACCTGGAGTTGAGTTTTGTTTCATACACGTGTTTAACACACAAACCCTGCTTATTTAGGCTGAGTTTTTCTCAAACAGAAAACATTCTGTTCTACCTTGTGATGTCATATGGTAATACAGGAAGTGCTCCACTGTGTTTTTAAACTCCACATCTTCACTAGAATTAGTTGGATATTTTCAGACCTGGAAAAAACGATCTCTAAAAGGCAGCTGTTAACTTAAACTACTGCTTCATGACATCACAAGTTGGAAAAGAGCATTTTGAGCTTTGGAGATGTAAACAGACTAATAATATACTCAAAGATGTGAATGAAACAAAACGACTCCAGGTTTTTGTCTTATAACATGACTTAAAGCTCACAAAAATCAATTTTCCAATATTCCAATATTTTCCAATATTCTATATTGTTTTTATTATTTTATGGTATATTTATTTGTATGCACACTTGTTTCTGTGATTATTTGTTTATTTTAAATGATGTTTCTGTGCAGCACTTTGGAAACGCTTTTAGTTTATGAAATGTGCTATATAAATAAAGTGGATTGGATTGGATTGGATTTTGTGTTTTGTATGTTTGAGTCCAAGGTGGAAAGCTGTTTGCAATGACACAGGTCTGCAGGCTCCAGATGGAAATGTGAACTGTCCCAAACCTGCACTAAAGAGCTCACTAAAGACCGACCGATCAAAGCAGAATATAAAGAAACAGTGTTGATGCAATGTGTATCCGATTCTGTACTATACTTGTAAGTAACAGCATTTAAGCATTAGGTAAAATCGTTATATTACTTTGTTTTTTACTTTCTAATAATTATATGTTGAAATGGTAGGAGGGCATACCTCATTTAGTTGTAAATATTGAATGGGGTTGAAAGTAAATAAGTATTTTTACTTCGTCTCACTCCGTTTTTTGAGCAAGCAGGGCATTTTCCCTTCTTTTGTTTTATATGTATTTATATAAGTGAAAAATGTAGGCATTTCTGTGTGCTCTGCATATGCTCGAAATAAAACAATCAAAGGTGCACTGTGTAACTTGTCCGCTGGGGGGTCTCGTACCTGCTCGTTTTCATGGAGATATGCCCAGAATGATCCACAGTACGGCCATAAACATATGAATCTCCATGGAGACTTGTAAGTAAAATTACAGGTTAGATTTGTGAAAAGGCTACCCCACTCACAGCAACAATATTTTTGAGCAATAAATAACACCTGTAGTTGAATAAATGCAAGATGGATTAGTTCAATGCCTTACTGCTGACAATTTAAACAAAGCATTTACATCTCCATGGAGACAAACAGGTACCGGACCATCTCAAGAAAAGTTACACAGTTCACCTTTAACCCCTTACAGTGGAGGGCCTTTTTTGAGCAATTGTCCCTAAAAAGACCTCTCCAAATTAAAATCATACCTGTTATTGAAGTATGTTTGGTCTCTGTGTAAAGGTAACATTCTCTAGTTTTACCCTCAGCATTTACATTCACTCCAAATGTGATTGGAAAAAAGTTACACACCTTGGAACCTTGTTTTTTTTTATCCTCGGCTAATTTTTTTGTAAATATAAAAGGTGTCTATAGCTGCTGTTCATAGCTGAGGACTAAAATACACCATCTTTCAATACAATAAGGTGTTGACCACTCAAATTGGGAATCAATAGCTGTAAAAATAAACTTTTTACTCCCCTTTTTGTTATACTTTGTCCAGGCGTTTTATACAGGGATCATGCCTTTATCCAAACCTATCCAAACCTATCCAAATTGGAAACATTTAGAAAACGTTTAATAACTTTTGACTCATTCAACCTACAGACATCATTGAGGGCTCTACTGAAAGCTTACAACTAGGGGAATCCATTTCTGCACACAAGGTCACTATATTATGTCCCTGCGCATTACATTATATTAAAAAGTGTGTTTTTTTTTCTATCAAAAATAGACCAAACAAGTGTTGAAAATGAAAATATGTATTGAAAAATTGTAAAACTCTGCACACTATATACATTTTCAAAACTATGCACACTAAAAGTTACACACATATTTACACATATTTACACATTAGGCAACTGGTGGCTGGTTCTCAGTGTGCCACTGATTGTAACAGTCCCTTGTCTGAATAAAACAAAGTGGAATGTCACAGGTAGAACATTTTACTGATGTCTTTGCATGACATTTTCTACATTTCAGCCTGCCATGTGTGCGGTCCCCACTGCTGCAAATGAATTGCAGGCGATGCTGTCCATCTGTTCTTGGTTGCATTGGCCTTGGTAGAGCTCCTTTATCTGCAAGCTCCAGGGCTAGAGTCTCTCTGAAAGCCTTTTGATGGAGTGGCGTTTTCCCCTGGACTGCACACTGATCCTTGTACAGAATGTATGCATTGACAATGGCTATGTCCAGAAAGTGATAAAAGTGTTTTATGCCACTTCTTGGTTTTATGGAGCACTTCATAGTACCCAATCAGCGCATCCGAACGGTCAACTCCTCCCATGTGCCTAAAAAAAAAAAAACAAGAACAAAAAAAACAAATTATAACAGGCAAATCAAACATTAGCTGAAATACTTCCGGAGAGGCCCCACCCAGCAACCCCCACTGTCCATCAATGGTGCTGCTGTAGGTGAGCAGCACCAAATTCCTAGGGGTGCACATCAGTGAGAACCTCTCCTGCGGACGGCCCTGGGTGTGAACAATGTGCAATTTCCGACTTAGACCCTTAGACGAATACCCCACGTGATAGGGGGTGTGTGCAGTCAATCTGTGGCGGGACGTAAAACCTTTCTTGTGCTCTCTCATAGGTCTGTGAACTGTCAACAAGGCGGGACCAGGTGCTAGGACTGGGAATGCTTTGTGACATAATACTTAGAGTGCTGAATCAAGACACTTTGTGACATATTTCATCTTTTTTATATAAGTATATTGCATAAGTGTTGGTGCTGAACATCAAATGTTCGTTTTATTTTATTTATTATTTTATTATATGCTCTAGTACAATGCATGATTGAGGGAAAATGACATGTCACCCATGAAACATCTTGGAATAAAAAACAACAACAACAACAACAACAACAAAAAACTTAATACGCGTTGTTGTTGTGGTGGTGGTGGTGGCTATTTTTTTTTAGAAAGGATGTGCTTTTGATGTCTGCAGAGGACTGGAGTATGAACAAAATAACACTTTTTGACAACCCCTGTAACATTATCTTTTTTGGTCCTGCTTGGAATCAATAAAAAGTTTTATCAAGCTATTGTTGTTGTTTTAGTTACTTTTAGAAATGGCATGTTTGATACCAGAGGTCCCTATGACGGGAGATTGATTTATGGTAGTCTAAATGTTTTAAGACATTAATGAACACAACCACTAAACACTAGGCTACAAAGCTGTGCAAAGAACATTACATCTCATAATTACTGAAATCACACTTGTTCACACATCTGTATAAAAAATATAAGATTACTAAATGACACAACATGCTGTTATAGTATTTCAAGACACTTTAATGATTAAAGTGCATGATGTAAAGAAAGCAAAACAATATAAGGCATATTTAAGTCATTAAAAGACATCAGTACAAAATGATGACAGTGCACATGTTGCATTATTGGTCAAACAGGAAGGGAGTAGAAAGGCAACATCTATGGAGCAGGGCATTTAAGTGTAATAAGACTGAATATTATTTGCAGTGAAGACAACAAATAGACAGTGAGACAACAGACAAAGTAGGTAGCGCAAATAAAAAGTGTAACAGTGCAGTTGCAGGCAATAAAAAAAAAAATACAATAAATAAAGACAATGAATAGACAGTGAGACAACAGACAATAAAGTTGCAGTTACACAGTAACAGTCACAATGTAATAGTAATAACAATGGGAAGAATCAATATGATGGAACTATAAATAGTAGAAAATGTTACAAAAAGTGGCATCACTTGGCCGGACACTGCAAGTGGCACTTGGCTGAACAGGAGTGTGGCATGGAGCTGTGGTGTTGGCACGCTGGTGGTAGTGTGGCGGTGGCGGAGGCAGTTTTGCTGTTGTTCAAGGAGACTGAAATTACATGTTACATATTAAATGACATTATTCATCGGAAACAAAACTGTGCACATGTCGATCATATTTAGTGTGCCATACATACATACATACATAATTTTCTGTATTTGCCAGAGGTTATAATCAGCTGACCCAGTTGGGTTTGCTGTGATCAGCAGCTGGCATTTCCTTTTAGCTGAAGGCAAAAATAAGAAAAAAGTTGCAGTGCTCTGCATTAGGTTATCATGCCTGGACAGTAGTAAACACAAGATGGGCACGCATCTGTGACTCCAGCTATTACCTTCTTCATAAGCTGTCTTGGGGTCTCTCAGCCTGCTGTCGGTCTGTGCGGGCGTAGGTGTCCTGGCCTCCTTGCTTGCCTTCAGGATGCACTGTTGCCTGTCTTTGGGCACACTTGGGTCCACAATGCACAGAACAGGCATCAAAGGATCCATTCTCTTCTGGGAAGACAAAGACTGTAAGCTCACTTCAATGTTTGGCACAGAAATCCCTCCATGCCCCAGGATTATATTATAACTATACTGCTATATCATAATAACTTATGATAAACACGTGTATTATATATTATTATATATTATAACATATTATGACTATTATAAATAAAGTGATGGAAATGACTGTTGTGGAAATGACAATGTTTAGCATTTCTTTTAAAATCTCATGATGCATGCATGCTAATCTCTCTTATAGAGTTAGCATAAAATATGCTCAGAATACACAATATAAAATGGTATTTTTCTCATTATTTGTACATTCAAAGGAAATATGAGGTGTTTGGAAATGACGACCAATAAACCTCCTCTTGGTTTTGCAAAACTTGACTTTGATTTTGTTCTTGTTTCCCTTCCTTCCATGGAGCTAACGCTGCTATCCTGCCATGAGCTCCTGTCACATCACAACTGATGTGGTTCAAGTAGACAAACAGTGGCGTTCCTAGAGTGATTTGCACCCTGGGCGAAACCCACTCTTGCCCCCCCCCCTCCCCCCAAGACCCCAAGACAATCCACGCGAAAACGTGTAGTCACAAGAAATTAATCCACACAAATAAAATTAATCCACGCGAATAAAATTAATCCACCCTTTTGATATTTGTCAGAATACAAATCTAATAGTTACGGCATCGAAAAGTTAAGTACTGTCTTAAGTACGAATACGAATTTCTCAGATGGAAGAAAGTGGACAAAAATACGTCATCGGTTACGTCATCACGTCACATCGGCCGAGACCACTTGAAGTCTGCAGCGGTAAAAAAAAAAAATCTGGAAGACAGTCTTCGCTGGAGTTGACAGGATGGCAGACCGAAATAAGGTGGGCGTTAACTCAAAATGTTTGTGCACTTTTCTGATATACTGTAACTGTACTTGTAAAGGACTAACCAGCGAAGACTGTCATCCAGATTTTTTTTTTTTTTTACCGTTGCAGAGTTCACGTGGTCTCGGCCGACCTGACGTGATGCCGTAACCGATGGCGTATTTTTGTCCACTTTCTTCCATCTGAGAAATTCGTATTCGTACATACGTTTGCAAATATTTATTTTATGCTCAACTACAACCAAAGACGCATGTATATCCAAAATATGCATGGATTAATTTCTTGTGACTACACGTTTTCTCGTGGATACATTTTATTTGCGTGGATTAATTTCTTGTGAATACACATTATTTTGTCCTCTTTCTTATTCGATACCCAACTGCTATCAGACTCTTGAACCACTGAGCAATAGCCCCCCCTCCTGGACATTGAGTGACCTACACTTTGCACATGAATAATTTGTACTATTATTGACCAACATGTTCTGTAAAGATTGTTTCTGTTTGATTACTATACTTTTTTACATGCTTCTCTTCATCTTATTTATCTATTTTAATTTTTTGCATGCCCTTGACATCCAGGGTGGGGAGCAAAATAAGAATTTCATTGTACAGGGAAACATGTTTCTGTGCATATGACAATAAAAGCTTTGAATCTTGAATCTTGAGAGTCCAAAACCTGGCCAAGGGACAAAGGACATATAGCAAAAACACTCAATATAAAACCATATTTATATAATAAATATAGTAATTTATTTATCTTAATTTTTTGTGTCTAGTAAGTGCAGCATGAATAAAATAAAATAAAATGACAAACGTGTTTTTGTTTTTCTTATTTCTGCCTGGGACACAAAATCTTTGATAGTTGGAGAATCACCCAATAAAGCATTACTCAAGCATTTGTGAAAGAAACAAAGCACAACTCCAGGTTTGTTTTTGAGGAGGTAACAGCTTTATAACATGACTAAAAGCTCACAGGAGTCCATTTTGTGTAATAATTTAACCGTAGTACAATTATGCATACTTTAGCATCTCCGTTAACACATTTTGAAAGATTTAAAATCATTTTTCGTTTTTGGAACTCGGAATACTCGGAATTAACGTGAATAATTAAATCAACCACTTGACTCAAAAGTAAAATCTACAGCAGATTTATTGTTTGTATTTTACAGAAACCCAAGTCACAGTAACGTTAAGACAAAAAATCAAAACATGAAATTGAAATCCAGCTTGACTTCAGAAGTGTTTCCTGTAGTTCTTCTTCATTTAGTCTGAAAAGAGGGAGTAGGAAGTATTATCTGTTACATAAGGGTGAGTTAAATAGTCTGCTTTAAAGTGCATATCACAGATTTTTGACAATTAGGTGGGATAATAAATGATAGTTTTACACAAATCAAGAAGCAAATTGTGAAGAAAAGCTGAAAATTACATATATTTGTATATGTAATTACAGTACATTGACACACACACACTGGGCTACTCTCCCCTTAAACATTTATTCTTCTTCTGTCTTGCAATACAATACTTCTGTCTTAAGTTAAAATACAACATAACAAATATAAACATAATAGCCTGGTGCTATGATATACACACAGGCACACACACACACACAACCAAAAAGTAATCACACAGAACTATTCGTCACTATCCTCACACAAATAATAGCGCTAAAATAGAACAATAGTGATATGAGACACACATTTCATGACATTGGTAATAAAAATCTGAAACTAAGGGGGAGACTTAACCACAAGCAAGATGAGATACTCTCCAGCAAATCCGAAAAGAAGAAGCTCCGAGATGAAGTGTGAGTGAAAAATCCCTCAGTCGTCCAGGTAGAATCCATAATAAAAGGAGAAGTTCAATTTGTCAACTGGACAAAGTTTGTTTGGTTGAAAACGTTTCGCCGCTCATCCGAGAGGCTTCGTCAGCTAGATATAAGCAGTGTCTAACCAGCACAAGGACCAGAGCTGACGAAGCCTCTCGGATGAGCGGCGAAACGTTTTCAACCAAACAAACTTTGTCCAGTTGACAAATTGAACTTCTCCTTTTATGTGTTCTCCGGGATGAAGTGTTCTGAAGTCTGAAGTCTGAGCCGCAAACCGCAAACCAGGAGTTTGTTGTTACATTTAAAGTCCCGCTCCTGCTATTGGGGTGGGTGGCGTCGGCTCTGTGATTGGCTCGTAGACAATGGGCCATCACCTGTCTATTGAAAGCCCCGATAGCCCATCACCTGTCAATGTCAGATGTGGGCAGCCATTGTCCATTTCTCGAACTAGACGATGGGCCATCACGTAGCCGAATGCCGATCGCGTATCTCTACAAAGTCCCATGTAAAGTGTGTCTTTGTACATTGTATTCATAGTAAATACCACGGAGAGTGAACGATCAATTTAAAAGTGATTAAATGTTGTTTTGTACTAACTTCCTATGGTCTACTACTACGGTCTTCCGTAGTTTTCGTGTTCTCCGCCGTGTTCATATGCCAGCGCTAGCAATTCTTGGTAGGAACTAGTGCTGTCATTGGTCAATTCTTGGCAGCAAATCGTGGTAGCAACTCCTGCCGTGTAATTGGTCAATTCCTGGTAGCAAGCCTGGCAGCAACTAGTGTCATGATTGGTCAATTCTTGGTAATTCTTAGTAGCAACTCGCACAGACATTGGTCAAATCGTGGTAGTGTGAGCTCAACTCGCAGCCGGCCGCTGGCGGAGCCGTTGGTAGAGCGTTTGTCTAGTGATCCAGGGGTTGGCGGTTCGAATCCCGCTCTTGACGGGTTGACCGTGTGTGATCCCACAGATGAGCACTGCCGTTGTGTCCTTGGGCAAGACACTTATCCCCACCTCGCCCCCAGTGTCTGCAGATACTGGTAGCTCCCATGGCAGAAGATACATCAAGGCCTGTTGTGACGTGAGCGGTCCTCTTGTGGGGGCTGGTGCATTGTGTTCTGGGCAGCAGAACACTGCTTGGACTGCTGCCCCTACGACCCAGAAAATGGAAAAGCAGAAAAAAATGAATATATATATATATTTTTTTTTTTTATTTCGAGCTTGCCATACATTTGTAAACATAAAAAGGTACAGAAGTATACATCCTGCACAGTCAATTCAATGTTTCAATGTTCAATGTTTCTTCTTTGTCGCTGTGATATTGCATCATGACACAGAAACAACTGTCTGAGATAGTGTCATCCAGTTGTTTCCTTATAATTCTACAATCTCTGCCTACTGTTTGCTTTTTTTAACTCTTGAAAATCCACCATGAATCAGAGAATTGGATGAAAAGAGTGATCCTGTCAGTAACTTCTGTGTTAGTCATTACTGTACTTGAAAAAAAAAAAAAAAAATCACAGGTGGTATATTATAGACCAATTTTTGTTCTTGTTTAGCAGCTTTTACCATAAGCTGCATGATATCAAGAGTGTTTATCAAGACAAGAACAAATTAAAATCAAGTACAGGCCCTTTAAATGTGCTAACTACTTACCTCCATGGAGATTTTATTTTATGTAGTAGTGCTTTAGCTTCACCACTTTACAGTATTTTTTTCACAAAACAGTTGTCCATGAAAAAGTCAGAAGTCATAATCGCTTGGTGCTATTTTCTCTTGAGTCGTATCACTGCTTATGACTCCTGACTTTTTCATGGACAAATGTTTTGTGATGCAAATATATCACTTTTTGGACAAATATTGTTTTGAGAAGAAAAGCAAGCGTCATTAACTGTCCCGGCTAACTTGCCGGACCTACTTTCATCAGTTTCAGAACCGGGGCAGAACTCGGCTCAGAGGACACTGTCAGGGGTAAGTTAGTGTTAATGCACGACAATGCTGAAGGGGATGCCATACAGATTCACATAAAAAAAAACTATCCCTTAAAAAAACAAAAAAAAACAAAGCTGATTATTTCACATGTTCCTTCTTGATGTTTCCTTCCAGCCTGGCCTGAAAAAAATAATTAGAAAATAGCAATTAGAGTTAATGGTGCACTGTGTAACTTTTTGGTTGGGGGCCAGTCACCTGCTTGTTTCTATGGAGATGTTACTGCTCTGCCTGGAATGTTCCAGAGTATGGCATTAAACGGCTCTACATTCCATTTATTCAATTATAGGTGGTTTTATAGCTCAAAAAAACCTAGAAAAAAGGCATTCTGACCTGTAACTTGGTCTGGTTTGGTGTCCGTGAAGATAGAAAGTGAAACATTCCAGACAGAGCAATAACATCTCAGTAGAGAAAAGCATTTGACGGACCCTCCACCAGAAAAGTTGCACAATGCACCTTTAAATAATATAACTGATTCAAACCAGAGAGATTAGGAGGTACCTTGAGCTGTTGGATGGTGCTCTTCAGACCTTGGATCTCCTCTGACTGCTTCTTCTCCTCCACCTGTCTCCTCTTTTCTATTTCATCACATTTGGCCTTCTGCTCCTGTAGCTGCTTGATTAGATTCTGCTTCTCGTTCTCCAGTTCAGCATTCTGCCAGAAATGTGTATGGGATAGAGGAAAAGTTTGACTGAATATTAAAAGACAAACAGCGCCATCTGCTGGAAACTTTGTAGGATTATATTCTGTCTAGTCAGATTTTCTGATGCTGAATATAACAAAGTGAATAATGGACTAGATTACAAAGTAAGTTTTAAAAAAAAAGTAGTTGCTTACTTAGCGTATTTTGTTGAAAAAAATAAAAGTAACTGAGTTTTGGCTGAGTGGCTAGCACTCATACCCGGGCCTTTCTGTGTGGAGTTTGCCATGTTCTGGGTGTCGACATAGAACGAGCGCTCGACCACTTGCATGAGGAGAGGATCTGGTGATTCGTGGTCCCTAACATGTTGTAGGGCATACACTGCACAACAAGGGCTGATAGTTGTACCAAAGGGCAACACTTGCCACTCGAAGATGCGAGGCTCCGTTGTTCTCTCTGTGTTCCACCAAAGGAATCTGAGAAGTGGTCTGTCACCGGGCAGCAAGCGGATCTGATGGAACATCGCCTTGATGTCTCCACTGATAGCAACTGCATGGCGTTGAAACCTAAGCAGGAATCCGATCAAGGTAAGACCCAATGTAGGCCCGGGGAGGAGTTGGTCATTCAGGGATTGTCCGTTAAGTTTAGTAGTCCTGATTTTCACACTCCTGTACCTCCGGCCTGAAGAGTGTGAATAGTCCATGTTGGGGGTGGGTGGGGTCCTTGATGATGGAAGCTCATCACCCATAGAATTAAATTAAATTTGATTCAACAGTGACTTCATTGACAAATGGCACAGAAATTACGCATTTTAATGAAAAATATAATGTGCTTGAAAGATATATTAGTATTTTATTTATTTTTCATAAAAAGAACACCTGCCCCTAGGGATCACTGTCATTTCCACCACAAAATGTAACTTAAATTTTTTTTTTTTAAACCTTTGTCTCCTTGAATCACATCAGTTGTGATGTGACAGGAGCTCATGGCAGGATAGCAGTGTTAGCTCCATGGAAGGAAGGGAAACAAGAACAAAATCAAGGTCAAGTTTTGCAAAACCAAGGGTAGATTTATTGGTCATCATTTCCAAACACCACATATTTCCTACAAATATTATATTGTGTATTTTGAGTATATTTTATGCTAACTCTAAAACAGAGATTAGCATGCTAATATGTCATGAGATTTTAAAAGAAATGCTAAACATTGTCATTTCCACAACAGTCATTTCCATCACTTTATTTATTGTTATTGTTTATTATTATTTATTTAATATGTATGTCATTTCATTACAACCACTATCAGTTAATGTTTGTACACACTGATGAAGTAGAACAAATCAAAATATTAATTGTATAAAATAAGCCATTTTAAAGCCTCAGAGAATCAGTGCAGTGTGACTTGTTGGTGCACATGAAAACTTTTTACACAAATAAACCAAGCCTCAAGTCTCACGCATTGAGAGTGTGACACACGCACGTGTTCACACGCTCACACGCCACACATGGTATTTCTCACGCACAGCGCTTCTGTGCCCAGAAAATCGGTTAGATAATGCAGGCACCGCGCGTTTTCAGCCGCTCCTCGGGAAAAATTGTTCACTCGCACCCCCCCGCTCCTCAGGAAAAATTGTTCACTCGCACTCCCCCCCCCCGCTCCTCGGAAATTACGCAATCTCACGCACGACCCCGCTCAAAACTTGAGAGCCCTGAATACACCGAATTATGTCTAATTTAAGATGCAAAATGTTTCCCAAATTCTCCTTTGACATGAATGGGATCCCTGTTTAACCGAAGTGCCAGTACAAAAAAAGTGCAATTTAGGAGCATTTAAAGACAAAATTGGGTGAGGCAGAATAAGGTGAATAGCGAAACAGAGGAGCTCATTCTCCAACAGGCTCCTACATCTCTGCTCAAGCAGTGGGAGATACAGGCCTACATTCATACTATAATCCATACAACTGTACACACTGGTCTCAGTCAAAACACCAGTCTCTTGATATTTTTGCTACTTATTTAGAAATTGTAATTGCCATTTATATGTTATATTTGCACTGATGTCCACTGCCACTTAGTCCAGTGGCTCATCCAAACTAAATTGGTGACAAATCTTATGTCATTATGTACATTTTGAACATAATTTTCATTTCATTTTCATTGCATAACTGAGGCTGATTAGCTCAACTGGTAAGTGACTTGATTTTCACCCGGGTTCACTGGGTTCAAATCCCCCCCGGCAATGAGCAAACCAGTCTGGGTCCTTCGACAAGACCCTTCATGGTACTGTTCCCCGGGCGCCTGAAAGATGAGCACCCCACTGCTCCTGAAAAAGGATGGGTCAAATGCAGAGAAATAATTTCCCAACAGGAATAAATAAAGGATATAAAAAAAATAAAATTGCAAAATAATAAAAAACATGAGCTATCTAAATTCTGCCCAATGTCCTTCTAGTTTTATGGTTCATGACAAATGCCCCTCCCTGTTAGTTTGAATGCAAACTCCTGCTGTGCTCCTGTGTGTCTATATAAGACCCATGTGAGAGCGTGACAGTGCACTCCACACTGATGATGTTGTCTGTAGCTCTTCTGCTGTTGCTGGCAGCTGGATCCTGTAAGTCTCTGTTCACATCAGTAAACTCTGGTACAACTAAACAGCACAGTTTGAGCCTCAATATTGTGTTCTGTCCTCCACAGGTGTGAAGTGTGAGACGCTGACACAGCCAGCCTCTGTGACGGTGCAGCCAGGAAACACTCTCACCATCCCCTGTACTGTCTCATACTCTCACAGTAGTTATGCTACAAACTGGGTGAGACAGCCTGCTGGAAAAGGCCTGGAGTGGATTGGAGAACACTGTGGATCTGGATGCACCATGCTCCTCAAAGATTCACTGAAGAACAAGTTCAGTATAAATGTTGGCTCGAGCACAGTGACTCTGAACGGACAGAACATGCAGCCTGGAGACACTGCAGTGTACTACTGTTGTGCAAGACGACGCAGCACAGTCACACAAAGTATATCTGGAGCTGTACATAAACACATCAGACTGTTATTCACTGTAGCCAGAGGAGGAGTTCTCACACTACTCACATTATTTGCACACATTAAGTGTTTTGTAACCACAACTGGACGTGTCGTATAAACTTCCTCTTTTTCCAACATTTTCACCATCATAAATGTGTAACTAAGATTATTTTTGTGTTCATTCATTTTTCATTTTTTTCATTCATTTATTTATTCATTTTGAGCAGGTCAACACAAGGAAATAAATACATGTAACCAACATACAGTCAAATAGATTTGTTTTTTGTTTTGTTCAGTTTTTTGCTCGAAAAGGATTGGGAAGAAGAAAACATATTAAATCACACCGCTGTCTTCCAAAATATAAATTAAATTCTTAAGTACTGAAATGAAATGGCTCCATATCGCCAGATGCCTTTCTGATTTCTTTAAGCAAATATGAATCAATAATACTAGAACACAGGTCAGGTAGTAAACCAATAACTATACATATAACTATACTTATATTTTATACTCTTTCTAGTTTTTTCATCTTCCTTCAATACAATTCAATCAGACATTTTAATCTCCAAGCTGCAACTTTTTGTGTTTAATACTAGAAATACACATTACTGAACACCCAAAAATGTTTTGTAATTAACATTTAACCTGTTGGTGACCAGTAGTGACAGGGTGAGTCGCATTATGCTCTGCTCAGGGAACATGGTCCATAACTGAATCACCATGTAGGCCAACCTCACACACCCCTCCTCTCCACTGCCCCATGTAAATATTGTATCGCTGGAGTCGACTGTTATAAAGTGACAGGGACATCCTCTCTAACACATCTGACCATGATGAACACACTGGTCCTCCTGATGGGGGTGCTCTCCCTGCCCTGTGAGTTCACTCCTCCACAGACACGTTCAATACGTTTGGGTCGTGTGTTTAACTTGTTTTTATTTGTCAGGTGTGAGTTGCCAGATCCTCCAGTCCATTCCCTCTTCTCCAGTGCTCAAAACCCCTCAGGAGTCTCTCAGTCTTTCCTGCAGTGGATCCGGGTTTAACTTTGGTAGCTCCGGGATGCACTGGATCAGACAAGCTGAAGGAAAAGGGCTGGAATGGCTGGGGCTCATTTATTACGATGCGAGTAAGACGAACTATGCAAGCAGCATTCAAGGGCGGATAGAAATCAGCAGGGACAATGGCAAAAGCTTGGTGTTTCTCAGACTGTCCAACCTGCAGCCTGAGGACTCTGCTGTGTACTACTGTGCCATGCGATACACAGTGGTTTAACTTTATTATGAGTCTGTACAAAAACCAGAACAACCTCCAGGGAGCATTAGATGATGGGAAATATGTGTTCTTCACATGTGTAGGGAGTTGGTCTTGTGGTTTTACCTTCCTCTTTTCACTGCCATTTTATCCAGATATTCTGCCACTGGTTTCTCAGATGTATAATATTTGTATGTCAACATTACACTGTGGGGCCTTATGTTTACATAATCATTCAAAAATGTATTTTGATTTAAATATCACTGACTCCATTTTTTTTCTTTTTATTATTATCATTGTTGTATTTCTTTATTAAAGGTACAATGCATATTAAAGAAGAATAATGTATAGACCGATAAATAAATATTGTGGTTAGATTATACAAATACACAACAAACAGGGAGAAGTGGGAGAGATGAATGATTAATAAATGTTACGCGACCTCAGACCTCAGTGAACTTAGTCAGGAAGTAAGAAGTTCATTCCAAGTTTAACAAATACATGAAACACTACCACACGTAAATCCTCACTGCCTAAGTCAACTATTGATATTTTTACTCTTAGCCCATTTTTTGATTTCTAAGAAATGCCCCTCCCTGTTAGTTTAGAGAATTGTCTTTTTGTCATCTTGTTATGTTAAGTTATGTATGTGTAGAGAAAGTGTCTTCTAAAAACTTTGTAATGACATTAAGACTTTCACATCATTTGCCAGTAGACAGTTTTTTTCTGAACATGTAATAACTGCCAAAACTGAGTCGCCGACAGGCAACGTCAGCTAACAGACTCTATTTTTAAGTAACATTAAACTTTCTTGAGCATCCATATTTTCCCCAACTGTTGCAATGGAACACATTTACAAAGGATGTGAGGAGAACTGACTCAGATTTATCGACTACCGAAATTCCATAGACCAGTTTCAAAGCTACGTCATCACTGAATGCGCGCACAGTGTTGACTCAAAAAAAAGCCACTGAGGCCATAAAACCCCCAGCGAAGATATAGAAGAGAAGAACTCGAATAAAGAGAAACAGATGGAATAAATGATAGTTCATATCATTCAACTGACATACACACAAGTGAACACCTGCTGCTTGTTTAGGGTAATTTGCCCAGGTGTTCAATGGTGTTTAATCATGCTTATTAACTAGCAAGCACAGGACACCACAAAGCTCACAGACATATTAACCGGGTAACCTCTACGACAGACACATGTAAACGAACACGAATAACTTTGTTAAAATGCATGATAAGTTTTTGCATGACCATCATAAATGGCATTTGACATGACTGAGATCACATCTGTGACTCATGAATTAAGTTGTAGTATGTTACACAAGTGCAGTTGGCGGTCAGAACGTAGTTATCGCGCTTGATGATAGCCCAATCATTGTACGTGGTCGTCTTGTGGCCTTGTCTTTGACTGGGGAGAACATCAGATGCCAACACGCAAAACTCCCCATCGATATCGTGGTATTTTACCTCCTGTACATGGCCACACACAGCAAACTGGTAGGCATCCATGGATTTGAATGTGTGCACTTTCTCTCTTGTATACACGCTGGGCTTCTCGACTAAATAACAGTGGATATCTGGCCACTGTAAATCTGGCCACTTTCTGCGATTGTACTGCCACTCCGTGATCACATAAGGATCTTGTAGTCGAACCCCGTTGCTCGGGAGCTTTTGAATGTAGCTCTCCCTATCGTTCAGATACTCCGCTATGGTCCGCCATGGTTGATTCTGGGTCTGGTTTAATGTGATAATCAAACAAAAGAAATCATTTGGTCTAAATCCTGAGAAAGAAAAAGCCTGAATTGATACAATACATGAAATCTAGTTTGTCTTGAGATCGACTTATGGCAGCATTTGTTAAAGAAAAAAGGGAAAAAAAGGAATTGTTTGAAGAGTCCACATTTTACCACAGAATATGAATAAATGTAAAATTGACACCTTTTTCCATTTACCAACTATTACAATTACAAGATTTCAACAGATTAAATTGAAATGTTTTGTTTTTCTTCTCATCATTACACTCGTTCCCTTCGGGGTGGCGTTGTTGGATAACATGGTTACAAATTGGGGCTATTCTTCCCCTGTGCTATGACATGCTACATGCATAGTCCCATACGTTTTTAAAAAGAGCCCAAAATTCTTTGTATATGGATTGGTGTACAGTGTGTATTGTCACAAACATGTCACTGGGCAGGTCAGCTCTGGTGATTTAATTGTTCCCTTTTCAAAGTTTAACTGTATGAGGAGAACATAATTATTTAGATCCTCATCAGTGTAGAATCCGCTGTCTGGGAATACAGCGAAATGGTAAAAAAGCAGATGTTTTAAAAAGAAAAATGAATGAGCTCTATGGATGAATATTCATAAATTGTATTTGTTTTTTAATTGTTTTTTGATCAGCAATGTTAACGTGTGTCATTGTGTGTGAGACCAATAAAGGCTTAATCTTAATCTTAATCTACTGCCTAAAGGCCATAGATGTGCACAACCCCAGACGAAGAAGGAGAAAGTGAGAGGAGATCAGTGTATAATGATGATGATCAGAAGTTCTGAAGTCAAACAAAACATGTTTGACACATTTTAACACTGACGTTTTCACACACATGCATAAACACTTATTTTATAATGAGTATCGCTCTGATGCCCCTCCCTGTTAGTATGAATGCAAACTCCTGCTGTGCTCCTGTGTGTCTATATAAGGCCCATGTGAGAGTGTGACAGTGCACTCCACACTGATGATGTTGTCTGTAGCTCTTCTGCTGCTGCTGGCAGCTGGATCCTGTAAGTCTCTGTTCAGATCAGTAAACTCTGGTACAACTAAACAGCACAGTTTCATCCTCAATATTGTGTTCTGTCCTCCACAGGTGTGAAGTGTGAGACACTGACACAACCAGCCTCTGTGACTGTGCAGCCAGGACACACTCTCACCATCCCCTGTACTGTGTCATATTCTCTTGGCAGTTACGCTACACACTGGATCAGACAGCCTGCTGGGAAAGGCCTGGAGTGGATTGGAGGTCACTGTACTGGATGTACAGTGATACTCAAAGATTCACTGAAGAACAAGTTCAGTATAAATTTAGATTCCTCCAGTAAAACAGTGACTCTGAATGGACAGAACATGCAGCCTGGAGACACTGCAGTGTACTACTGTGCCAGACAACCACAGCCATACAAAGTATATCTGGAGCTGTACAAAAACAAAAATACATCAGACTGTTATTCACTATAACCACCAGAGGAGGAGCTCTCATACCTCAATATTAATGGCATGACATTTTCACTTTCTGAGGTTTTTGAACGTTAATGTGAGCTCCCCCACCCTGTTTAGGCCCCCCCCCATGGCTAATAGTTGCGAAATGTCTAAACTGAGCATTTGCGGTCCTTTTCTGCGTTAGAAAAAAACACAGCTCAAACGGGCGATTCTGAACAAGGCAACTATGTTACGTCACATCGAAAAATGCAGCTCCACCCCCCGTCTGGATGTCTACCCACCATCTCTGTAAATCACGCCCAGAGAGTTTGGACCGCGAATGAGCTACGCAATGCGAAATGCGTTTTTTTTATTTGCCTGGAGGCACGTGCGAGTGTTTCTAGGCTCGGAAGTCCTTTATCTGAGCCTCTGGACATCTGAAACAGCAGTGGTTTAATTTTATTTTCTGTGAAAATTTGTTTTTTTCATTGAAAAGGCTCTCCTTTCCTCCTCCGCTCTTAAAACACGGAAGTGGGGCCAGCACACAGCGCACAAGGAACCAGCGGCGCATTTGGGCCCACCTAACCCCACCCCACCCGCTCCTCTAACCTATCTCTGTCCTTCTTATTTGCATTCAAGCAACAAGGCCCAGAATGAGTTGTTCAGAGAGAGATTTTCTGACTCTGACTCTGTACATGAGTCTTGATTTTGAAGAAGGATTCATTTACAGTATTAGGGAACCATTAAGGCACCATATAAAAGCATCAAGAAGTACCATGTCATGGGACCTTTAAAGGTTGTGTAACAGCAACTGAACATATGCTATCAACTTCCTCTTTTTCCACATTTTTGATTACATATTTGTTACAGACATATGTGAAATTAAGATGAATTTTGTATTGAAATTATGCAGCCCCATAACACATGAAACATGTCAGATAAAAGATGTTTTGGCTGCTCACCTTTTTTACTCCCCTCAGCAAATATGATCAATAATCTCCTTCAAATACAACTGTATATGACCTAATATCTGCAGCTTGTGCGACTGAGAAATGCTGTTTTGTACAGTCCAGGAATTAACTCTGCCACACCCCAGACCTGTGCACTTCCCCCTGTTCTTCTCCCAGAGTCAGAAATCACTTGTACATGTGGTGTTGATGAGAGAATGAAAATGTCTTCTGGCTGTGTGGAAGGGAAGGAGTCTGTTTTACTGAACTTGTCTCATTGATGATTATAGCAAACTTGAACGTTGCCAGTGGTGGCAGTAGTGGGCGGAGATATAATGGTCATAATGTGATCCTCATGCGAATGGATCAAGGAGTGTGTGTACTGCTGCTGGAGGCTGTTGGACACAGTGAGTTTGTTGACTGAATATGGCCATTGACTGTTGACTGGGTCACACTCACTCTATTTCCTCACTCCTATTTCAGCCAGGACACACTCTCACGATCCCCTGTACTGTCTCATACTCTCTTAACTACTGCACTGCATGGATCAAACAGCCTGCAGGGAAAGGCCTGGAGTGGATTGGATTTTACTGTTGTGGATGTAGCCGAGCACTCAAAGATTCACTGAAGAACAAGTTCAGTATAAATGCAGGTTCCTCCACTAACAGTGACTAGGAGCTTTGTTTTTCCTGAGCTGTGGAAAAACTAGTTTAACTGCCCTCAGAAGTTTTTCTTTTTCCCCCTGGGTCAGTACTACCCTTCAGACTTTCTAACACCAAGTGCTCAATAACATTAAATCCAATAATTGGACATCGCTGCTGGTTTAAGCGCTAAAACTGGTATGAGTAACTCAGAGTCACTGGCATTGGTCCGGTTTGGTGTCCATGAACATAGAAAGGTTTATATTTTCTTTTTATATTAGATTTGATTGACCTTGCTCTAGAGAAGTCACACAATGCACCTTTAATGTTGTAATGGTTCCTTAACCATTTACATCTTTAGTCTCAAAACTATGAATACATATGGAAAAATAGTAGGAAAAAAAGGAGGTATAAATAACTTGCTTTTAACCCTACTTTGTGCACTCATTCCACTAATGAAAACTGAAAACCATTTAAAGGAATCTCATATTAAAATATAATTGGAACAAAATATTAAATATATTTAGAGCTTTTTAGCATGTTGTTTTGCTACATAATTCCATATTTTTGGTTCATACATTTGCTGTCTTCAGTATCTGTAATGTACCAAGTATTAAACATAAACACTGAATGAAAAAGTAGGTCCAATCTTTCAAGTTTTCATTTTACATTACTGTCTATGTCCAACAGAGGGAGATGTATGCAAATAAACTCTCTTTATATTGGCATGTCTAAGTTCGAAGGTAGGGCCTATTATTTGTGCCTCTGCAAACAGAAGTAGTAGAAGAGTAGAAGTGATCAAATTTAATCATGGAAACAAATATTTTGGTGACTTTTCTCTTTATAGCTACAATAAGTGGTAAGTATTTATGCAGGATATTGATCCATCCCACGTGACGTCACAAAATTGTGGCCGCCATTTTGGACATGAAGTGGCATACCACAGCCAACAACACAGCAGAGATCAACGGAACGTTAAAGGATACAGATATCAAATATAGCGATTACTTTAACCTCATACGCTGGGGACGGCCCGCGCGCGGTCCCGTTCACTGTTTTTTTTTTCTTTCCGTATGAGAGCACACATTCCCGATCGTGTACCATGACAATCTACAAATCAAATGAAACCTTACAGTCTCATCTTTTTGACTATGCAATTCATTTCCCGGCACAACAATCACTCCCCGAGTACATGGGGCTTTTATACGAAAAAGCACAAAACAAGGTTTATTACTTTGCTTACCTTTGAAGGCTCTGGACAGGTCAAACATCAGTATTTCACCATAAGCTTGGTCTCAATCTGTACGTAAGGATCCAGCGAATAAAATCCAGTAAAACAATTTCTAACTTCTAATTATGACACCTCTGACTGTTAGTTAGGCATACTTTGTTGCTTCAGTTGCAAACTTTTTGGTTTGTGGATAAGAGATCTGGCGTATGAGGTTCTTAGCAGGACTTTCAGGATTGGTCCGTACTGAGTCCTTGAACAGGGAAGCTGTGATCCTATGTGATCCTACGTGTACAAATCATGAGGACCGAAGTCTGGTAACGGCGAGGTCTTGGTGTACTTTCTCACGTCCGTAAACAATCCTGGCGGAAGCAGGTAAACATCACTATCTAAACCAGCTATTTTCAGCTTTTTCAAATATTTCTCCCTCTGCTCACCCTGTAAATGTGCTGCGTCACTGGATAGTGGAGGTGTCATCTCGTTCACTTTGTTTTCACTTCGTTTAATCCAAATCTCGATTGTCCGATCTGTCTTCGTCGCATTCAAACACGTTCAAACCGCGGTGATGTTCATGTCCAAAATGGCGCTTGCTTTTACGAAGGTCACGTGACTGGGAAGCGTCAATAGTGCGTGTGGTTGGAAGTGGTTTTGTGTATATCATGTTTTTGTTGTAATAATAATAATAATAATAATAATAATACATTTTATTTATATAGCGCTTTTCAAGACACTCAAAGACGCTTCACAAATCATAAAAGAATAAAATATCACAGAATTTACAACATAAAATCAAACATTTAAAATATCACAAAATTTACAATATAAAATCAAACATTAAAAGCAATTTTAAAAACAGGTGTGTGGACAGAGATCAGACTGGAGCAGCCATCATCTTTGGTGAAAAGAGCTGGAGAAAGTGTGAAGATGTCCTGCATTACATCTGGTTATTCTATGACAAGCCCCAACATGCACTGGACACGACAGAGACCTGGACAAGGGCTCGAGTGGATCGGAAGAATGGACACAGGCAAAAATGCTGCTATTTACGCCACTGCCTTTCAACAATGCTTCACTCTGACTGAAAATGTCCCCAGCAGCACCCAGTACATGGAGATCACAGGTCTGACAGCACTGCTGTTTACTACTTCCTGTAATTGCTATATTTGATATCTGTATCCTTTAACGTTCCGTTGATCTCTGCTGTGTTGTTGGCTGTGGTATGCCACTTCATGTCCAAAATGGCGGCCACAATTTTGTGACGTCACGTGGGATGGATCAATATCCTGCATAAATACTTACCACTGCTGTTTACTACTGTGCCCGAAGAGCACAGTGACAGGAAGAATGCAGCTCCTGTACAAAAACATCCAACCAATAGCCACTGTGGACGGCCCTCTCAAACACAGGCTGGAAATTCACTCTAACGCAAATACCGTGACATTTGCTATTTTTATTTTCACTTGCAACCACAAGACAAACAAATGACTAAAAATGATAAAAGGTGATGCTCTCTTTCACCTTGAAAATCATTGTAAAATAATGAAAATTTGCCCAAAATAACGGGTGCCATTCTAATAGTGATGGAATAACAGGTTGACACCCTCTTACTATATGACAAATAATAGAGTTAGTGGACATACATGAAAGAGGGATTCTAGTAAGTTACAATTATATGATTATTTACTTCATGAATTATTTTGATTAATCATTATTTTATTTAATAATTGTCTTAATTTATTCTAAGAAAATTAAATATCTGTTTAAAGATGTAACAAAGTTAAGAGGGAATACAGGGCAGCCCTGTCGGATACCAAAATAAACTGGAACATTTCTTTTTTACTGCTGCTGCTAACCAAGATCATACAGTACATCCCTATCAACGTCAATCAAACTATTATGAAGGTTATTTCTATCATCTATGACATCAGTGCACAAGGGTGAATTTTATGAGAAATCTGTATTTAAAAAAATATAAATTTTATCAACAATATCAATTTGTGTTTCATAATTGTGTACTAAAATTTATTTTTATTGACACATTTTTAGTAATTTGTCTCCAACAACCACACTGACACTGACCTTTAGGCTTTTACACCTTGTGATTGGGGAGGTGCCAATGAAAACCTGAAATCCTCTCCTCTATTTAACTCTGTGGAGAGAGGAAACAGAGCCACTTGAACAAAATGGACTACAGGACAGCACTTGTGTTTCTCACATACTGGACAGGTGAACTGTTGCTCTGGACTAATACTGGTAAATGACAGCAGGATGAATTTGAATACAGTTTTGGGTTGTTTCCACAGGTGTCTTTGCTCAGACTCTGACTGAATCTGGTCCAGCTGTGAAAAGACCAGGAGAGGCCCATAGACTGACCTGTACAACATCTGGGTTCACATTTAGCGACTATGCCATGCACTGGATCAGACAGGCTCCTGGGCAGGGGCTGCAGTGGCTGGCTGTCATTAGTTCTCACAGTGGGAGCACTATTTACTACTCTGAGTCAGTGAAAGGCAGATTCACCATCTCCAGAGACAACAGCAGAAACCAGCTGTATCTGCAGATGAACAACCTCCAGACTGAGGACACGGCTGTGTACTACTGTGCCCGACACCACAGTGAGAGAGACACATGGAAGAGCTGAACAAAAACCTCACTAAAGTAAATAATGATCTCTGAGTGATCTGAAATGAATCCAATAAATAATATGAATATGAAAAACATTGTTATGTTTTTCCCAGCAAATCCTCTCACAGTCAAATACACAACACAAAATCATTACTCAGTGTGTAGGAACCATACAAGAAATCATTGTTCATCTGACAATGACAATGGACAAGCTACGATCTCATGACAAACTAGATTTCATGTATTATATCAATTCAGGTTTTTTCTTTCTCAGCATTTCCAAATGATTTCTTCTTTTGTTTGATTATCACATTAAACCAGTCGCACAACAATATGGGAGTTTTTTTCTATGTCAGGTGCCCTTCATTGGCCAATATGTGGACACCAGGTAAAATAAACGAAATAATAAATTTATAATGATGATTAAAAAAAAAAATCTAGCATTTTAATTAAATTCTACAAAAAAAAGTGAAAAATAAAAATAAAAATAAAAAAGGGGGCGGCAGTAGCTCAGTTGGTAGAGCGTTTGTCCACTGATCCAGGGGTTGGCAGTTCAAATCCCGATCTCGACAAGTTGGTTGAGCGGTTGGATCCACTGACCTGCGTATTTGCAGTGCGATCCCAGCTCCCAGGTTCCCACAGATGAGTGCTGCCGTTATGTCCTTGGGCAAGACACTTAACCCCACCTCGCCCCCAGTGTCCATGCACACAGCCCCCGTGACAGAGTACATCAAGGCCGGTTACGTCAAGTGCAGGGGGATCCATGGGGGCCGGTGTGCTGTGATCTGGGCAGTGGATCTGTCTGGACTGTTGCCCACGTGACCCAAAAAATACAGAGAAGCGGAAGAAGTTGGTACAAATAACACAAAATCATGAGCTAGAGCTGACAAGAAGTTAGAGTGACAGACTGAATACAGTTTATGTGCAGAGGTGGATCACTGTGACTTTATAGCAGCAGCTACCACAGTGAAAAACACCATGACACAAACATGACTTCAAGAGCATCTGGAATCCTGATATACTTCTACAGCTACGGAGCTATAAAAACAAACTCTGAATAATGACAATAACAGTATGGCACATGTTGCTGATAATATTTAGTTTCACCCTTTCATCCAAGATTGTTTTATACATGTTAATTTTCCATCCGCTACAATCACCAGAGGAGAGTTGTGATATGACAATACTCAGGTCATAATTAAAATATTTTAAAATTCAGCTACAGAACAGCAACATGCAAACTGAATTAAAATCTCTATATATCCTGTGTCCCGGTGCATCTCTGTGCCCTGATATCCCCCTAACACTCTGAAGGTTTTAGGGATCACCTCAGTGGCCATGAGTTTAAATTTTATGGTGCAATTTAAATTTTGCAATCTGATGGCATATTTGTGTTCACCAAATCTCTCTCTTAATCTATCAATATCTATCAATATAGAAACATCCACAGCCCCACTCTATACGATATATGACATGAGGGGTATTGCAATTTGCATATTGTTCACAGAAGTAGTGACGTGCGGTCATTAGAGGCAGGTGAGGCCATGCCTGTCATCACAGAGGGAAAAAAAAGTAAAATGAAAAAATAAATTAAATGGTTATATTTTTCCTATAATTTGTACTATAAAGTTAATTTCTATTTAACTTCACCATTTTAATTCTTTTCTTATTCAAAATTGCAGAATTTTCACTTTTATCATTCAAATACTGAGAAGAGACGTGTGGATAGGGACACACAGCTACATTAGACAAACTATTAATGACTCAAAGTGAATGAATGAAAAACAAGTATTAGTCTCTGAATCAGTCCTGGGAGAGTGTACCTGCCAAGGACCAGAGCTGTGGAGAAGGTTTCACTCACATACTACACCAAACAGGAGAATGTGAGAGAAGATGAATGACTGAAAATACAGTAAATAAGAAAAAAACTAAACAGCTCTTAAGTGTAAACAGCTGGTGATTACAAGGAGTTCTCAAGTTAAAGAAAACCTAGTTGACATTTTCACACACACGCTGTAAAACAGGGGTGCCCAACACATCGATCAAACATATAAAGGTTTATATTTTTTTGTTATTTTAGATTTGACTGACCTTGCTCTAGAAAAGTCACACAATGCACCTTTAATGTTGTAATGGTTCCTTAATTATTTACATCTTTAGTCTCGAAATTATGAATACATATGAAAAAAAAGTATAAATAACTTGTTTTTAACCCTACTTTGTGCACTCATTCCACTAATGAAAACTGAAAACCATTTGAGGAAAGTTCATCAAGAAGCTCACTGAGAGAAGGCCAAGGGTTTGAAGGCAACAAAGCAAAGGATTGCTCCTTTAAAGGAATCTCATATTAAAATATAATTAGAATAAAATATTAAATATATTTAGAGCTTTTTTGCAAGTTGTTTTGCTACATAATTCCATATTTTTGGTTCATACATTTGCTGTCTTCAGTATCTGCAATGTACAAAGTATTAAACATAAACTGAATGAAAAAGTAGGTCCAATCTTTCAAGTTTTCATTTTACATTACTGTCTATGTCCAACAGAGGGAGATGTATGCAAATAAACTCTCTTTATATTGGCATGTCTAAGTTCGAAGGTAGGGCCTATTATTTGTGCCTCTGCAAACAGAAGTAGCGTAGAAGTGATCAAATTTAATCATGGAAACAAATATTTTGGTGACTTTTCTCTTTATAGCTACAATAAGTGGTAAGTATTTATACAGGATAAAGTGCATGTGGTTGGAAGTGGTTTTGTGTATATCATGTTTTTGTTGTACAGGTGTGTGGACAGAGATCAGACTGGAGCAGCCATCGTCTTTGGTGAAAAGAGCTGGAGAAAGTGTGAAGATGTCCTGCATTACATCTGGTTATTCTATGACAAGCTACAACATGCACTGGATACGACAGAGACCAGGACAAGGGCTCGAGTGGATCGGAAGAATGAACACAGGCAATAATGCTGCTATTTACGGCAGTGCCTTTCAACAACGCTTCAGTCTGACTGAAAATGTCCCCAGCAGCACCCAGTACATGGAGATCACAGGTCTGACAGCAGAAGACACTGCTGTTTACTACTGTGCCCGAGAGCACAGTGACAGGAAGAATGCAGCTCCTGTACAAAAACATCCAACCAAGAGCCACTGTAGACGGCCCTCTCAAACACAGGCTGGAAATTCACTCTTTTTATTTTCTTTTGCAACCACAAGACAAACAAATGACTAAAAACGATAAAAGGTGATGCTCTCTTTCACCTTGAAAATCACTGTAAAATAATAATGAAAATGTGTCCAAAATAACCAGTGCCATTCTAATAGTGATGGAATAACAGGCTGACACCCTCTTACTATATGACAAATAATAGAGTTAGTGGACATACATGAAAGAGGAATTCTAGTAAGTTACAATTATATGATTACTTATTTGATTAATTATTTTGATTAATCATTATTTTATTTAATAATTTTCTTAATTTATTCTAAGATGTAAAAAAAAGTTAAGAGGGAATACAGGGCAGCCCTGTCGGATACCAAAATACACTGGAACATTTCTTTTTACTGCTGCTGCTAACCAAGATCATACAGTACATCCCTATCAACGTCAACCAAACTATTATGAAGGTTATTTCTATCATCCATGACATAAATGCACAAGTGTGAATTTAATGAGAAATTTGTATTTAAAAAAAACAAAACAATTTATCAATAATATCAATTTGTGTTTCATAATTGTGTACTAAATGTATTTTTATTGACACATTTTTAGGAATTTGCCTCCAAAAACCACACTGACACTGACCTTTAGTCTTTTACGCCTCAGTGCCTTCGAACACGTATCAATGTATCAATAGTTGTGATTGGGGAGGAGCCAATGCAAACCTGAAATCCTCTCCTCTATTTAACTCTGTGTAGAGAGGAAACAGAGCCACTTGAACAAAATGGACTACAGGACAGCACTTGTGTTTCTCACATACTGGACAGGTGAACTGTTGCTCTGGACTAATACTGGTAAATGACAGCAGGATGAATTTGAATACAGTTTTGGGTTGTTTCCACAGGTGTCTTTGCTCAGACTCTGACTGAATCTGGTCCAGCTGTGAAAAGACCAGGAGAGTCCCATAGACTGACCTGTACAACATCTGGGTTCACATTTAGCGACTATGCCATGCACTGGGTCAGACAGGCTCCTGGGCAGGGGCTGCAGTGGCTGGCTTACATCAGCAACCTTGGGGTCACTATTCTCTACTCTGAGTCAGTGAAAGGCAGATTCACCATCTCCAGAGACAACAGCAGAAACCAGCTGTATCTGCAGATGAACAACCTCCAGACTGAGGACACGGCTGTGTACTACTGTGCCCGACGCCACAGTGAGAGAGACAGATGGAAGAGGTGAACAAAAACCCCACTAAAGTAAATAATGATCTCTTAGTGATCTGAAATGAAATTTCCCATCATAACCTTGTAAAGTCTTCTCACGGTTAAATACATAAAAACACAAAATCATTACTCAGTGTGCAGGAACCATACAAGAAATCATTGTTCATCTGACAATGACAATGGACAAGCTACGATCTCAAGACAAACTAGATTTCATGTATTATATCAATTCAGGCTTTTTCTTTCTCAGCATTTAGACCAAATGATTTGTTTTGTTTGATTATCACATTAAACCAGTCGCACAGCAATATGGGAGTTTTTTATTTTGTCAGATGCCCTTCACTAGGCAATATGTAGACACCAGGTAAAAGAAACAAAAATAATTGATTTATAATGATGATTTTTTTTAAAAAAAATCTAGCATTTCAATTAAATTCTACCAAAAAAAGTAAATAAATGAATAAATAAATAAAAATAAAGGAGTTGGTGGTTCAAATCCTGCTCTCAACAAGTTGGTTGGTTGGTTTGTGGTGCGATCCCAGCTCCCACAGATGAGTGCTGCTGTTGTGTCCTTGGGCAAGACACTTAACCCCACCTCACCCCCAGTGTCCATGCACACAGCCCCCATGACAGAGTACATCAAGGCCGGTTACGTCAAGTGCAGGGGGATCCATGGGGGCCGGTGTGCTGTGATCTGGACAGTGGATCTGTCTGGACTGTTGCCCCCGTGATGCAAAAAATACAGAGAAGCGGAAGAAGTTGGTACAAATAACACAAAATCATGAGCTAGAGCTGACCAGAAGTTAGAGTGACAGACTGCATACAGTTTATGTGCAGAGGTGGATCACTGTGACTTTATAGCAGCAGCTACCACAGTGAAAAACAGCATGACACAAACATGACTTCAAGAGCATCTGATTCAAGATTCAAGATTCAAGATTGTTTATTTGTCATATGCAGGATCAACACAAGGTCAACAATGCAATGAAATGCTTAGGATCAGAAGAACCGTTGACTCGCTAAGATAGTCAAGAAGTACTAATAACATGCAATAATAGTACATGGTAAAAAAAAGTGTTGCAAAGTGCAGGGGAAGAAGTAAACAATATAATAAACAATATAATAAACAATATAATAAAATATGTAATAAAATAAAAAAGCAAGGTACAATGTACAAGGTGCAGGTAGGATTAAATCAAGATCAAATAAGGTGTAAGTATTTCACAGATTGCACATAATATGGTGTGGTATAGGTGTTGCATGTGGATTTCGTATTGCACATAGTATGATATAAATATTGCACATAGGTTATTGCACTGATTATTGCACATGTAACAGTAATTTACAGTGAGGTAGTGACAGACATGATATATTCATATAGAGCAGCAGCAGTAAACATAATTATGCATAATGAAAGGTAGTTTAGTGCAGTATTATTGAGAGTTCAGTATTATTTAGAGTATTACCCAGAGTTCAGTAGTCTGACAGCTTGGGGGTAATAGCTGTATATCAGGATCTGGAATCCTGATATACTTCTACAGCTACGGAGCTATAAAAACAAACTCTGAATAATGACAATAACAGTATGGCACATGTTGCTGATAATATTTAGTTTCACCCTTTCATCCAAGATTGTTTTATACATGTTAATTTTCCATCCGCTACAATCACCAGAGGAGAGTTGTGATATGACAATACTCAGGTTATAATTAAAATATTTTAAACTTCAGCTACAGAACAGCAACATGCAAACTGAATTAAAATCTCTATATATCCTGTGTCCCGGTGCATCTCTGTGCCCTGATATCCCCCTAACACTCTGAAGGTTTTAGGGATCACCTCAGTGGCCATGAGTTTAAATTTTATGGTGCAATTTAAATTTTGCAATCTGATGGCATATTTGTGTTGACCAAATCTCTCTCTTAATCTATCAATATCTATCAATATAGAAACATCCACAGCCCCACTCTATACAATATATGACATGAGGGGTATTGCAGTTTGCATATTGTTCACAGAAGTAGTGACGTGCGGTCATTAGAGGCAGGTGAGGCCATGCCTGTCATCACAGAGGGGAAAAAAAGTAAAATGAAAAAATAAATTAAATGGTTATATTTTTCCAATAATTTGTACTATAAAGTTATTTTCTATTTAACTTCACCATTTTAATTCTTTTCTTATTCAAAATTGCAGAATTTTCACTTTTATCATTCAAATACTGAGAAAAGACGTGTGGAGAGGCACCAGCCGTTGGTGCCTCACATGGATTGACTGTGCTGTAGCTCAGCAGTGACAGATTCTGCGCTAAAGCGGTGGTGAAAAGGCGCCGGGTGAGGCTCGTAGTTACCTGGCCTCATGGTAGAGGCACTTGTGAGCCCAGGAATTCTTCTGCAACTCCTGGAGCAGCAGACTAGAATAAGTGACACAAGATACAATTTAGAGTTAACAAGTCAAGTTTAATAAACCGTACAACTTCACTTTTTTCTTCTTGTCTGGCCCGACTTTTTAAATGGAGGAAGATTTCATATTAAAGCTCAAGCAGTTTTCTAAACTGGACTTTCGGTCGAAGTAGGAAGACAAACACAGGAGGTTAAAGGTTTGCTCCAGACTACGGGTGGAAAGACTCGCTCTTTTCAAACAGCGTGGTAAGAAATCGTCATTTCTGCTTTTCCTTCCTCTCTTAATCTTTTTGTAAGCCCAATATAGAAAAATCCACAGCCCCACTTTATATGGTATATGACATGACGGGTATTACAATTTGCATATTGTTCACAGAAGAGACTTACATCAAAGTCTGAAACGCAGATTCTTCTGGGGCTCTGAAATTGTCTGAATGGGATGTTTGAAATAATTGTTGTTTTTCTGTAGATAGATGTATGCAAAACATCCTCACAGTCCACATTCATTTTGAGATCTAAAAAGTGAATAACCATTTTGCTGAAGTCCAAGTGAGGTTAAAATAATCCTTCAGTTGCTGTTCCAGGCCTGCAACAATGAAAAACAGATAATCAATACAATCTCCTATAAAATCTAATAAAATGCCTGAACAGGTTGGAGGGGTTCAACACATGAAGTGGCTTTGATGGTTATGGCAAACTTGAATAATGGAAGTGAGTGTCCATTTATAATTCAGTTAATCTCTTGGATGCATTGCACATTCTTAATATTCATTTAAAAAAACACACATTAGTAATTTATGATCACTTTTTTCTCTGTACTGCACACACCCAGACCATGATTATATAAACATTATGTGACCTCAGGCCTACAGAGAATTAAGTCAGTAAGTAAGAAGCTCATCCCAAATGAGACAAAAACATGCAAAACTAACATACACCAATCCCCAATGTTCATATTTTTAATGTAACTCTTTTTTTTTTTTTACATTAGCTAATTTTTGCATTTCTAAGAAATGCCCCTCCCTGTTAGTTTGAATGCAAACTCCTGCTGTGCTCCTGTGTGTCTATATAAGGCCCATGTGAGAGTGTGACAGTGCACTCCACACTGATGATGTTGTCTGTAGCTCTTCTGCTGCTGCTGGCAGCTGGATCCTGTAAGTCTCTGTTCACATCAGTAAACTCTGGTACAACTAAACAGCACAGTTTGATCTTCAATATTGTGTTCTGTCCTCCACAGGTGTGAAGTGTGTGATACTGACACAGCCAGCCTCTGTGACTGTGCAGCCAGGACACACTCTCACCATCCCCTGTACTGTCTCATATTCTGTTAGCGACTACTTGACACACTGGATCAGACAGCCTGCTGGGAAAGGCCTGGAGTGGATTGGATATCATTGTGCTGGTTGTAGCGGAGCACTCAAAGATTCACTGAAGAACAAGTTCAGTATAAATGTAGATTCTTCAACCAGAACAGTGACTCTGAATGGACAGAACATGCAGCCTGGAGACACTGCAGTGTACTACTGTGCTCGAACAGACCCACAGTAACACAAAGTATATGTAGAGCTGAACAAAAACACATTAGACTGTTATTCACTGTGGCAAATGCAGGAGGAGCTCTCACATCACTGAGATAGTGTGTTAAGATTTGTTTAACTGCAGCTGGACTTGTGGTACAAACTTCCTCTTTTAATAAAATATTGTATTTGTAAATGTTGTGGTTGTTTTTGTATATATTGTATGATAAAGTCCTTAGTCGTTTATTTTGTGTTAAATCCACAGAATTTTATAATACAGTCATACATGTTACAAAGATCATATGCATTTTATTTCAAATCTTAAAGTGCCTTTGATAAATCTGTCTGACAAAGACACATTTGATCTGCCCACTTTCTTTCAGGAGCAGCAACTTTAGTGTAAAACTTGCCTGGGTAGTTACAGCATGTTGTTACAGCAGATGCATTTGCTGACTCCCACTGGGACAAAGACACAACAGGTCAAGCATCTGAAAACTCCTCTTTTAATAACATGTTTATGTGTTTATGTTTACTTATGTGCATATATAGTATTGTAACACGGGTATTCCCCCTGCTCTTTTCCCAGAGTCAGAAATCACTTGTACATGTGATTTTGATGAGAATTTGAAATGCCTTGTGTTTGTATGAAAAGGAAGAAGTCTGTTTGGTGATACATGTCACCTCTTGGGAGCATCATATTGGCTGAGTGGCAAGCACTCGTACTTCACAGCAAGAAGGTTCCCGGTGGGTTTCCTCTGGGTACTCTGGTTTACCCCATCAACCCAAAACATGTACAATAGGTCAAATCCTCCAGCTAAGTTATGCTGCATTCTATTGTGCTCGGGACTCAGGGAAAACCGACCTCCACCTCGAGAAAGTGATATTGAACGGCCAAACAAATTGGGGTTCGGAACTCGGGCTAGTTTGGTGCAGATCGAGTCAGTTGGATTTACGTTACAGCAAAAATGGTAGCGCACACAGCAAACGGGGAGAACTGTCTTTTTGTCATTTTGTTATGTTAAGTTATGTATGTGTAAAGAAAGTGTCTTCTAAAAACTTTGTAATGGCATAAGACTTCTTTCACATCATTTGACAGTAGACAGTTTTTTTTCTGAACATGTAATAACTGCCATAACTGAGTCGACGACAGGTAATGTTAGCTAACAGACTCTATTTATAAGTTACATTAAACTTTCTTGGGCTTTCATATTTTCCCCAACTGTTGCAATGGAACGCATTTACAAGGGATGTGAGGAGAACTGACTCGGATTTATCGACTACCGAAATTCAACAGAATGCGGCATTAGTCCTGACCAAGCCTAGCAACAAGATCATGGAGATGGTTCCCAGGGTGCAACAGTGATGCACCTCCTGCCCCTGAGGAGATGCCCCAACAGCACTGAAGGATGTGTCAAATGCAGAGGATAAATCTACTTACGGGACAATGAAGTGTACCTGTACTTTCACGTTTAATTCTAAAGTATGTAACTTTCTGGAGGTGGAAACTGCATGATTCCATGAAAATAGAAAGTTAAAACCATACTCATGAACAGTCTTAATGGAGATACAGAAGGTTTATGCCATACTGTGGAGTATTACAGCCACATCTTCATACAGTCAATAAGACATCATGTGACCACAGGCCTTTAGTGAAAATAGCTCGGGATGATCAGAAGTTCTGAAGTGAATTAAAACATGTTTGACATGATTTAACACTGATATTTTCATACACATGCTCAGTCACATTTTATAATTATTCTCCCTCTGATGCCCCTCCCTGTTAGTTTGAATGCAAACTCCTGCTGTGCTCCTGTGTCTATATAAGGCCCATGTGAGAGTGTGACAGTGCACTCCACACTGATGATGTTGTCTGTAGCTCTTCTGCTGCTGCTGGCAGCTGGATCCTGTAAGTCTCTGTTCACATCAGTAAACTCTGGTACAACTAAACAGCACAGTTTAATCCTCAATATTGTGTTCTGTCCTCCACAGGTGTGAAGTGTGAGACACTGACACAGCCAGCCTCTGTGACTGTGCAGCCAGGACACACTCTCACCATCCCCTGTACTGTCTCCTATGATGTTAGACAGGGATCTGGTTATGCAACACACTGGATCAGACAACCTGCTGGGAAAGGCTTGGAGTGGATTGGATATCACTGTGCTGGTTGTAGCGGAGGACTAAAAGATTCACTGAAGAACAAATTCAGTATAAATGTAGATTCTTCAACCAAAACAGTGACTCTGAATGGACAGAACATGCAGCCTGGAGACACTGCAGTGTACTACTGTGCTCGGAGACACAGTAACACAAAGTATATGCAGAGCTGTACAAAAACACATCCGACTGTTATTCACTGTATCTACCAAAGGAGGAGCTTTGACACTACTGAAGTCATGAGTTTGGATTTGTTTTACTTCAGCTTGACTTGTAGTACCAACTTCCTCTTTTAATCATTGTGTCTTATTTGTAAATGTTGGTTGTATTTGCATATATTGTGTGAAGTTCTTAAGGTTAAATCCACAAAATTGTATAACACCATCATACATGTTACAAAGCTCATGCATTTTATTTCAAATGTTAAAGTGCCTTTGATAAATCTGTCTGACAAAGACACATTTGAGCTGCCCACTTTATTTCAGGAGCAGCAACTTTAGTGTAAAACTTGCCTGGGTAGTTACAGCATGTTGTTACAGCAGATGCACTTGCTGACTCCCACTGGGACAAAGACACAACAGGTCAAGCATCTGAAACAAATATGATACCATTCTTGCATACATTTGTTTTCTGCATGTGTGACTGGGGAAGAGTGTCTTAAGCAGTGGGACCATCAACACTGGAATTCTCCAGATCTGTGTTCTTTCCCCCCTGTTCTTCTCCCACTGAACACTGATACAGACACAGTCTTCCTGAAGACGTATTATCACTTAAAACTCACTTTCTCTGACCTAAAGCCTGGTGATTGTGCCCGATTGTGCCGTTGTGTGTTCCATCCATCTCCGGTGCGTGCACCAGGGTGAGCTCAGGCTTCAGCTCGTGCCATTTTGTCAAACACTCTTTCCTCACACGAAGACCCCTCCAGCCATGTGCTGCGCCCTTTGCATTTGGATTCTCCGGCGGGGCACTCAGGTTCCACTCTCCGTGCTGGGTGCTTCTGTGTGCACGTCACATCCTGGGAGTTTGATGGGTATGATTACGCGTGGCCCCTGTTCTGCCACATGTGACTTTGGATAGTTCGTATTCTAAATCTTAAATGATCATTTTTAGGTTTGGACAAGCTTCTTCTTCTTCTTTTCCCTTTCTACTTTTTCTTCATCCTTTCTACTTGGCTACAGCTTCCACCCTTTTACCTTTCCCCGCTGCTTATTGCAGATTAAATGTTGTTAATGATTATTAACTTTTATTGTATATATGAAAGAGTGAATGAAACTATTTCCTTTATGAGTAGTTTTAAAAATGTTTTTGTATAACTCAGACCAAGCAACTAAATAAAACTGTATATTTTTTCTAGGTCATATCTCTGTCCCGTGATCCTTACCTGTGTTGCCTTTACATTTCAAATGACCTGTTCCCTTCGGGGGGCGTTGTTGGATAACATTATGGTTACAAATTGGGGCTATTCTGCCCCTATGACATGCTACATGCATAGTCCCATACGTTTTAAAAAGAGCCCAAAATTCTTTGTAGATGGATTGGTGTACAGTGTGTATTGTCACTGTAAACATGTCACTGGGCAGGTCAGCTCTGGTGATTTAACTGTTCCCTTTTCAAAGTTTAACTGTATGAGGAGAACATAGTTATTTAGATCTTCAGCAGCGTAGAATTTGCTGTCTGGGAATACATGGCAAAAAAAAGCATGTTCTTCTAAAAAGACTTTAAAAGTAAAATGAATGAGCTGTATGGAGGATGATTTTAATGTGATGAATATTCATAAATTGTATTTGTTTTTTAATTGTTTTTTGATCAGCAATGTTAATGTTTTTGTAGCGTGATTTTATACTTTTTAATGGACCCCAGGAAGACTAGCAACCACTTTGGGGACATTTATGGGGCTCCAAATAAATGCATAAATAAATGAATGAATACATATTCGGGGCTGGTGCGTTGTGTTCTGGGCAGCAGATCTGCTTGGACTGCTGCCGCCGTGACCCAGAAATGGAAAAGCGGAAGATGGATGGATGGATGGATGGACATATTCATAGAGCATGTAGTCTCCTTTCTTGGCACTCGAGGAGGTGATTGTTTCTTCCAGGTTTTCTTCGTAAGTCAATACAGTCAGTGTACTGCCTAAAGGCCATAGATGTGCACAACCCCAGACAGGAGAAAGTGAGAGGAGATCAATGTATAATGATGATGATCAGAAGTTCTGAAGTTAAACATAACACATTTTAACACTGACGTTTTCACACACATGCTTAAACACTTATTTTATAATGAGTCTCGCTCTGATGCCCCTCCCTGTTAGTTTGAATGCAAACTCCTGCTGTGCTCCTGTGTGTCTATATAAGGCCAATGTGAGAGTGTGACAGTGCACTCCACACTGATGATGTTGTCTGTAGCTCTTCTGCTGCTGCTGCTGGCAGCTGGATCCTGTAAGTCTCTGTTCATATCAGTAAACTCTGGTACAATTAAACAGCACAGTTTGATCCTCAATATTGTGTTCTGTCCTCCACAAGTGTGAGACACTGACACAGCCAGCCTCTGTGACTGTGCAGCCAGGACACACTCTCACCATCCCCTGTACTGTCTCCTATGATGACATCCATGATGACGATGACATGGATTTTTTGGCTTACCCTGGGGTAATCTACACAGATGTCTTCTATGATAACAGCTACACTGCTGCATGGATCAGACAGCCTGCTGGGAAAGGACTGGAGTGGATTGGAGATCACTGTCCTACATGTAGTGACAAATTCGTATTCAAAGACTCACTGTAGAACAAGTTCAGTATAAAAGTAGATTCCTCTAATAACACAGTGACTCTGAATGGATGTGTGCTCGAGAGCCACACACCTTCACACAAAGTCTATGCAGAGCTGTACAAAAAGGGTTAGTGTTGTGTAACTGGACATGTGGTATCAACTTCCTCTTTTTTCAGCTCTTGATTGCATAATTGTTTCAGACATAGACTACAGGATCTCAATAAAAGAACAACATCTTTCGTCAAATACCTGCAACGAGTAAGGCAAGTCCTAAGAAGCCAGCTCAATGGCAAGAGCAAGGCACCTGCCCTGACAGTGATCAGACCCAGCAGGAATCATAAGCTGGCCAAAGGAGAAGATACAGACGACAGACGTTAAGACACCAAAGCTCCTGACCATACATGGAGGGTTCCATCCCAAATCCAGCACCCTGATACTGTACACGAGCTGGAAGGAAGGAGGCCAAGGACTAGTGAGTGTGGGAACCACTGTCCAGGATGAAACACCATAAATCCATATGTATATCAAGGACAAGGCCCCGACAGATGATGTGCTCAAGGAATGTACCACCGGGCGTACCACCGAAACATAACTGAAGTGGCTGATATCAGGAAATCCTACAAATGACTGGAGAGGGCTGGTCTGAAGGACAGCACAGAGGCCCTCATCCTGGCTGCACAGGAGCAGGCCTTGAGCACCCGAACAATAGAGGTCCAGATCAGGGAAAGAGGCTCCTGAGACAGTCCAGCACATAATCGCAGTGTGTAAGATGCTGGCAGGGAAGGCGTTCATGGAGCGACACAATCAAGTGGAGGGAATAGTGTACAGAAACATCTGTGACCCCAAGGTCAAGGTGGAAAACAGCTCCGAAGGTTGAAGAGAATGAGCCAAGATCCTATGGGACTTCCAGATACAGATTTAAAGGAATGGTGACGGTGAACCAGTGGTGCCTGTGGTGATCGGAGCACTTGAGGCTGTAACCCCCAAACTGGAGGACTGGTTACAGCAGATCCCAGGAAAAAACAATTCATGGTCATTTGAAGCAGTGGAAACTTCAGTCACTTTGACTGTTATGAAGACAAAGAGGCACTTCGCTGACACTGTTGCAGAGCACTACATGAAAGTAGACAGAGAAGAGGAACATCAAACACAATATCTCACTGACTGTTATGGTTTGCAGTAAAAAACAAAAAACACAGAGCAAGGATATCCACTTTTCTATGTTGGTAAGAGTATTAAAATGATTCAAGAAACAAAAACTGAAGAAAAGGTAAAAGGTAGTTGTTAACAAAAAAATACATAATTGAGTAAGCTTCAGTTTACATTTCTGTTTATGTCCAACAGAGGGAGATATAAGAGAATAAACGTTGTTTATATTGCCAAGGTTATATAATATATAATTTGTGCCTCAGGAAACAGAATTAACTACTAGATTTTGAACTTGGCAAAAGGGTGACAATTTTATTTAAGAATGGGAACTTTTCTCTTTATAGCTCTGAAAAAGGACCGTAAAGCTGATCGCGTGATCGGCTGTGAGCTGGAGTTATTTGTCACAGTGAGGGACAGGAGGACACTGGACAAACTGCTCTCCATCGTGGACACTCCTGCTCACCCACTGCACCAGACTGTGGAGCAGACCTGGGCACTGTCCAGCTCCCGGGGCCACATACTGGTTGCCTGGAAGAATCCATGACTCATCGCTGTACCAGCGGCGAGTCTGGTAACGCTTGGTCCAGAATGCGCTGCCGTTGCGCTTAGACAGACAGCTAAGTGAACCAATCAGAGAACAATTAACGGACAGCGACGTGAACCAAGCCGGTAGGAAGCAATGCAAAAACATCTTTTTTGAAAAGAAAGGCCTCTAGAGCTGTCAGCTGCTGTGGTTTTAAGGAATCGATGTGTTTTAGGTCATTTAAGACCAATTTTACAGCTGAATGGAAGGGACGTTGCGGGCAAAGGCGGGTGCACTGATGTCACCATCTTAGAACGAATCAGAATCGCGGAGTCCGTTGTTAACCGGGGGAGCGAGGGTGGAGCGAGGGTGTCCAAATGGTATTGCGTTGTATAGCAAATACAGAGAGATATCATTTGGCTGGCCAGGTAAACATACTGGCCCGTTTAAGCTAATTTGGAATTACAAAATAAACATATTTTATCTCTTTAGCTCATGCATGGAATAAAACTGTTTTTTTTTATTTTTTTTATGACATCTTTTTGTAAGGCAACTTCACTTTTTCATTGCTTAGTCATAAAATATACTCTTACCCGTCTTACCAGCTTGTCAAAACAATGCTATTTACTGCTTTTTATAAAGAAATAGAATTAATATTATGCAGAACTGAGTTAAACATTTGGCCTCTCATGTGTCAAAAAAATAATTGCCCACCCCTGCTATAGAGGGACAGAGGAGCTCATTCTCCAACAGGCTCCTACAGCTCCGCTCAGACAGTGAGAGGACTACATTCATACTATAATACTCCCTACAACTGTGAAACAACTCACCCTTATGTTACAGATAACCCTATGTCCTGTCAATCATCATATCATTGTTGCACTGTCTTCTTATAACTTCTTGTATATAACTGAGATTTTATATTTTATGACTTATTTTTCTATTTTATTTGGACTTGTATATACATTTATATAATTATGCCTTATCTGACACCTGTCTCTTGCTATATTTTTGCTACTAATTTAGAATTTATTATTACCATTTATATATTTTTCACTTTGTTATTTTATTATATTGTGTACCAAATACTGTGTCCAAATAATTTCCCTTGTGGATCAATAAAGTTTGTCTAAGTCTAGATAGTACAATCCCTAACAGTTCCTGAGGTGATGAAATTCCTGTGAAGGCACTTAGAAGAGTGAGACGAGTGACGAGGACCACTTGCTTCATTGAGGTCTTCAGGTGGGTACTCTCGTTCACTTTTCACTGGTGTCTCGATGATAAACCCACAACACCTCCGGAGGGTTCATCTGCAACATCTGACGTCCCCTTAGCTCTTCTGCTGCTGTTTACAGGCCCAATGAACATCCCTTCTGTTAATCCAGAGCCATCATCTGGACTTCTCTGCAGCACCCGAGAGAGACTTGACTGTCACTTGCAAAACCTCGTCCTCGTTTGCCCAGATTCTTCAAAAGTTTGGCTTTGAACGCCCCTCAAACCGTCTGTAGCCAACTTCTACTGGGTGTATAAGTATTTATGCATGATATAGTGTGTGTGAGCCGTTGTGTTCCAGGAAGTGAGCATGGAGATGCTTCCAGCTCTATCAACTCTGGCTCCAATCAACTTTACATTGAACATTTTGTTTACCCCTCTCTCTGTAACTGCTGCTGTGAGCTTCGTCATTTTGGTCTTGAAATGTTCTTATTAACCATTTAGCTATTTTGTTCGTGAATAAATAACTAATATGGGACTCGGCTCCAAATTCACTCCTATAACTGCTGGCCACATGAGCTTCATTTGGATGGAGCCGAACACATCACATGTGTGATGTCACCCTCCCTCAGTCCACTTCTTTGTACATTCTTTGGCCACTATGGATGGACTTTTCAAACACAGGCTGAAAATTCACTCTAAAACAAATACCATGAAATTTGTGATTTCAACCACAACCTAAATTAAAGACTTAAAACGATAAAAGGTTATGTCCGATTTCAAGCCCTCAGTGGTCCAGGTAGGTTCCATAGTGGTCCATGGGCAAAGATTCAGAAAAGGTTCATTTCTGGCCTGTGAATGTGCCTTTTTTAATATCGATACCTGCTCAAATGAGTATCTAGTTTCGATATACACTGATTATTATATTTTGACAACCCTAGTTTAAAATAACCGGTGCCATTCTATTAGTAATGGAATAACAGGTTGCCGCTCTCTTAATATATGATCAGATTAAATACTAGAAATAGTGGAGATGAATAAAAGATACAACAGTTCTGTTAAATTGCAATTATCAGGTTACATGTGGGTCAACTTATTTAAAGAAAATGAAATTCCAGATGTAACAAAATTAACACCAGGAACCAACTTTTCCATGTCTCTGTCAGTGAGAGGAGGAGTGTATGCAGAGCAGATGTAAATGTGTGTGCAGTACATAGTGTGCTGCTGCTCCTCCTCTGTCACATGTGCAGTCTCAGGATGGACACACTCACTCTGCTGTGGGCTGCTCTCTGTCTGCTCTGTGAGTTTTCCTCTTTCACACTCAACATCAGCTCCACTTACACACAATGCTCCTGTTATTGAAGCATCTCCTCAACACATTTGTGTCCTCCACAGGTGTGAGAAGTGTGAGACACTGACACAGCCAGCCTCTGTGACTGTGCAGCCAGGACACACTCTCACCATCCCCTGTACTGTCTCATATTCTGTTAGCAGCTACGCTACTGCATGGATCAGACAGCCTGCTGGAAAAGGCCTGGAGTGGATTGGACTGCACTGTCCTGGATGTAGCTCCGAATTCTTTTTCAAAGATTCACTGAAGAACAAGTTCAGTATAAATGTAGATTCTTCAACCAGAACAGTGACTCTGAGAGGACAGAATATGCAGCCTGGAGACACTGCAGTGTACTACTGTGCTCGGAGACACAGTCACACAAAGTATATGTAGAGCTGTATAAAAACACATCAGACTGTTATTCACTGTGGCAAACACAGGAGGAGCTCTTACACCACAAGGAGAATAATGTGTTAAGATTTGTTTAAATGCAGCTGGACTTGTGGTACCAACTTCCTGTTTTAGTAAAATATTGTATCTGTAAATGTGGATGTGTTTGCATATATTGTATGATAATGTTCTTAGTCGTTTATTTTGTGTTAAACCCACAGAATTTTATAATACAGTCATACATGTTACAAAGATCATATGCATTTTACTTCAAAAGTTAAAGTGCTTTTGATAAATCTGTCTGACAAAGACACATTTGATCTGCCCACTTTCTTTCAGGAGCAGCAACTTTAGTGTAAAACTTGCCTGGGCAGTTACAGCATGTTGTTACAGCAGATGCACTTGCTGACTCCCACTGGGACAAACACACAACAGGTCAAGCATCTGAAACAAATATGATACCATTCTTGCATACATTTGTTTTCTGCACATACGACTGGGGAAGAGTGTCTTAAGCAGTGGAACCATCAACACTGGAATTCTCCAGGACTGTGTTCTGTCCCCCTGTTCTTCTCCCACTGAACACAGATACAGACAGAGTCTTCCTGAAGACTTATTATCACTTAAAACAGACAGGGTGTTTTCATATGAGTTAGTAATATATATATATATATATATATATATATATATATATAGATATAGATATATAGATATAGAGAGAGAGATAGAGAGAGAGATAGAGAGATAGAGAGAGATAGAGAGATAGAGAGATAGAGAGAGATAGAGAGAGATAGAGAGAGATAGAGAGATAGAGAGATAGAGAGAGATAGATAGATAGATAGATAGATAGATAGATAGATATTGTTTTTCATAAATGTGGGTTTATGGTCATAGTTTGGACAGTGGGAGGAGCTTGAGTAAAGCTGATATTTAAATGAGAGCCACACTATTGACAGCAGCACTGTGCTACAATGGCTGTTACAGACTTCACTATACTGCTGTGTGCTGTGTGCCTTTTCAATATTGTTCATGCTTGGTCCATAACAGAGTCTGGATCAGCCGTCAAACATCCTGGAGAATCCCATAGACTCACATGTACTACCTCTGGGTTAGACTTTAGTTGCCATCAATGGAGTTGAATCAGGCAGGCCCCAGGTAAAGGACCGGAATGGATTGCATTAGTGGACGTTTACTCTAAACTAGTAACTACTCCAAGTCAGTGGAGGGACGCTTCACCATCTCCAGAGACGACTCCAGCAGCCAGGTGTATCTGCAGATGAGCGGTCTGAGAACAGAGGACACTGTATTACTGTGCCAGAAGAGAAACAATGAGACAGAATAATAGAGCGCTGGGACAAAAACGACTTCCTCTCTTCACTGTGCTCAGGGCCGGCCCAAGGCATAAGCAAACTAAGCGGCCGCTTAGGGCCCCCACGCCACCAGGGGGTGCCCAAGACCCCTGACTGTGCTCTTCTCTGCTGGCTAAAAATAGTGAGATGCTTTACCAGTTTTAAAAACTATTGTCACAAATGAAAAAAAAAAAAAACTGCTTCACTGCGATCTGCTTCAGGTTTCCTTTTATACTTGTTATACTATGTTAAAATTGTGCACTCTTTATGGGCACCACTGAATTATTCATCAAAACTGAAAACAAACCTGAACGTTCATCTTTGGATATAATGTTGAGCTAAACATATTGGGAGCCACAGGGGACTGTTTTTGCTCCAATGTTCTTCACTCTGTCTATGACATAAATGCCCCAATGTCTTGTAGTTTTATGAGGAGTTTGTAAAAGGATAAATAAAATGCATTATCAGTTGTGTTTCATAATTGTAATGAAACACAAGTAATATAATAAAATAAAATCGAAATAAATAAATAAATAAATAAATTGCATAGTAATTCTAAAACAAATTTGTAAAAACCTGTTGACATATTTTTATTTCAGCAGTTTTAAACATGTATATATTGCACTCTTGCGCTTTTACTCCTCAGAACCTTCAAACATTTGACATTTAAACAGTTCAAAGAGTTGTGATCGGGGAGGAGCCAATGCAAACCTGAAATCCTCTCCTCTATTTAACTCTGTGTAGAGGAAACAGAGCCACTTGAACAAAATGGACTACAGGACAGCACTTGTGTTTCTCACATACTGGACAGGTGAACTGTTGCTCTGGACTAATACTGGTAAATGACAGCAGGATGAATTTGAATACAGTTTTGGGTTGTTTCCACAGGTGTCTTTGCTCAGACTCTGACTGAATCTGGTCCAGCTGTGAAAAGACCAGGAGAGTCCCATAGACTGACCTGTACAACATCTGGGTTCACATTTAGCAGCTTTGGCATGCACTGGATCAGACAGGCTCCTGGACAGGGGCTGCAGTGGCTGGCTGTCATATGGTACGATGGGAGCAAAACTCTCTACTCTGAGTCAGTGAAAGGCAGATTCACCATCTCCAGAGACAACAACAGAAACCAGCTGTATCTGCAGATGAACAACCTCCAGACTGAGGACACGGCTGTGTACTACTGTGCCCGAGAAGCACAGTGAGAGAGACAGATGGAAGAGCTGAACAAAAACCCCACTAAAGTAAATAATGATCTCTTATTGATCTGAAATTAATCCCATAAATACAGTAATATGAATATGAAAAGCAGTGTTATGTTTTTCCCAGCATATCCTGGTACAGTCTTCCCATGGTTAAATACACAACACAAAATCATTACTCAGTGTGCAGGAACCATACAAGAAATCATTGTTCATCTGACAATGACAATGGACAAGCTACGATCTCAAAACAAACTAGATTTCATGTATTATATAAATTCAGGCTTTTTCTTTCTCAGCATTTAGACCAAATGATTTATTTTGTTTGATTATCACATTAAACCAGTCGCACAGCAATATGGGAGTTTTTTTTTCTATGTCAGATGCCCTTCATTGGCCAATATGTGGACACCAGGTAAAATATTTAATTCAGAAAATGGTGGAAAAGAAACGAAATAATGAATTTATAATGATGATTTAAAAAAAAAAAAAAAACATTTTCTAGCATTTCAATTACATTCTACAGTAAGTAAAAAAAAAAAAAAGTTGGTACAAATAACACTAAATCATGAGCTAGAGCTGATCAGCAGTTAGAGTGACAGACTGCATACAAGCACCACTGACCAAACTCACCCGTGTCATTGATTGGGAGGTAGGGCCACATGGGCCCCACAGTGAGAGTCACACCCCAGTCACACAAAGTACATTTAGAGCTGCACAAAAACACTGAAGAGTGACATTCACAGTAACCACCAGAGAGGGCGCTATATACACATCACAATATCACTTCTACCTGTGCTCCACACGGCTCTAGAATATTGCTTTGGCTTGGTCCATAATGGGTTGGGATCAGCAAGAATCAATCATACTGCCTAAATACACACGTGTGTATTTGTGTCATCTACAGGCAGACATATCAGTGAATAATAGATTTAGATCATTTTTCATTTGTTTATAACCTGAACTTGTTGAGGACCTATCCATGTTTAATGCAATTTAACATTCAATTATTGTACAGCCGATGCAAACTACTGGGAACTGTATTATTATTTATGAACACATTTATGACCATATTTTAAGAGGCTGAGGAACTTTTTCCAATTTCATCCTCTCCCTCTCTCTGATGTTGTTGTTCCGGCTGATTACACTGTAGAAGATGGCTGATGCCACCAAGAATTCACAGAGAAAGTGGTTTGGGTAGTTGGTTTAAATCCCACGATGTATGATGTTAAAAACTAAACTAAAAAAACAAAAAGTTTCAAAACCTGCTTATTCTGGGAGCCAGGTAGCCAAAATAGCAGCCGACCGCTCTGTTGTTGTTCTCCAGGGTGTGTTGTTGCTTTTAAGGTCTCGACCCAGTATGCTTCCCTCTGTGCTGTCTCCTCCTCTGAAGATTTTAGGATCACCTCAGTGGCCATGAGTTTAAGTTTTATGGTGTAGTTTAGATTTTGCGATCTGATGGCGTACTTGTGTTCAGCAAATCTCTCAATCTTTTTGTAAGCCCATTATAGAAACATCCACAGCTCCGCTCTATACGGTATATGACATGAGGGGTATTATAATTTGCATATTGTTCACAGAAGAGAGTTTTTCGTCCTTGAAATCAGTGGACTTGTTTATATGTGTACAGTGGTTTCATGATCCACACTGAAAAGTACCCACTGGTGGTGAGAGGAAGGTCCCGGGTCTGGGAGCTGGGAGGTTTTAACCAGTTTGTCCTTTAGAGTCGGGGCCCTTCTCACAGCAAATACCGGGGGATCGGCAAAGACAGATGAGAGGGTGGGATCGCTGCGGAGAATATCCCAGTTACACTTGATGATCTGTTTGATGCTATTTGTCACATTACTGTGTTGAATTGAGAAAAAAAAAATCCTGTTGGTATTTCTTAGTTTTAATAGTGAAGAGGTTTGTTCTTTGTGTGGACTTAGCTTTCAATAGTGCTTGGTGTAGAGGTTTATCTTTGAGCCCCTTTGTTTGAAACGTGCATACATGGCATTTACTTGTACATCTAAGTCAGATTCTTCTGGGGCTCTGAAATTGTCAGAAAATTGTATAGAAAATTGTTGTTTTTCTATAGATAAATGTATGCAAAACATCCTCAGAGTCCACATTCATTCTGAGATCTAAAAAGTGAATAACCATTTTGCTAAAGTCCAAGTTAAATATTTGGAGTGAGGTTAAAATAATCCTTCAGTTGCTATTCCAGGCCTGCAACAATGAAAAACAGATAATCAATACAGTATATCTCCTATAAAATCTAATAAAATGCCTGAACAGGTTGGAGGGGTTCAACACATACAGGATTTCAGGATAAGCCTGGACTTGTGAAGTGGCTTTGATGGTTATGGCAAACTTGAATAATGAAAGTGAGTGTTCATTTATAATTCAGTTAACCTCTTGGATGCATTTCACATTCTTAATATTCATTTAAAAATACACACATTGGTAATTTATGATCACTTTTTTCTGCTCTGTATGGCACACACCCAGACCATGATTATATAAACATTATGTGACCTCAGGCCTACAGAGAATTAAGTCAGTAAGTAAGAAGCTCAGCCCAAATTAGACAAAAAGGTGCAAAACTAAACTACACCAATCCTCAATGTTCATATTTTTTTAAGTTAACTCTTTTTTTTTTAACTTAAGCTAATTTTTACATTTCTAAGAAATGCCCCTCCCTGTTAGTTTGAATGCAAACTCCTGCTGTGCTCCTGTGTGTCTATATAAGGCCCATGTGAGAGTGTGACAGTGCACTCCACACTGATGATGTTGTCTGTAGCTCTTCTGCTGCTGCTGGCAGCTGGATCCTGTAAGTCTCTGTTCACATCAGTAAACTCTGGTACAACTAAACAGCACAGTTTGATCTTCAATATTGTGTTCTGTCCTCCACAGGTGTGAAGTGTGAGACGCTGACACAGCCAGCCTCTGTGACTGTGCAGCCAGGACACACTCTCACCATCCCCTGTACTGTCCCATATGATGTTGGTGGCTACTACACTGCATGGATCAGACAGCCTGCTGGGAAAGGCCTGGAGTGGATTGGATCTTACTGTCCTAGATGTGGCAACAAACTCTTTTTCAAAGATTCACTGAAGAACAAGTTCAGTATAAGTGCAGATCCTTCAACCAGTACAGCGACTCTGAATGGACAGAACATGCAGCCTGGAGACATTGCAGTGTACTACTGCGCTCGAGACCCACAGTCACACAAAGTATATGTAGAGCTGTACAAAAACACATCAGACTGTTATTCAAACACAGGAGGAGCTCTCACACCACAAGGAGAATAATGTGTTAAGATGTGTTTAACTGCAGCTGGAGTTGTGGTACCAACTTCCTCTTTTAATAAAATATTGTATCTGTAGACCCACTCCTTATAGGGACACACAGCTACATTAGACAAACTATTAATGACTCAAAGTGAAAGAATGAAAAATAAGTATTAGTCTCTGAATCAGTCCTGGGAGAGTGTACCTGCCAAGGACCATAGCTGTGGAGAAGGTTTCACTCACATACTACACCAAACAGGAGAATGTGAGAGAAGATGAATGACTGAAAATCATCTAAATACAGTAAATAAGAAAAACTAAACCGTATTTAAGTGTAAACAGCTGGAGATTACAAGGAGTTCTGAAGTTAAAGAAAACCTAGTTGACATTTTCACACAAACTCTAAAACATCTATTATAATTATTCTCCCTCTGATGCTCCTCCCAGTTAGTTTGAATGCAAACTACTGCTGTGCTCCTGTGTGTCTAAAAAGTGAGAATGGATTGGATATTATTGTTGTGGATGTAGTGGAGCACTCAAAGATTCACTGAAGAATAAGTTCAGGATAAATGTTGATTCCTCCAGTAACACAGTGACTAGGAGATTTGTATTTCTTGATCTGTAGAAAAACTAGTTTAACTGCCCTCAGAAGTTTGTCTTTTTCCCCTGGTGCTCAATAACATTAAATCCAATAATTGGACATTGTTGCTGGTTTAAGCATGAAAACTGGTATGAGTAACTTAGAGTCATTGGCATTGGTCTGGTTTGTCTCCATGAACATATAAAGGTTTATATTTTCTTGTTATTTTAGATTTGACTGACCTTGCTCTAGAAAAGTCACACAATGCACCTTTAATGTTGTAATGGTTCCTTAACTATTTACACTTTTAATCTCGAAACTATGAAGGTTACTATTATGAAGGTTATTTCTATCATCCATGACATCAATGCACAAGTGTGAATTTTGTACTTGTTGTACTTTAAAAATATCAATTTTATCAATAATATCAATTTGTGTTTCATACTAAAATGTATTTTTATTGACACATTTTTAGGAATTTGTCTCCAACAACAACACTGACATTGATCTTTAGGCTTTTACGCCTCAGTGCCTTTGAACATGTATCAGTGTATCGATAGATGTGATTGGGGAGGAGCCAATGCAAACCTGAAATCCTCTCCTCTATTTAACTCTGTGTAGAGAGGAAACAGAGCCACTTGAACAAAATGGACTACAGGACAGCACTTGTGTTCCTCACATACTGGACAGGTGAACTGTTGCTCTGGACTAATACTGGTAAATGACAGCAGGATGAATTTGAATACAGTTTTGGGTTGTTTCCACAGGTGTCTTTACTCAGACTCTGACTGAATCTGGTCCAGCTGTGAAAAGACCAGGAGAGTCCCATAGACTGACCTGTACAACATCTGGGTTCACATTTAGCAGCTTTGGCATGCACTGGGTCAGACAGGCTCCTGGGCAGGGGCTGCAGTGGCTGGCTGTCATATGGTACGATGGGAGCAAAACTCTCTACTCTGAGTCAGTAAAAGGCAGATTCACCATCTCCAGAGACAACAGCAGGAACCAGCTGTATCTGCAGATGAACAACCTCCAGACTGAGGACACGGCTGTGTACTACTGTGCCCGACACCACAGTGAGAGAGTCACATGGAAGAGCTGAACAAAAACCCCACTAAAGTAAATAATGATCTCTTAGTGATCTGAAATGAATCCAATAAATATTATGAACATGAAAAGCAGTGTTATGTTTTTCCCATCATGACCTGATAAAGTCTTCTCACCGTTAAATACACAAAAACACAGAATCATTACTCAGTGTGCAGGAACCATACAAGAAATCATTGTTCATCTGACAATGACAATGGACAAGCTACAATCTCAAGACAAACTACATTTCATGTATTATATCAATTTTTCAACTTTTTCTTTCTCAGCATTTAGACCAAATGATTTCTTTTGTTTGATTATCACATTAAACCAGTCACACAGCAATATGGGAGTTTTTTCTGTTAGATGCCCTTCACTGGACAATCTGTGGACAAATAGAAAAATAAACTAAATAAATTATTTATAATTAAAAAAAAAAAATTAATCCATCATTTCAATAAAATTCTACAAAAAAAAAAGTAAAAATAATAATAATAATAATAAAAATAAAAAAGTGGGCAGCAGTAGGTCAGTCTGCGCTTAGTCCGCTGATCCAGGGGTTGGCGGTTCGAATCCCACTCCCAACAAGTTGCGTGTTTGCGGTGCGATCCCAGCTCCCACAGATTAGTGCTGCTGTTGTGTCCTTGGGCAAGACATTTAACCCCACCTTGCCCCCCCAGTTTCCATGCACACAGCCCCCGTGACAGAGTACATCAAGGCTGGTTATGTCAAGTGCAAGTGCAGTGAAAAACGCCATGACAAAAACATGACTTCAAGAGCATTTGGAATCCTGATATACTTCTACAGCTACAGAGCTATAAAAACAAACACACTCTGAATTAAAATCATATGGCACGTGTTGCTGATAATATTTAGTTTCACCCTTTCATCCAAGATTCTTTTATTCATGTTCATTTTCCATCCGCTACAATCACCAGAGGAGAGTTGTGATATGACAACACTCAGGTCATAGTTAAAATATTTTAAACTTCAGCTACAGAACAGCAACATGCAAACTGAATTAAAGTCTCTCTATTACTTTACTTGTATTATATATTGTATTATATATTGTATATTATACTAAATCATGAGCTAGAGCTGATCAGCAGTTAGAGTGACAGACTGCATACAAGCACCGCTGACCAAACTCAGCCGCGTCATTGATTGGGAGGTAGGGCCACATCGGCCCCACAGTGAGAGTCACACCCCAGTCACACAAAGTACATCTAGAACTGCACAAAAACACTGAAGAGTGACATTCACAGTAACTACCAGAGAGGGCGCTCTATACACATCACAATATCACTTCTTAATATTCATTTAAATAGACACACACTGGTAATTTATGATCACTTTTTTCTGCTTTGTACGGCACACACCCAGACCATGATTATATAAACATTATGTGACCTCAGGCCTACAGAGAATTAAGTCAGTAAGTAACAAGCTCATCCCAAGTTAGACAAAAAGGTGTAAAAACTAGCATACACCAATCCCCAATGTTCATTTAAAAAAAAAAAAATCTAACTCTTTTTTTTTTTTTTTACTTTAGCTAATTTTTGCATTCCTAAGAAATGCCCCTCCCTGTTAGTTTGAATGCAAACTCCTGCTGTGCTCCTGTGTGTCTATATAAGGCCCATGTGAGAGTGTGACAGTGCACTCCACACTGATGATGTTGTCTGTAGCTCTTCTGCTGCTGCTGGCAGCTGGATCCTGTAAGTCTCTGTTCACATCAGTAAACTCTGGTACAACTAAACAGCACAGTTTGATCCTCAATATTGTGTTCTGTCCTCCACAGGTGTGAAGTGTGAGACACTGACACAGCCAGCCTCTGTGACTGTGCAGCCAGGACACACTCTCACCATCCCCTGTACTGTCTCATATGATGTTAGCTACGACGACACTGCATGGATCAGACAGCCTGCTGGGAAAGGCCTGGAGTGGATTGGACAGTACTGTCCTAGATGTAGCACCAAACTCTTTTTCAAAGAATCACTAAAGAACAAGTTCAGTATAAATGTAGATTCTTCAACCAAAACAGTGACTCTGAGAGGACAGAACATGCAGCCTGGAGACACTGCAGTGTACTACTGTGCTCGAGAGCCACAGTAACACAAAGTATATGTAGAGCTGTACAAAAACACATCAGACTGTTATTCACTGTGGCAAACACAGGAGGAGCTCTTACACCACAAAGAGAATATTGTGTTAAGATTTGTTTAACTGCAGCTGGACTTGTGGTACCAACTTCCTCTTTTAATAATATATTGTATTTATAAATGTTGTGGTTGTATTTGCATATATTGTATGATAAAGTTCTTAGTTGTTTATTTGTGTTAAACCCGCAGAATTTTATAATACAGTCATATGTGTTACAAAGATCATATGCATTTTATTTCAAATGTGAAATTGCTTTTGATAAATCTGTCTGACAAAGACACATTTGAGCTGCCCACTTTCTTTCAGGAGCAGCAACTTTAGTGTAAAACTTGCCTGGGTAGTTACAGCATGTTGTTACAGCAGATGCACTTGCTGACTCCCACTGGCACAAAGACACAACAGGTCAAGCATCTGAAACAAATATGATACCATTCTTGCATTTGTTTTCTGCACATACGACTGGGGAAGAGTGTCTTAAGCAGTGGGACCATCAACACTGGAATTCCCCAGTACTGTGTTCTTTCCCCCTGCTCTTCTCCCACAGTCACAGATCACTTATGAAGCTTTAAGTGCATGTGGTTCTAGATTATTGGGTCACACTTTATAATAGCTGCACAAATAAACATTTAAAGCCCCAGTGTGTAGGATTCGTGGCGCATAGGTGGATGGTGCTATTGCACTTTCTGTTTTAGCTACGGCAGACCTCGAGGGTCACCCGGGCGCGCGCATGAGCCGCGCTACTGTATAAATAAAACGCGGTCCCGTTTTTTTGTTTTGTTTTTTTTTTCTCATGAAAACACACATTCCCGATCATGTACCATGACACTCTACACATCAAATGAAACCTTACAGTCTCCTCTTTTTGACTATGCAATTTCCCTGCACAATAATCACTCCCCGAGCACATGGTGCTTTTATACAGAAAAGCAGAAAACGAGGTTAGCTTACCTTAGAATGCTTTGCACAGGTCAAACTCTGTATTTCACCATAAACTTGCTCTCAATTTGTCCGTAAGAATCCAGCGAATAAAATCCAGTAAAACAATTTAGTCCAAAACATGTGTTAGATCCATTACGACGTCTGATCCGGCAGCATGCTTGTTGTTTACCCAAAAACACGAGCATTGCCGAAGGCGAAGGCGGAGCCCAAATGTCCTTCAGCGGATCTCGTATTCAAAATGGCTGCCTCTATATGGGGAAGATCCCCCTTTTATGTGACTATATCTAAGTCCAAAAGAATACTTTGATTTCATGATGGAAGTGAAAAGGCTTGGAAAACAATGTATTTTTGAATGGGTATCTTCAATTTCAGTAATTAACGGGTAAAAATCTTACACACTGTCCCTTTAAAACATGAGGAGCAAATAATGTATTAACAATTTGTTTATTATGAATTAAGTCTTTGTTTACTAATATCACTGAAGTCTAGATACATATTAGTTATTATAAAGTGGTAATACAGCTGTCTGTGTAATCCGTCAGTCATCCGTCAGGTAGGATCCATAGCAAAAAAAAAAAAAATCAATTCTGTCAACTGGACAAAAGCTTTTTGAGTCTTCATCCAAGCAGCTTCTTCAGTTCTGAATGTTTCTTTTGCAATAGTAAAATAGCTATTTTAAATTATAGACAAATTACGTTTCTTGATTTGTGTCTGTATTAGGTCAATTACTTTTGCAGAGAAATTAGAATAATACTGAAATCCTCCTGAGCTATAGTTGAGCAGCAGTTACAGTGACAGACACACAGGGCGTCTATGCACAGACACAGAAATAGGCCCAAGTCTGTGACAGTGGCATATCAGGGGCCAGTTTGATCCAGAGTCTGGGACCAGCGACAGAGAACCCCGATCACCCCAGTGTTTGAGCCCGGCTCTGGGGACTTCCAGTAGGAGCTAATGGCTAAACATTTGTACAAGGCATACTGGCATAACATGTCTCATTTAAAAAGACAAATATACTGAATTAAAACTTTGATTTAAATTTAAATAACATATGGATAACCAGTGACTCTGAGTAGTAAAAACTCTACGGATGTATTCGTGCATATGCAAATCCCAGAGTGATATAAGGCGAGTGGTGAGAGGGACAGACACACTTGAGTCATGTTGTCTGTGGCTGTGCTCCTGCTGCTGGCATCTGCTTCCTGTGAGAACACTTCCTGATCTTCACAGCAGCGCCCCCTGTAGGAGAATGAGTGTGATGATGATGTTTTCTTTCCACAGGTACAGTGGACAGTGTGGAGCTCCTTCAGCCAGGCTCAGTGCTGCTGCAGCCTGCTCAGACTCTGACCATCAGCTGTCGGGTCTCTGGTTACTCTCTCACTGACAGCAGCTATGCCACAGGCTGGATCAGACAGATAGAGGGCAAACTGGAGTGGATATTCCATCAGTGGGGAGGAAGTTCTGGTAGCCTCTGGCAGAACAATGCTCTGAAGAACAAGTTCAGCCTGAGCAGAGACATGTCTGCAGGAACAGTGACGATTCAAGGACAGAGGCTGCAGCCTGAAGACTCTGCTGTTTATTACTGTGTGCGAGCACAGTGACTCAGAGCAACAGCAGAGCTGAGCAAAAACACAGAGCCAGCCCCCAACAGAGTGGAAAACACATTAGAGAACAGGATATTCAACTATACACATTATACACATGTACAGAACAGTAGTATAACCTAGGATTACATTTGCAGATAATATCAGTTTATAATCTAAGAAACTAATGGTAGAAGAATACTACATCATGGAGTGACCTTTCAATAGATTCCTCTGTAATTTCTAACTAGTAATGAGCAATTATTACTAATATGAACATGAGATTACAGGATTTACCTCATTTCTGTCATATATTCATTACTTGCACTGGGCAAAATAAGCTAGAATCCGGACGTGTTTGGACTGGATATTTTATATGACACGCCACATATCCGGACCAGATTTTCACGATATCCTTATTTCTTGAGAATCCATGAAAATATTGACGTATCTGGACTCCGGATTTCACTGGGTACAATATCTGTTCGTATCCGGAGATATTTTGGCACTCGTGTCTCTCTGTAGCCAGCTCGCTACACGCCCATGTGATCCCCGGACTGCCCACCTCGACTGCAGACTGAGTCGCCACACTCCGAACCGCACTCGCTGAATTGGGAAACGCAGCAATGTTAGCCGTGCTCCTGGTGGACAAGTTTGCGGTCACGTTTTGATGGGGAGGTGAACAATCCCACTATCAGAGATGTTTTAAGGTAAGTTGAAATATCAGAATTGCTATTTGGCGGGTGAATGTTTGGCGTTAGCTACACAGTTAGCCTGCCATTCGTTGATAACGTGGAATGACAAGCTGGTTGATGGAATGATTGGGACATAATGTATCATCAGTAATATGAATGTATAACATGTAACGGCGTCGATGTCTGATTTTCGACATACGCAGGGGATGAATTTCAAAATCCCACTTGCGTAAAAATGGAGAGTAATCTGCTAGCTAAATGTAGCCTTCTAGCTAGCGTGACACTGCGATCTATCTTTGTGTAGCAGCTAGCCTACATATGTTTCCCACCCAAGTGTTTAGCGTAATAATCTGTGGGTAAAAATACGCTATTTCTTAGTCCATTACCATACAAACCAACTGGGGGCTTTGTGAAATTGGGTGGGTTTTAGAGCCGCCAGGAGACTTGAAGGTAATATGTAGGATTGTGGCCAGAGTAGGTAAGTACATTGCAACTGTGCTGCTTATTTCCAAAATCTTTTCATGACTATTTAGTCAAAGTAAATAAGTAATAAAATTATAGTTACTAGTATGACCAAAGTAGTTCTGCAGATTAAAAAATGTCTATTACTGGAAATTCAAAATGACAGACATGGAAAAGATTTCTTTCCTTTCCCAGTCAAAATTAATACTTAGAATTTGATGGTGGTGGTAAGTATTCATAAAAAGGTAACATTTGTGAATGAGCAGCATGCATTCTGGAAATAAACTACCTTTTAAACATGTGTGTGACAAAACGGATCAGTCATTGCTTTTGCCCCAAGATAGATGTAGCTACATCGCAAACATTACAAAAGACAATGAGATGTTGAAATTAATGTTTCTGAATGCTGCAGGGCAATCGGTGACCTTCGCAGTTCAGTGGATGACCTGAGAAAGGAACTGAGGACCATGCAGGGTGCCATGATGCAGCAGCAACACTCCCGCATGACCCAGGAGAACCACAAAGTCCCTTTGGAGTTGGCGGTAACACTTGATTGTGTGTTTTTGAGAATAGGACACAAACTGGACTCATGTATGTGTCCCATAACTAGGCTGACATCATTATCCACTGTTTCTTTCTATATTGGTCGTCTTAACCACATACAGTTGTATAATGATTTTTTCTTATTCAGGCACGGGTGAGGCGCTTTCACTGTGGGCTTGGAGAACTGCAGTGGATACCCTTATAAATGAACATATACCAGTGAGTGAGCCTACGAGTCTCCAATGCTGGCCAGCCCACACGTGTGTAAAGTTCACAGTGGTGTGTGCGAGGGTTACAGTTTGTGATGAACCTCAGAGAGGCATGATACACACAATCTAACACTTACGCTTATAAAGAAAGCAGGGTCCATCACTGGTGTGTTTTAGTACTGTGGAGCAAATCTTAAAGGAGTGTGTGATTGAGATGTGAATAGGGAGAAGTGTAAGGATGTACAGTACATCATGTTCAGAAAAGTGGTAGGAGCCAAAGGCTCCTCCTACCTAGGTGCTCCACTAGATTTAGGAGGTCTTTTGTTCGTGCAGCAATCAGACTTTTCAGCAATAGCTGAGCACTATTTTAATGTTGTGGTTCTTTTTGTATTTCTATGATGGGATGTCACTTATTTATTTTTAGCTCTTTATTTTTTATCTGTTACACTAACTTGTGTCATTGTCTTACTATTGTGTGTGTATATGTTGTATGAATGGTCAGGTGGCATAATTTCCCCTTTGGGGATTAATAAGGTCTACTCAATCACTCAAAAGTCTGTTAACTCTACTTCTTACTGTCTTGCAGAAGCTTGAAATAGGTTCTATGAACACCTGAAGGCCCCCCAAAAAATGGACCTAGCTGGGAGGACCGATGAAGTAAAGAAGAAAAAAATGAACAGCCGACGTGACCGGGTAGGTAAAACGACCCCCCAACACACCTCAAACTGGCATCACACCCTGATTAAGGCCGTAGGGCTGATTCACATTGGTGATTTTATTAGCCCACATAAAAGATTGTTTTGGACTTTTTACAGTAAATCAACTCAAGTGCCTTTTTCCCCTTTATTTTTTGTTGGCATCACTATCTTTGATCACTGCTTGACCAAAGAAAAAAAAAATCCAGTTGATGGTTGTGAAATTCTTCCTGGCTGCCATGAACTATTATTTGGGTGCAAGCATTGAAATTAAGGTCTGCATTCTACATTCTTTTGAAATGTGTTGCTTAATATTGCCCTCTTCTGTGTAGCTTTTCAAGCAGCGGCTTCAGGTGGCCAAGGACCTCCTTGATGACGATGACCTGCAGTATCTGAAAGGAGCAGAACTCTATTCAACCGCACGCCGGGAGTTAAAGTTTAAGGTATTCAATCACATTTTCACAGACGAACTTTGGGCGCATCTCATTAAAGGGACAAATATTTACCGTGAACAGACCGAACGTGATCACACTCCAGCGAGGGCAAAGACGCTTAAGTGGTCGAATGTAACTGTCCCTGAAATGAAGACGTTTATTGGGCTATCGGCATGGGTCTGTCTACTTGTTCTGCCTGCACAGAGAGATTATTGGAGAGACACCAAAAATCTCGTCAAGACTCAGTTCTCTGACGCCATGGCAGATTCTATGCTATATGGAGGTAAGAACTAAAATACTGATTGATTGTGATAATTATGTAATAACAAACAGTGATTATTATTATTATTAACAGTGATTATTATTAATATTATTGCAAATTACATTTTTTTTTTTTTTTATTGCAAATTACATTTTTTCTAATTATGTAGCATTTCATGTTTACATCTTTGGGCATAATGATGAGAGAGGTATTGGTATTATGCATTGAACTTTTATTCAACCATAATCATGCATACAAATATAATACAAAAATAGATACATACCATCATACAAATACAAGCTGTAACACAAGAGAACAATGTAATTTACAGTACCTGTAGACATTTAAAAAATACATTATATTTTTATTCATCACATACACATAGTTTGCAGTGCCATCTTATTTACAATAGACCGAATATCTCACAAAGCCACAGTACAATGTAAATTATGCTGTTTTATATTATACTTTCATCAAAGGTGACTTTCCTGTGTCTGTTTCTGCATTTTCAGCCAATCGAAGGCAACGGAGCCATCCAGCAACAGGTGGAAGTGCCAGCTTGCCTTGCAGATTATCAAAAAAATATGAAAGGTTTGTTTGCCTTTTTGGTTTTATGGCAAAATATGTGACTGTATAATTATTTATTATGTTTATTTCCACTGTTGCCTTGTGAGTGTGTAATGTGTGCTGTGTGTTCCAGGCATCGATCTGCTTGATCAAATGGTTGGCTACTATGGGTTCCAGCATCGAACGAAGAAGTGGTGGAGGCCAGTGTTTTTCTTCTTGTCTGTGTCCTGCCACAATGCATACATCGCTGCAAGACCTGCCTTCAGCAGAAAGTACAGAGGGTACAAGAACTGGCTGGAGGAACTTGTCACACCAATGACAACAAGGGCTGTTCCTGTGACCTCTCCTCCTCCTCCATCTTCTCTTCCTCCTCCTCCACCCGACTGTAGGACGTTTGGGGGCCATAGTAGCCACACCACCTCCACAACATGACTGTGGAAAGATATATGACAAGCGCAAGCTGTGCCGGGAATGTCAACTGGTCCCAGAGAACGAGAAAGTAGGTGGGCCAACAGTCTTTGGATGCAAACAGTGCAAACTACCTCTGCACATTGAGTGCTTTGGCAAGCACTATCGCTGGTATATGTAAGGGATGTAACCTGTTCAGTATGTAGTGCACTTCATCTTACTGCCTTATGGCCTTGGGACACTTTATTTTTTACAGTTTGACCTGAATAAGAGCTGTTCTTTATTTCTTAAAACTTGAAAATATTGTGCACTGTACATGTTGTGACTGTTTTCTTTTATTTTTTCCATATTATTGTGTTTCTGGATTATTTTATATTTTTTTCTTAAGGTGTAGAATAATAAGACACAGTTCTCATGAAACCCACAAGTGTAAGCTTTCAAATACTTTTGGAATTTTGTCTCTGTGCTTCAGAGTCTGAGAAATCACTTATTTAATAGTCGTTGACATTGTTGAATTTCCAGGAAAAACCTCAGGATCTCACCCTTAAGATTTTCAGGCCTTTTTCCCCAGGCGTTTTAGGTCTAAATGGGTTAATTAATAAAGACAACTTTATCAAACACAACTTTATCAAACGTTCTTGTCTGTTGTATAAATTGTATTAGTGACATTGGCAGAGGTGGAAAAATGCTGAAAAAATGTGATTTAAGTATCTTTACTTGCTTAAAGCCTACTAAATTAAAAGTACCCATCTAAAAATCTACTTGAGTAAAAGTAAAACAGTACTTGTTAATGTATTTTGAGTTTTAAAAAAAAATACTTTAAATTGTTTCCTTTTTGCCATGACCTCTAAAGTTTGTCAGTTGTGTAGACTTAGCTTTTTCAAAGTAATTGTGATGAGTTTTTAGTAATGCTAATCTGTTTGTCATTTTGGTCAATGTCTGTGCTATTTTAAAATAACTAAGGCATATAATTAAAATATTAACCGAGTTACCAGCCGCCTAGTCAGTAGTACACTGTAAAACATTGGTATATAAATGTATGAAAATGTTGCATGGTCATAAGGCTATGGGTTTCACGATACAGTAGCCTATAAATGCTTGAAAAATAAAGCTCCCTAGTGAATGCTAGCTTGTGTATCCTGACATATCCGGAGGTGAGCACAGTACCAGAACGTGACGTATCCGGAGATATACGAACAGTGAATACGTGAAACACGGACGATATCCAGTAAGTATCCGGAGAACCGGATATGTAGCGTGTCGACACAGTGCCATTCCGGAGTTCGGAAATGCTCCGTATACGAGAACTGACACCAACGTATCCGGAGCGTGTCAATCCGAATATCTACAGATATTGTGAATATCCTGGGATATACGACTACAAACACCCCCGGAAACAATGCCATTTTTCCCAGTGTTGTCAGTCATAAACATCACACACTTGCAGTTTGGAATCTCTGACATTGTTGAAAAGACCCAAAAGATCCTTGGGCAAGACCATTCACGCAGTTCCCACCTCATATAATGATGAGAGACGATGAACCTTATGAGATGCCGGCTCAGACGTCGGCCGGCGTCTTTCAGAAGTTTATTATTGGCAAATATTTTCGAAACATTGTTGAAAAAATACAGTATTTTAGTGGTGCCTGTGTTTGTGCTTCTACTTTTTATTGGAAAAACCTGGCTCACCATAGATCTTAGTATTTGTTTAGTAATAAATTAATTCAACTTGTGATATGATAAAAACAAATGATGATTACTGATTAGTGCAATAAACAAAATTAGTATTATGACAATTTCTCTGACTTTGCATAAACACTTTATTGTTCCTCAAAGGGGATTTCATTGTGTCAGTGAGAGGAGGAGTGTATGCAGAGCAGATGTAAATGTGTGTGCAGTACATAATGTGCTGCTGCTCCTCCTCCGTCACATGTGCAGTCTCAGGATGGACACACTCACTCTGCTGTGGGCTGCTCTCTGTCTGCTCTGTGAGTTTTCCTCTTTCACACTCAACATCAGCTCCACTTACACACAATGCTCCTGTTATTGAAGCATCTCCTCAACTCATTTGTGTCCTCCACAGGTGTGAAGTGTGAGACACTGACACAGCCAGCCTCTGTGACTGTGCAGCCAGGACACACTCTCACCATCCCCTGTATTGTCTCATACGAAAGTACTCGGTCTACTGGCTACTACACTGCATGGATCAGACAGCCTGCTGGGAAAGGCCTGGAGTGGATTGGATATCACTGTGCTGGATGTAGCGGAGCACTCAAAGATTCACTGAAGAACAAGTTCAGTATAAATGTAGATTCCTCCAGTAAAACAGTGACTCTGAATGGACAGAACATGCAGCCTGGAGACACTGCAGTGTACTACTGTGCCAGACAACCACAGCCATACAAAGTATATCTGGAGCTGTACAAAAACAAAAACACATCAGACTGTTATTCACTATAACCACCAGAGGAGGAGCTCTCATACCTCAATGTTAAAGGTTGTGTAACAGCAACTGAATATGTGCCATCAACTTCCTCTTTTTCCAGATTTTTGATTACATATTTGTTACAGACACAAGTGAAGAAGTAGTTTGGATGAGCTGCAAAACGTATTCGACCAAATAAACTTTGTCCAGTTGACAAACTGAATTTCTCCTTTTGCCATGGATTCTACCTGGACGACTGAGGGATTCTACACTCATACATACATAGATGTAAAAAAATTTGATGAATTTTGTATTTAAAATATGCAGCCCCATAACACATGAAACATGTCAGATAAAAGATGTTTTGTCTACTCACCTTTTTACTCCCCTCAGGAAATATGATCAATAATGTCATATCTCCTTTATATACAACTGTTCTTGCCTAATATCTGTGCGACTGAGAAATGCTGTTTCGTACAGTCCAGGAATTAACCCTGCCACACCCCAGACCTGTGCACTTTCCCTCCTGTTCTTCTCCCAGCGTCAGAAATCACTTGTACGTGTGGTTTTGATGAGAGACTGAAATGTCTTCTGTGATGGCCTGTGTGAAAGGGAAGGAGTCTGTTTTACTCAGTTTGTCTCATTGATAACAGAGCTTCACACCCAGACCCTCTCCTGGTCTGGACACACAGCTGCATCAGGCAAACCACTACCTCAAGTGAATAAATGTAAAACTACTACAGCAGTACATTATAAACAAAATGATATGTTTATAAAGCATGTCCTGTCTTGGCACTAGAGGGGGTCAGTCTGATGTGACACAGATCAAAAATAACCATAAATATTTTTCACACACAGATGCCCCTCCCTGTTAGTTTGAATGCAAACTACTGCTGTGCTGTGCTTTTTTCATTTCATGGATTTTTCTACTCTTTCTGACCTACTCTTTTCTTTTTTTTTTCCTACTTTCTTTTTTTCTGATTAATCAACACTCCAAATTAGTTGCGCTCCATTGCTGTCGTAGTTTTTACTTTAAGTGACACATGCTAACTGTAGTCACAGGGGCCAGTCAAATTTTTTCATGACTGATTTTTCCTGAATTTGGCTTTTACGGTCATTTGGATAGTGGGAGGAGCTTCAGAAGAGACGACATTTAAATCAAAATCACAGTATTGACAACAGCACAGTGCAAAAATGGCCCTTCCAAATCTTTCTGTGCTGCTGTGTGCTGTGTGCCTTTTCAATATTGTCCATGCTTGGTCCATAACAGAGTCTGGATCAGCCATCAAACGTCCTGGAGAATCCCATAGACTCACATGTACTACCTCTGGTTTAGACTTTAGTAGCTATGGATGGAATTGGGTGAGACAGGCTCCAGGTAAAGGTCTGGAATGGATTGCATATGTGAGCACATCCAGTTCTCCAATCTACTACTCCAAGTCAGTGGAGGGACGCTTCACCATCTCCAGAGACGACTCCAGCAGCCAGGTGTATCTGCAGATGAGCGGTCTGAGGACAGAGGACACTGCGCTGTATTACTGTGCCAAAAGAGACACAATGAGACAGAATAACAGAGCGCTGGGACAAAAACTACTTCCTCTCTTCACTGTGGTCTTCTCTGTTGGCTAAAAATAGTGAGATGCTTTACCAGCTTTAAGCACTATTGTCACACATGAAAAAAAAAAAAACTGCTTCACTGCGATCTGTTTCAGGTTTCCCTTTTATACTTGTTATACTATGTTCAAATTGTGCACTCTTAATGGGCACCACTAAATTATTCATCAAAACTGAAAACAAACCTGAACGTTCATCTTTGGATATAATGTTGAGCTAAACATATTGGGAGCCACAGGGGACTGTTTTTGCTCCAATGTTCTTCACTCTGTCTATGACACAAATGCCCCAATGTCTTGTTGTTTTATGAGGAATTTGTAAAAAGATGAATAAAATGCATTATTAGTTGTGTTTCATAATTGTAATGAAACACAAGTAATATAATAAAGTAAATAAAATAGAATGAAATAAATACATACATTACGTAATAATTCTAAAACAATTTTGTAAAACTTGTTGACAGATTTTTATTTCAGCAGTTTTAAACGTGTATATATTGCACTCTTGCACTTTTACTCCTCAGAACCTTCAAATATTTGACATTTAAACAGTTCAAAGAGTTGTGATTAGGGAGGAGCCAATGCAAACCTGAAATCCTCTCCTCTATTTAACTCTGTGTAGAGGAAACAGAGCCACTTGAACAAAATGGACTACAGGACAGCACTTGTGTTTCTCACATACTGGACAGGTGAACTGTTGCTCTGGACTAATACTGGTAAATGACAGCAGGATGAATTTGAATACAGTTTTGGGTTGTTTCCACAGGTGTCTTTGCTCAGACTCTGACTGAATCTGGTTCAGCTGTGAAAAGACCAGGAGAGTCCCATAGACTGACCTGTACAACATCTGGGTTCACATTTAGCGACTATGAAATGAGCTGGATCAGACAGGCTCCTGGGCAGGGGCTGCAGTGGCTGGCTATCATTAGTCAACCCACTGGGAGCACTACTTACTACTCTGAGTCAGTGAAAGGCAGATTCACCATCTCCAGAGACAACAGCAGAAACCAGCTGTATCTGCAGATGAACAACCTCCAGACTGAGGACACGGCTGTGTACTACTGTGCCCGAGACCACAGTGAGAGAGACACATGAAAGAGCTGAACAAAAACCCCACTAAAGTAAATAATGATCTCTTAATGATCTGAAATGAATCCCATAAATACAGTAATATGAACATGAAAAGCAGTGTTATGTTTTTCCCAGCATATCCTGGTACAGTCTTCCCATGGTTAAATACACAACACAAAATTGTTACTCAGTGTGCAGGAACTATACAAGAAATCATTGTTCATCTGACAATGACAATGGACAAGCTACGATCTCAAAAAAACTAGATTTCATGTATTATATCAATTCAGGCTTTTTCTTTCTCAGCATTTAGACCAAATGATTTATTTTGTTTGATTATCACATTAAGCCAGTCGCACAGCAATATGGGAGTTTTTTTCTATGTCAGATGCCCTTCATTGGCCAATATGTGGACACCAGGTAAAATATTTAATTCAGAAAATTGTGGAAAAGAAACTAAATAAGTAATTTATAATGATGATTTTTTTTTTTTTTTAATCTAGCATTTCAATTAAATTCTACAGTAAGTAAAAAAAAAGTTGGTACAAATAACACTAAATCATGAGCTAGAGCTGATCAGTAGTAGAGTGACAGACTGCATACAAGCGCCACTGACCAAACTCACCCGTGTCATTGATTGGGAGGTAGGGCCACATGGGCCCCACAGTGAGAGTCACACCCCAGTCACACAAAGTACATCTAGAGCTGCACAAAAACACTGAAGAGCGACATTCACAGTAACTACCAGAGAGGGCGCTATATACACATCACAATATTACTTCTACCTGTGCTCCACACGGCTCTAGAATATTGCTTTGGCTTGCTCCATAATGGGTTGGGATCAGCAAGAATCAGTCATACTGCCTAAATACACATGTGTGTATTTGTGTCATCTACAGACAGACATATCAGTGAATAATAGATTTAGATCATTTTCATTTTCATTTGTTTATAACCTGAACTTGTTGAGGACCTATCCATGTTTAATGCAATTTAACATTCAATTATTGTACAGCCGATGCAAACCGCTGGGAACTGTATTATTATTTATGAAGACAATATGAAATCCCAGTTTATTTCAAACCCACAAGCACAAACAAAAACTGGTCCACCCAAAGGACAAAACACCGAGCCACAAACAAAGCAATGTGGTCTACTCCATTCAGTGTAGGGAAGACTGCAGTGAGCGCTACATTGGAGAAACAAAACAGCCACTTCATAAGAGGATGTACCAACACAGGCGGGCGTGCCAGAGTGGACCGCCATCTGTTGTACATCTTCACCTAGAAGCCACGGGCCATTCATTTGAGGACAGTGAGGTTCAGATCTTAGCCAGGGAAAAGAACTGGTTTGAGAGGGGAGTTAAAGAGGCTATTTTTGTCAAAAAAAGAGAATCCTTCTTTAAACAGAAATGGGGGAGTCAGACATAACTTGTCTCCCATTTATAATTCCATTCTCAAACCAAAGTCAAAACAGACAAAAGAAACAATAGGGCAGACAGGTCAGGGCCAGAGGTGTGGAGACGGTCGTTAGGGTTGAATAGGTACGCTAAACTAGACGCCAGAGAAATTCGAAAAACAAAAGAGAGAAACTAAAAAACAAATTAGCTGAGGTAGTTTCAGAATAATTTCAGTTTAGTTAGCTCCTCCCTGCAGCTAGATATAAGCAGTGTCTAACCAGCACTCGAACCAGAACTGACGAAGCCTCTCGGATGAGCGGCGAAACGTTTTCAACCAAACAAACTTTGTCCAGTTGACAAATTGAATTTCTCCTTTTATCATGGATTCTACCTGGACGACTGAGGGATTCTTCACGCATATTTATGAACACATTTATGAACATATTTTAAGAGGCTGAGGAAATTTTTCCAATTTCATCCTCTCTCTCTCTGATGTTGTTGTTCCGGCTGATTACACAGTAGAAGATGGCTGATGCCACCAAGAAGTCACAGAGAAAGTGGTTTGGGTTGGGTAATTGGTTTGAATCCCATGATGTATGATGTTAAAAGCTTGGCTCAAAAAACAAAAAGTTTCAAAAACTGCTCATTCTGGGAGCGATGTAGCCAAAAAAGCAGCCAACCACTCCGTTGTTGTTCTCCAGGGTGTGTTGTTGCTTTTAAGGTCTCGACCCAGTATACTTCCCTCTGTGCTGTCTCCTCCTCTGAAGGTTTTAGGGATCACCTCAGAGGCCATGAGATTAAGATTTTTGGTGTAATTTAAATTTTGCAATCTAATGGCGTACTTGTGTTCAGCAAATCTCTCTCTTAATCTTTTTGTAAGTCCAATATAGAAACATCCACAGCTCCACTCTATACGGTATATGACATGAGGGGTATTGCAATTTACATATTGTTCACAGAAGAGAGTTTTTTTGTCCTTGAAATCAGTGGACTTGTTTATATGTGTACAGTGGTTTCATGATCCACACTGAAAAGTACCCACTGGTGGTGAGAGGAAGGTCCCGGGTCTGGGAGCTGGGAGGTTTTAACCAGTTTGTCCCTTAGAGTCGAGGCCCTTCTCACAGCAAATACCGGGGGATCGGCAAAGACAGATGAGAGGGTGGGATCGCTGCGGAGAATATCCCAGTTACACTTGATGATCTGTTTGATGCTATTTGTCACATTACTGTGTTGAATTCAGAAAAAAATCCTGTTGGTATTTCTTAGTTTTAATAGTGAAGAGGTTTGTTCTTTGTGTGGACTTAGCTTTCAATAGTGCTTGGTGTAGAGGTTTATCTTTGTAGCCCCTTTGTTTGAAACGTGCATACATGGCATTTACTTGTACATCTAAGTCAGAATCGCAAATTCTTCTGGGGCTCTGAAATTGTCTGAATGGGATGTTTGAAATAATTGTTGTTTTTCTATAGATAGATGTATGCAAAACATCCTCAGAGTCCACATTCATTTTGAGATCTAAAAAGTGAATAACCATTTTGCTAAAGTCCAAGTTAAATATTTGGAGTGAGGTTAAAATAATCCTTCAGTTGCTGTTCCAGGTCTGCAACAATGAAAAACAGATAATCAATACAGTATATCTCCTATAAAATTGAATGAAATGCCTGAACAGGTTGGAGGGGTTCAACACATACAGGATTTCAGGATAAGCCTGGACTTGTGAAGTGGCTTTGATGGTTATGGCAAACTTGAATAATGAAAGTGAGTGTTCATTTATAATTCAATTAACCTCTTGGATGCAATGCACATTCTTAATATTCCTTTAAAAAGACACACACTGGTTATTTATGATCACTTTTTTCTGCTCTGTACGACACACACCCAGACCATGATTATATAAACATTACGTGACCTCAGGCCTACAGAGAATTAAGTCAGTAAGTAAGAAGCTCATCCCAAGTTAGACAAAAACATGCAAAACTAGCATACACCAATCCCCAATACTCATATTTTTTTTATCTAACTCATTTTTTTTTCTTTAGCTAATTTTTGCATTTCTAAGAAATGCCCCTCCCTGTTAGTTTGAATGCAAACTCCTGCTGTGCTCCTGTGTGTCTATATAAGGCCCATGTGAGAGTGTGACAGTGCACTCCACACTGATGATGTTGTCTGTAGCTCTTCTGCTGCTGATGGCAGCTGCATCCTGTAAGTCTCTGTTCACATCAGTAAACTCTAGTACAACTAAATAGCACAGTTTGATCCTCAATATTGTGTTCTGTCCTCCACAGGTGTGAAGTGTGAGACACTGACACAGCCAGCCTCTGTGACTGTGCAGCCAGGACACACTCTCACCATCCCCTGTACCGTCTCATATGATGTTAGCAGCTACGCTACTGCATGGATCAGACAGCCTGCTGGGAACGGCCTGGAGTGGATTGGACGGCACTGTCCTGGATGTAGCACCAAACTCATATTCAAAGATTCACTGAAGAACAAGTTCAGTATAAATGTAGATTCTTCAACCAGAACAGTGACTCTGAATGGACAGAACATGCAGCCTGGAGACACTGCAGTGTACTACTGTGCTCGGTACCCACAGTAACACAAAGTATATGTAGAGCTGTACAAAAAAACATCAGACTGTTATTCACTGTGGCAAACACAGGAGGAGCTCTTACACCACAAAGAGAAAAATGTGTTAAGATTTGTTTAACTGCAGCTGGACTTGTGGTACCAACTTCCTCTTCTAATAATCTATCCTATTTGTAAATGTTGTGGTTGTGTTTGCATATATTGTATGATAAAGTTCTTAGTCGTTTATTTTGTGTTAAACCCACAGAATTGTATAATACAGTCATACGTGTTACAAAGATCATGTGCATTTTATTTCAAATGTTAAAGTGCCTGTGATAAATCTGTCTGACAAAGACACATTTGAGCTGCCCACTTTCTTTCAGGAGCAGCAACTTTAGTGTAAAACTTGTCTGGGTAGTTACAGCATGTTGTTACAGCAGATGCACTTGCTGACTCCCACTGGGACAAACACACAACAGGTCAAACATCTGAAACAAATATGATACCATTCTTGCATTTGTTTTCTGCACATAGGACTGGGGAAGAGTGTCTTAAGCAGTGGGACCATCAACACTGGAATTCCCCAGGTCTGTGTTCTTTCCCCCTGCTCTTCTCCCACAGTCACAGATCACTTGTGAATGTGACTTTGATGAGAACCTGAACTGCCTTGTGTTCGTATGAAAAGAGAGGAGTCTGTTTGGTGATGCCAACGTGTCTCAGTAATGCTTATGGGAAACTTAAAAAAAAAAAAAAATGTGAGTGTTCATTTGTAATACAATGAACCTTCTGGGTTTATTGTATGTTCTTAATATTAATTTTATTTCATCTCTGGGTGTTCTCCTGGACTCTTTTCCTGCTCTGTACAGTACACAGTTCAGTTCAGTTCAGTTTGTATTGAGTTACCATTCCAGGGCTCTCAAGTTTTGAGCGGGGTCGTGCGTGTGACTGTAATTTCCGAGGACCGGGGGGGCGCTTGAATTGCGTGAGAAATGCCGTGTGAGCGCGTGAACACGTCGAATTGCGTGTTGAGAGCCCTGTTTGTCTAAAGAGCAAACTTAAACTACAAAGCAACTAATGAGAGTTATATAAATGAAGTTATTACCTGATGGTTCTCAGTTTGTTTTATCATCACCGCACTTTGTCAGTGCGCGCTGAGAGGGGCGGGGAGGAGGGACCGGGGCGGGGGGAGCGGGACATTTTTAACGGATTCATGTAAGAGTCTGGTTAATGCACCGGGCCCGCGTCTCACCGCGTCTCACCATGGGCAGTTCGGCTCTGGGCCGCGCGTATTCCGCGCGTAAGCCGTCGGGGGGGACACGTTACGCACAGACGGAGACACCGGGACCGGAGTCGGTGCGTCTCAGAGGAGACGTGGCACCGGGACTGAGGCTCAGGACGTGCTCGGACCGCACGGTCGGGAGCAGACGCGCCCCTCCCCCTGTTCCCCCTCCTCCGGGGGAGCAGGGGGAACAGAGCCTGCGCGGAGAGCCTGCGCGGAGCCTGCATAAACTAAGCCACACAGACCGATTTTCTGGGCACAAAAAAAAAAACAAAAAAAAAAACACAAATCAGCGTGAGAAATGCCATGTGTGGCGTGTGAGCGTGTGAATACGTCAAATTGCGTGTGTCACACTCTCAATGCGTGAGCCTTGAGAGCCCTGTTAACACCTTAATTAAACAGAGAGCAGTGACTCTGCAGCACGCACACCCAGACCCACTCCTTATAGGGACACACAGCTACATGAGACAAACTATTAATGACCCAAAGTGAATGAATGAAAAACAAGTATTAGTCTCTGAATCAGTCCTGGGAGAGTGTACCTGCCAAGGACCAGAGCTGTGGAGAAGGTTTCACTCACATACTACACCAAACAGGAGAATGTGAGAGAAGATGAATGACTGAAAATACAGTAAATAAGAAAAAACTAAACAGCTCTTAAGTGTAAACAGCTGGTGATTACAAGGAGTTCTCAAGTTAAAGAAAACCTAGTTGACATTTTCACACACACGTTCTAAAACAGGGTTGCCCAACACATCGATCAAACATAGAAAGGTTTATATTTTTTTGTTAGTTTAGATTTGACTGACCTTCCTCTACAAAAGTCACACAATGCACCTTTAATGTTGTAATGGTTCCTTAATTATTTACATCTTTAGTCTCGAAACTATGAATACATATGAAAAAAAAAAGTTAAAAAAAACAAAAAAAGTATAAATAACTTGTTTTTAACCCTACTTTGTGCACTCATTCCACTAATGAAAACTGAAAACCATTTGAGGAAACTTCATCAAGAAGCTCACTGAGAGAAGGCCAAGAGTTTGAAGGCAACAAAGCAAAGGGTCGCTCCTTTAAAGGAATCTCATATTAAAATATAACTAGAACAAAATATTAAATATATTTAGGGGTTTTTTGCATGTTGTTTTGCTACATAATTCCATATTTTTGGTTCATACATTTGCTGTCTTCAGTATCTGCAGTGTACCAAGTATTAAACATAAACACTGAATGAAAAAGTAGGTCCAATCTTTCAAGTGTTCATTTTACATTACTGTCTATGTCCAACAGAGGGAGATGTATGCAAATAAACTCTCTTTATATTGGCATGTCTAAGTTCGAAGGTAGGGCCTATTATTTGTGCCTCTGCAAACAGAAGTAGCGTAGAAGTGATCAAATTTAATCATGGAAACAAATATTTTGGTGACTTTTCTCTTTATAGCTACAATAAGTGGTAAGTATTTATACAGGATATAGTGTGTGTGGTTGGAAGTGGTTTTGTGTATATCATGTTTTTGTTGTACAGGTGTGTGGACAGAGATCAGACTGGAGCAGCCATCGTCTTTGGTGAAAAGAGCTGGAGAAAGTGTGAAGATGTCCTGCATTACATCTGGTTTTACTATGACAAGCTACTACATGCACTGGATACGACAGAGACCAGGACAAGGGCTCGAGTGGATCGGAAGAATGGACACAGGCAATAATGCTGCTATTTACGGCAGTGCCTTTCAACAACGCTTCACTTTGACTGAAAATGTCCCCAGCAGCACCCAGTACATGGAGATCACAGGTCTGACAGCAGAAGACACTGCTGTTTACTACTGTGCCCGAAGAGCACAGTGACAGGAAGAATGCAGCTCCTGTACAAAAACATCCAACCAAGAGCCACTGTGGATGGCCCTCTCAAACACAAGCTGGAAATTCACTCTAACGCAAATACCATTACAAATACGCAAATACCATACATTTGCTATTTTTATTTTCTTTTGCAACCACAAGACAAACAAATGACTAAAAACGATAAAAGGTGATGCTCTCTTTCACCTTGAAAATCACTGTAAAATAATAATGAAAATGTGTCCAAAATAACAGGTGCCATTCTAATAGTGATGGAATAACAGGCTGACACCCTCTTACTATATGACAAATAATAGAGTTAGTGGACATACATGAAAGAGGAATTCTAGTAAGTTACAATTATATGATTACTTATTTGATTAATTATTTTGATTAATCATTATTTTATTTAATAATTTTCTTAATTTATTCTAAGAAAATTCAATATCTGTTTAAAGATGTAACAAAGTTAAGAGGGAATACAGGGCAGCCCTGTCGGATACCAGAATACACTGGAACATTTCTTTTTTACTGCTGCTGCTAACCAAGATCATACAGTACATCCCTATCAACGTCAATCAAACTATTATGAAGGTTATTTCTATCATCCATGACATAAATGCACAAGTGTGAATTTAATGAGAAATTTGTATTAAAAAAAAAAAAAAATTATCAATAATATCAATTTGTGTTTCATCATTGTGTACTAAATGTATTTTTATTGACACATTTTTAGGAATTTGCCTCCAAAAACCACACTGACACTGACCTTTAGTCTTTTACGCCTCAGTGCCTTCGAACACGTATCAATGTATCAATAGTTGTGATTGGGGAGGAGCCAATGCAAACCTGAAATCCTCTCCTCTATTTAACTCTGTGTAGAGGAAACAGAGCCACTTGAACAAAATGGACTACAGGACAGCACTTGTGTTTCTCACATACTGGACAGGTGAACTGTTGCTCTGGACTAATACTGGTAAATGACAGCAGGATGAATTTGAATACAGTTTTGGGTTGTTTCCACAGGTGTCTTTGCTCAGACTCTGACTGAATCTGGTCCAGCTGTGAAAAGACCAGGAGAGTCCCATAGACTGACCTGTACAACATCTGGGTTCACATTTAGCGACCATGGCATGCACTGGGTCAGACAGGCTCCTGGGCAGGGGCTGCAGTGGCTGGTTTTCATTAGTTCTCCCAGTGGGAGCAATATATACTACTATGAGTCAGTGAAAGGCAGATTCACAATCTCCAGAGACAACAGCAGAAACCAGGTGTATCTGCAGATGAACAACCTCCAGACTGAGGACACAAAGTATATTAACAAATGTACAAAAACATTAAAGGGTGCCATTCACAATAACAACCAGAGGGGGAGCCCTGTATACAGCAAAATGTCCCTGAAGCTTTAAAGGAATAGTGCGTTTTTTTATTTTTTATTTTTATGTTATTCTGTATGGGTTTCCTTCTAAAAGTGTTGTGCAGTAACACTGGCTTACCTCTGACAGTCTCCGCTCAGCCCGGTTCTGCTCGGGTTCTGGAGCTCACGTAAGTAGGTCCCGTAAGTTCGCAGGGACAGGAAATAAAGCTTGTTTTTCTTCGCAAAACAACATTTGTCCAAAAAGAGATACATATTTGCGTCACAGACAGTTGTCCAAAAAAATCCACCTGCCAAATTCGCCTTCACATATTTTGTCTAGATTCGTATCACTCTGCCCACGTTAGCTCTATTTCCTGTTCACTCGTCAGCGGATGGTTACAGAAGATACGGTATGGTGTCGGCAGATGTTTACAAGTGAACAGGCTATAGGCTAGGCTACGCGCACCGTGATACAACTCCAAGAGAAAAGAGAACCATGCGAATTAGGGAAAATAGGCAGCTGGATTTTTTTGGACAACTGTCTGTGACAATAGCTGCACATTAATTAGTCTTAAAGCACAAACAAACATTTAAAACATGACGAGCAAATAGTGCATTAACAATTTGTTTATTATGAATTAAGTCTTTGTTTACTAATATCACTGAAGTCTAGATACATATTAGTTATTATAAAGTGGTAATACAGCTGTCTGTGTAATCCGTCAGTCGTCCGTCAGGTAGGATCCAGAGCAAAAGAAAAAAAATCTATTCTGTCAACTGGACAAAAGCTTTTTGAGTTTTCATCCAAGCAGCTTCTTCAGTTCTGAATGTTTCTTTTGCAATAGTGAAGTAGCTATTTTAAATCTGACAAATTAGAACATTTCTTGATTTGTGTCTTTATTAGGTCAATTACTTTTGCAGAGAAATTAGAATAATACTGAAATCCTCCTGAGCTATAGTTGAGCAGCAGTTACAGTGACAGACACACAGGGCGTCTATGCGCAGACACAAACAGGCCAAAGTCTGTGACAGTGGCATATCAGGGGCCAGTTTGATCCAGAGTTTGGGGCCAGCGACAGAGAACCCCGATCACCCCAGTGTTTGAGCCCGGCTCTGGGGACTTCCAGTAGGAGCTAATGGCTAAACATTTGTACAAGGCATACTGGCATAACATGTCTCATTTAAAAAGACAAATATAGTGAATTAAAACTTTGATTTAAATTTAAATAACATATGGATAACCAGTGACTCTGAGTAGTAAAAACTCTACGGATGTATTCATGCGTATGCAAATCCCAGAGTGATATAAGGCGAGTGGTGAGAGGGACAGACACACTTGAGTCATGTTGTCTGTGGCTGTGCTCCTGCTGCTGGCAGCTGCTTCCTGTGAGAACACTTCCTGACCTTCACAGCAGCGCCCCCTGTAGGAGAATGAGTGTGATGATGATGTTTTCTTTCCACAGGTACAGTGGACAGTGTGGAGCTCCTCCAGCCAGGCTCAGTGCTGCTGCAGCCTGCTCAGACTCTGACCATCAGCTGTCGGGTCTCTGGTTACTCTCTCACTGACGGCAGCTATGCCACAGGCTGGATCAGACAGAGAGAGGGCAAACTGGAGTGGATATTTCATCAGTGGGGAGGAAGTTCTGGTAACTTCTACCTAAAGAACAAGTTCAGCCTGAGCAGAGACATGTCTGCAGGAACAGTGACGATTCAAGGACAGAGGCTGCAGCTTGAAGACTCTGCTGTTTATTACTGTGTGCGACCACAGTGACTCAGAGCAACAGCAGAGCTGAGCAAAAACACAGAGCCAGCCCCCAACAGAGTGGAAAACACATTAGAGAACAGGATATTCAACTATACTATACACATATACAGAACAGTAGTATAACCTAGGACTACATTAGCAGATAATATCAGTATTATAATCTAGGAAAATAATGATAGAAGAATACTACATCTTGGAGTGACCTTTAAATAGATTCCTCTCTAATTGCTCACTAGTAATGAGCAATTATTATTATGAACATGAGATTACAGGATTTACCTCATTTCTGTCATATATTCATTACTTGTAAGTCAGAAACATCACACACTTGCAGTTTGGAATCCCTGATATTGTTGAAAAGATGACAACATTGACAGTTTTACTTGGAATAAGCAAATACTTAAGAAACGCATGTAAATGCTTAAGCTGTATACACTCCCACTCTCTTTATATCTTTATATTGCAATACATTTTAAAACAATTTTAGACGATTACAAGTTATATATATATGACTTTCACACGGGGGTCCCGGCTTCGAATGATGATTATTGCAATAAACAAAATTAATATTATGACAATTTCAAGGGGACAAGGGGATTTCATTGTGTCAGTGAGAGGAGGAGTGTATGCAGAGCAGATGTAAATGTGTGTGCAGTACATAATGTGCTGCTGCTCCTCCTCGGTCACATGTGCAGTCTCAGGATGGACACACTCACTCTGCTGTGGGCTGCTCTCTGTCTGCTCTGTGAGTTTTCCTCTTTCACACTCAACATCAGCTCCACTTACACACAATGCTCCTGTTATTGAAGCATCTCCTCAACACATTTCTGTCCTCCACAGGTGTGAAGTGTGAGACACTGACACAGCCAGCCTCTGTGACTGTGCAGCCAGGACACACTCTCACCATCCCCTGTACTGTCTCATACTCTGTTAGCAGCTACTGGACAGCATGGATCAGACAGCCTGCTGGGAAAGGCCTGGAGTGGATTGGAAGCAAAGGCACAGGAGGCTCGGCCCATAAAGATTCACTGAAGAACAAATTCAGTTTAAGTGTTGATTCCTCCAGTAAAACAGTGACTCTGAATGGACAGAACATGCAGCCTGGAGACACTGCAGTGTACTACTGTGCTCGACACCCACAGTGACACAGAGTATATTTAGAGCTGTACAAAATCATTTAAGAGTGTCATTCACAGTGACAACCAGGGAGGGCGCTCTTTACACAGCAAGATTTAACTTCTATGTCTACTGCATGTGGCTCAAGAATACTGTTTTTGTTTGGTCCATAAAGGATTGGGATCAACAAGACTTAGCCTTACTGCCTAAATACACACACATGGATTTGTGTGATCTAAATAGAGACAGTGAACAATGACTCGTAGATTTAGATCAACTTTTAAAATCAAGTTTTAATTTGTTTATAACCTGTCTAATTGTTTAACGTTTGTAAGAACAAAGAAAAAAAGAAACAGCACTGCCTGATTCATGGTGAGCTACAGTCATAAGACAAACATGAAACAACAAAACATCACATTTATAATAAGTTAATGAAGGACAAAATATGGTATAAGAAATTTCCAACAAGGACAGAAAAGCAATATAGTCTTTAGATTCTACACTGCGTTCCAAATTATTATGCAAATTGTGTTTAAGTGTGATAGTTATTTTTTTTTGTTTTCTAGTGAAACTCATGGACGGTCTTGTGTCTCAGGCTCATTGGGTCAGTGAAGTCAATCTCACTCACTTGTGCCAATGAGTTTGCCCGATGCAAACTTCAGAAGGACGTTCCACATTATTAAGCAGAGCACCATTTTCAAGCAATATGGGAAAGAAAAAGGACCTCTCTAGTGCCGAAAAGCGTGAAGTAGTTGGATACCTTGGACAAAGTATGAAGATCTTAGATATTTTATCAAAACTTAAGTGTGAGCATCATACTATTAAGAGATTTGTAGCTGATTCAGACTCACAAGGATTTGTGCAGATAAAGGCACAATGAGGAAAGTTTCTGCCAGACAAATAAATCAGATTAAGAGAGCAGCTGCTAAAATGCCATTACAAATCAGCAAACAGGTATTTGAAGATGATGGTGCCTCTGGAGTCCCTTGCAGTTGTGCATAAACTTTCTATGCGGCCACCATTAAACAAAGCTCACAAGCAGAAACAGCTCCAGTGGGCCCAGAAATACATGAGAACTCATTTTCAAACAGTCTTGTTCACTGATGAGTGCCGTGTAGCCCTGGATGGTCCAGATGGATGGACTGGTGGATGGTTGGTGGGCGTTGACCATGTCCCAACAAGGCTACGACATCAGCAAGGAGGTGGTGGACTCATGTTTTGAGTCAGAATCATGGGGAGAGAGCTGGTTGGCCCCTTTAGGGACCCTGACACCCCTGGTGTGAAAATGACCTCAGTAAAATATGTGGATTTTCTGACTGACCATTTTCTTCCATGGTACAAAAAGAACCTTGCTTCCTGTAGCAAAATCCTCTTCATGCATGACAATGCACCTTCTCATGCTGCGAGGAATACCTCTGCATCATTGGCTGCTATGGGCATAAAAGAAGAGAAATTCATGGTGTGGCCCCATCCTCCCCTGACCTCAACCCTACTGAGAGCTTTGGAGCTCCTCAAGAGAAAGATCTATGAGGGCAGGAGGATGTTCACATCCAAACAGCAGCTCTGGGAGGCTTTTCTGACATCCTGCAAAGAAATTCAAGCAGAAACTCTCCACAAACTCACAAGTTCAGTGGATGAAAGAATTGTGAAGCTCCTATCAAATAATGGGTCCTATGTTAAAATGTAATTTGACCTGTTAAGATGTTTTGATTAAAATTGCTTTTGATTTCAGTAACATGCTAATGCTGCTAATTGAAAAATAAACAAATTACTATTTTCAGTTCTTTAAAACAATAACGTAGTTTGAAACTCTGTTGTGCATAAGAATTTGGAACAGTGCATTTTAAGTTTTCATTTTTGAAAAAATACCATTATCATTGGGAGGTTTATTCAATAACATTCAAATTGTACTCTAAAGGTTGATGACTTGAAAATTATGACTTGATGTCTTTTATATTGACAATTTGGAAAAATCGGAGGAACATATTATTTGCATAATAATTTAAAACACAATGTAGTTGTGTGTGTGTCGGTGATCATGAAATCCTCCTGATGTTGCAGCATTAGTTATAGTGAGAAACAGCAGGGCGGGTTTATGTGCAGAGGGGGATCACTGTGACTTTATAGCAGTGGCTACCACAGTGAAAAACACCATGACAAAAACATGACTGGAACATTTTTTTTTTTTTCAGGACACAATAATTTATCCTCTGATCAGTTCAGCCAGTTTATGATGAGTTTTAGTCATAGAGCTGCATTCACAGAAAAAACATTTCACGATCAAACAGCCTCTACCACAAACCTGACAAGAGTTGTAATGACAAATTAGTCACATTTTGAGACAGATCCTAACTGTGGTCACAAAAACAGATTGAGATGGTCTTTATAATTCTTTATGTAAATATAAGATAGCATAAATTGTTTGTGAATTTGGGTTTATGGTCATAGTTTGGATAGTGGGAGGAGCTTCAGAAGAGATGATATTTAAATCAAAATCACAGTATTGACAACAACACAGTGCAAAAATGGCCCTTCCAAATCTTTCTGTACTACTGTGTGCTGTGTGCCTTTTCAATATTGTTCATGCTTGGTCCATAACAGAGTCTGGATCAGCCATCAAACGCCCTGGAGAATCCCATAGACTCACATGTACTACCTCTGGGTTTACGTTCAGCAGCTATCCATGGAATTGGGTGAGACAGGCTCCAGGTAAAGGTCTGGAGTGGATTGCATTTGTGCACACAGGCAGTAGTCACTTCTATTACTCCAAATCAGTGGAGGGACGCTTCACCATCTCCAGAGACGACTCCAGCAGCCAGGTGTATCTGCAGATGAGCGGTCTGAGGACAGAGGACACTGCGCTGTATTACTGTGCCAGAAGAGACACAATGAGACAGAATAACAGAGCGCTGGGGCAAAAACTACTTCCTCTCTTCACTGTGTTCTTCTCTGGTGGCTAAAAATAGTGAGATGCTTTACCAGCTTTAAGCACTATTGTCACACATGAAAAAGAAAAAAACTGCTTCACTGCGATCTGTTTCAGGTTTCCCTTTTATACTTGTTATACTATGTTCAAATTGTGCACTCTTTATGGGCACCACTAAATTATTCATCAAAACTGAAAACAAACCTGAATGTTCATCTTTGGATATAATGTTGAGCTAAACATATTGGGAGCCACAGGGGACTATTTTTGCTCCAATTTTCTTCACTCTGTCTATGACACAAATACCCCAATGTCTTGTTGTTTTATGAGGAATTTGTAAAAAGATACATAAAATGCATTATTAGTTGTGTTTCATAATTGTAATGAAACACAAGTAATATAATAAAGTAAATAAAATAGAATGAAATAAATATATACATTACGTAATAATTCTAAAACAATTTTGTAAAAACTTGTTGACAGATTTTTATTTCAGCAGTTTTAAACATGTATATATTGCACTCTTGCACTTTTACTCCTCAGAACCTTCAAATATTTGACATTTAAACAGTTCAAAGAGTTGTGATTGGGGAGGAGCCAATGCAAACCTGAAATCCTCTCCTCTATTTAACTCTGTGTAGAGAGGAAACAGAGCCACTTGAACAAAATGGACTACAGGACAGCACTTGTGTTTCTCACATACTGGACAGGTGAACTGTTGCTCTGGACTAATACTGGTAAATGACAGCAGGATGAATTTGAATACAGTTTTGGGTTGTTTCCACAGGTGTCTTTGCTCAGACTCTGACTGAATCTGGTCCAGCTGTGAAAAGACCAGGAGAGGCCCATAGACTGACCTGTACAACATCTGGGTTCACATTTAGCGACTATGCCATGCACTGGATCAGACAGGCTCCTGGGCAGGGGCTGCAGTGGCTCGCTTACATTAGCAGTGGTGGGGGCACTATTTACTCTGAGTCAGTGAAAGGCAGATTCACCATCTCCAGAGACAACAGCAGAAACCAGCTGTATCTGCAGATGAACAACCTCCAGACTGAGGACACGGCTGTGTACTACTGTGCCCGACGCCACAGTGAGAGAGACACATGGAAGAGCTGAACAAAAACCTCACTAAAGTAAATAATGATCTCTTAGTGATCTGAAATGAATCCCATAAATATTATGAATATGAAAATCAGTGTTATTTTTTTCCCAGCATATCCTGGAACAGCTTTCTCACGGTCAAATACACGACACAACATTATTACTCAGTGTGCAGGAACCCTACAAGAAATCATTGTTCATCTGACAATGACAATGGACAAGCTACGATCTCAAGACAAACTAGATTTCATGTATTATATCAATTCAGGCATTTTCGTTCTCAGCATTTAGACCAAATGACTTCTTTTGTTTGATTATCACATTAAACCAGACACACAGCAATATGGGATTTTTTCATTGGCCAATATGTGGACACCAGGTAAAATATTGAATTCAGAAAATTGTGGAAAATAAAATAAACAATTTATTTATAATGATGATTTTTTAAAAATCTAGCATTTCAATTAAATTCTAGATTAAGTAAAAAAAAAAAAGTTGGTACAAATAACACTAAATCATGAGCTAGAGCTGATCAGCAGTTAGGGTGACAGACTGCATACAGGCACCACTGACCAAACTCAGCCGCGTCATTGATTGGGAGGTAGGGCCACATCGGCCCCACAGTGAGAGTCACACCCCAGTCACACAAAGTACATCTAGAGCTGCACAAAAACACTGAAGAGTGACATTCACAGTAACTACCAGAGAGGGCGCTATATACACATCACAATATTACTTCTACCTGTGCTCCACACGGCTCTAGAATATTGCTTTGGCTTGGTCCATAATGGGTTGGGATCAGCAAGAATCAATCATACTGCCTAAATACACACGTGTGTATTTGTGTCATCTACAGACAGACATATCAGTGAATAATAGATTTAGATCATTTTCATTTGTTTATAACCTGAACTTGTTGAGGACCTATCCATGTTTAATGCAATTTAACATTCAATTATTGTACAGCCGATGCAAACCACTGGGAACTGTATTATTATTTATGAACACATTTATGAACATATTTTAAGAGGCTGAGGAACTTTGTCCAATTTCATCCTCTCCTTCTCTCTGATGTTGTTGTTCCGGCTGATTACACTGTAGAAGATGGCTGATGCTACCAAGAAGTCACAGAGAAAGTGGTTTGGGTAGCTGGTTTAAATCCCACGATGTATGATGTTAAAAACTTATCTCAAAAAACAAAAAGTTTCAAAAACTGCTCATTCTGGGAGCCATGTAGACAAAAAAGCAGCCAACCACTCCGTTGTTGTTCTCCAGGGTGTGTTGTTGCTTTTAAGGTCTCGACCCAGTATACTTCCCTCTGTGCTGTCTCCTCCTCTGAAGGTTTTAGGGATCACCTCAGTATCCATGAGTTTAAGATTTTTGGTGTAATTTAGATTTTGCGATCTAATGGCGTACTTGTGTTCAGCAAATCTCTCTCTTAATCTTTTTGTAAGCCCAATATAGAAACATCCACAGCTCCACTCTATACGGTATATGACATGAGGGGTATAATAATTTGCATATTGTTCACAGAAGAGAGTTGTTTGTCCTTGAAATCAGTGGACTTGTTTATATGTGTACAGTGGTTTCATGATCCACACTGAAAAGTACCCACTGGTGGTGAGAGGAAGGTCCCGGGTCTGGGAGCTGGGAGGTTTAACCAGTTTGTCTTTTAGAGTCGAGGCCCTTCTCACAGCAAATACCGGGGGATCGGCAAAGACCGATGAGAGGGTGGGATCGCTGTGGAGAATATCCCAGTTACACTTGAAGATCTGTTTGATGCTATTTGTCACATTACTGTGTTGAATTCAGAAAAAAATCCTGTTGGCATTTCTTAGTTTTAATAGTGAAGAGGTTTGTTCTTTGTGTGGACTTGGCTTTCAATAGTGCTTGGTGTAGAGTTTTATCTTTGTAGCCCCTTTGTTTGAAACGTGCATACATGGCATTTACTTGTACATCAAAGTCAGAATCGCAAATTCTTCTGGGGCTCTGAAATTGTCTGAATGGGATGTTTGAAATAATTGTTGTTTTTCTATAGATAGATGTATGCAAAACATCCACAGAGTCCACATTCATTTAGAGATCTAAAAAGTGAATAACCATTTTGCTAAAGTCCAAGTTAAATATTTGGAGTGAGGTTAAAATAATCCTTCAGTTGCTGTTCCAGGTCTGCAACAATGAAAAACAGATGATCAATACAGTATATCTCCTATAAAATTGAATGAAATGCCTGAACAGGTTGGAGGGGTTCAACACATACAGGATTTCAGGATAAGCCTGGACTTGTGAAGTGGCTTTGATGGTTATGGCAAACTTGAATAATGAAAGTGAGTGTTCATTTATAATTCAATTAACCTCTTGGATGCATTGCACATTCTTAATATTCATTTAAAAAGACACACATTGGTAATTTATGATCACTTTTTTCTGCTTTGTACGGCACACACCCAGACCATGATTAAATAAACATTATGTGACCTCAGGCCTACAGCGAATTAAGTCAGTAAGTAAGAAGCTCATCCCAAATTAGACAAAAAGGTGCAAAACTAGCATACACCAATCCCCAATGTTCATATTTTTTTAATCTAACTCATTTTTTTTAACTTTAGCTAATTTTTGCATTCCTAAGAAATGCCCCTCCCTGTTAGTTTGAATGCAAACTCCTGCTGTGCTCCTGTGTGTCTATATAAGGCCAATGTGAGAGTGTGACAGTGCACTCCACACTGATGATGTTGTCTGTAGCTCTTCTGCTGCTGCTGGCAGCTGGATCCTGTAAGTCTCTGTTCACATCAGTAAACTCTGGTACAACTAAACAGCACAGTTTGATCCTCAATATTGTGTTCTGTCCTCCACAGGTGTGAAGTGTGAGACACTGACACAGCCAGCCTCTGTGACTGTGCAGCCAGGACACACTCTCACCATCCCCTGTACTGTCCCATATGATGTTAACATCTACACCGGTTATGCTACAAACTGGATCAGACAGCCTGCTGGGAAAGGCCTGGAGTGGATTGGAAATCACTGTGCTGGATGTAACCCCGAACTCTTATTCAAAGATTCACTGAAGAACAAGTTCAGTATAAATGTAGATTCTTCAACCAGAACAGTGACTCTGAATGGACAGAACATGCAGCCTGGAGACACTGCAGTGTACTACTGTGCTCGGGGCCACAGTCACACAAAGTATATGTAGAGCTGTACAAAAACACATCAGACTGTTATTCAAACACAGGAGGAGCTCTCACACCACAAAGAGAATATTGTGTTAAGATTTGTTTTACGGCAGCTGGACTTGTGGTACCAGCTTCCTCTTTTAATAAAATATTGTATCTGTAAATGTGGTTGTGTTTGCATATATTGTATGATAAAGTTCTTAGTCGTTTATTTTGTGTTAAACCCACAGAATTTTATAATACAGTCATACATGTTACAAAGATCATATGCATTTTATTTCAAATGTTAAAGTGCCTTTGATAAATCTGTCTGACAAAGACACATTTGAGCTGCCCACTTTCTTTCAGGAGCAGCAACTTTAGTGTAAAACTTGCCTGGGCAGTTACAGCATGTTGTTACAGCAGATGCACTTGCTGACTCCCACTGGGACAAAGACACAACAGGTCAAACATCTGAAACAAATATGATACCATTCTTGCATACATTTGTTTTCTGCACATACGACTGGGGAAGAGTGTTTTAAGCAGTGGGACCATCAACACTGGAATTCTCCAGGTCTGTGTTCTTTCCCCCTGTTCTTCTCCCACAGTCACAGATCACTTGTGAATGTGACTTTGATGAGAACCTGAACTGCCTTGTGTTTGTATGAAAAGGGAGGAATCTGTTTGGTGATACCAACATGTCTCAGTGATGATTATGGGAAACTTGAAAAATAAAAGTGAGTTTTCATTTGTAATACAATGAACCTTCTGGGTTTATTGTACGTTTTTAATATTAATTTTAAAAAGGTGCTCATGGGTCATCTCTGGGTGTTCTCCTGGACTCTTTTCCTGCTCTGTACAGTGCACACATGTTATTCAAGTCCATGGCTGTTCAGTTTGTATTGAGTTACCATTATTAACACCTTAATTAAACAGAGAGTAGTGACTCTGCAGCACGCACACCCAGATCCACTCCTTATAGGGACACACAGCTACATTAGACAAACTATTAATGACTCAAAGTGAATGAATGAAAAACAAGTATTAGTCTCTGAATCAGTCCTGGGAGAGTGTACCTGCCAAGGACCATAGCTGTGGAGAAGGTTTCACTCACATACTACACCAAACAGGAGAATGTGAGAGAAGATGAACGACTGAAAAATGTCTAAATACAGTAAATAAGAAAAACTAGACCGTATTTAAGTGTAAACAGCTGGAGATTACAAGGAGTTCTGAAGTTAAATAAAACCTCTTTGACATTTTCACACAAACTCTAAAACATCTATTATAATTATTCTCCCTCTGATGCTCCTCCCAGTTAGTTTGAATGCAAACTACTGCTGTGCTCCTGTGTGTCTAAAAAGTGAGAGTGGATTGGATATTATTGTTGTGGATGTAGTGGAGCACTCAAAGATTCACTGAAGAATAAGTTCAGGATAAATGTTGATTCCTCCAGTAACACAGTGACTAGGAGATTTGTATTTCTTGATCTGTAGAAAAACTAGTTTAACTGCCCTCAGAAGTTTGTCTTTTTCCCCTGGTTCAGACCAAGTGCTCGATAACATTAAATCCAATAATTGGACCTTGTTGCTGGTTTAAGCATGAAAACTGGTATGAGTAACTTAGAGTCATTGGCATTGGTCTGGTTTGTCTCCATGAACATATAAAGGTTTATATTTTCTTGTTATTTTAGATTTGACTGACCTTGCTCTAGAAAAGTCACACAATGCACCTTTAATGTTGTAATGGTTCCTTAACTATTTACACTTTTAATCTCGAAACTATGAAGGTTACTATTATGAAGGTTATTTCTATCATCTATGACATCAATGCACAAGTGTGAATTTTATGAGAAATTTGTACTTTAAAAATATCAATTTTATCAGTAATATCAATTTGTGTTTCATACTAAAATGTATTTTTATTGACACATTTTTAGGAATTTGTCTCCAACAACAACACTGACATTGACCTTTAGGCTTTTACACCTCAGTGCCTTTGAACATGTATCAGCGTATCGATAGATGTGATTGGGGAGGAGCCAATGCAAACCTGAAATCCTCTCCTCTATTTAACTCTGTGTAGAGAGGAAACAGAGCCACTTGAACAAAATGGACTACAGGACAGCACTTGTGTTTCTCACATACTGGACAGGTGAACTGTTGCTCTGGACTAATACTGGTAAATGACAGCAGGATGAATTTGAATACAGTTTTGGGTTGTTTCCACAGGTGTCTTTACTCAGACTCTGACTGAATCTGGTCCAGCTGTGAAAAGACCAGGAGAGTCCCATAGACTGACCTGTACAACATCTGGGTTCACATTTAGCAGCTTTGGCATGGACTGGGTCAGACAGGCTCCTGGGCAGGGGCTGCAGTGGCTGGCTGTCATATGGTATGACGGGAGCAAAACTTACTACTCTGAGTCAGTAAAAGGCAGATTCACCATCTCCAGAGACAACAGCAGAAACCAGCTGTATCTGCAGATGAACAACCTCCAGACTGAGGACACGGCTGTGTACTACTGTGCCCGACACCACAGTGAGAGAGACACATGGAGGAGCTGAACAAAAAACCCACTAAAGTAAATAATGATCTCTGAGTGATCTGAAATGAATCCAATAAATATTATGAATATGAAAAGCAGTGTTATGTTTTTCCCATCATAACCTTGTAAAGTCTTCTCACTGTTAAATACACAAAAACACAAAATCATTACTCAGTGTGCAGGAACCATACAAGAAATCATTGTTCATCTGACAATGACAATGGACAAGCTACAATCTCAAGACAAACTACATTTCATGTATTATATCAATTTTTCAACTTTTTCTTTCTCAGCATTTAGACCAAATGATTTCTTTTGTTTGATTATCACATTAAACCAGTCACACAGCAATATTTTAGTTTTTTTTTCTGTTAGATGCCCTTCACTGGACAATCTGTGGACAAATAGAAAAAGAAACTAAATAAATGATTTATAATTAAAAATAAATTAAATCCATCATTTCAATAAAATTCTACAAAAAAAAAGTAAAAAAAATATATATATAAAAATAAAAAAGTGAGCGGTAGTAGGTCAGTCCGCGCTTAGTCCGCTGATCCAGGGGTTGGCGGTTCGAATCCCACTCCCAACAAGTTGCGTGTTTGCGGTGCGATCCCAGCTCCCACAGATGAGTGCTGCTGTTGTGTCCTTGGGCAAGACACTTAACCCCACCTCACCCCCCAGTGTCCATGCACACAGCCCCCGTGACAGAGTACATCAAGGTTGGTTACGTCAAGTGCAGGGGCATCCATGGGGGCCGGTGCGCTGAATCACTGCTACCACAGTGAAAAACGCCATGACAAAAACATGACTTCAAGAGCATTTGGAATCCTGATATACTTCTACAGCTACAGAGCTATACAAACAAACACACTCTGAATTAAAATCATATGGCACATGTTGCTGATAATATTTAGTTTCACCCTTTCATCCAAGATTCTTTTATTCATGTTCATTTTCCATCCGCTACAATCACCAGAGGAGAGTTGTGATATGACAACACTCAGGTCATAGTTAAAATATTTTAAAGTTCAGCTACAGAACAGCAACATGCAAACTGAATTAAAGTCTCTCTATTACTTTACTTGTATTATATATTGTATTATATATTGTATATATTGTATATTATACTAAATCATGAGCTAGAGCTGATCAGCAGTTAGAGTGACAGACTGCATACAAGCACCACTGACCAAACTCAGCCGTGTCATTGATTGGGAGGTAGGGCCACATCGGCCCCACAGTGAGAGTCACACCCCAGTCACACAAAGTACATCTAGAGCTGCAGAAAAACACTGAAGAGTGACATTCACAGTAACTACCAGAGAGGGCGTGATATACACATCACAATATCACTTCTACCTGTGCTCCACACGGCTCTAGAATATTGCTTTGGCTTAGTCCATAATGGGTTGGGATCAGCAAGAATCAATCATACTGCCAAAATACACACGTGTGTATTTGTGTCATCTACAGGCAGACATATCAGTGAATAATAGATTTAGATCATTTTATTTATAACCTGAACTTGTTGAGGACCTATCCATGTTTAATGCAATTTAACATTCAATTATTGTACAGCCGATGCAAACCACTGGGGACTGTATTATTATTTATGAACACATTTATGAACATATTTTAAGAGGCTGAGGAAATTTTTCCAATTTCATCCTCTCTCTCTCTCTGATGTTGTTGTTCCGGCTGATTACACTGTAGAAAATGGCTGATGCTACCAAGAAGTCACAGAGAAAGTGGTTTGGGTAGTTGGTTTAAATCCCACGATGTGTGATGTTAAAAACTAAACTCAAAAACCAAAAAGTTTCAAAACCTGCTCATTCTGGGAGCCATGTACCCAAAATAGCAGCCAACCACTCCGTTGTTGTTCTCCAGGGTGTGTTGTTGCTTTTAAGGTCTCGACCCAGTATACTTCCCTCTGTGCTGTCTCCTCCTCTGAAGATTTTAGGATCACCTCAGTGGCCATGAGTTTAAGATTTTTGGTGTAATTTAAATTTTGTGATCTAATGGCGTACTTGTGTTCAGCAAACCTCTCTCTTAATCTTTTTGTAAGCCCAATATAAAAACATCCACAGCTCCACTCTATACGGTATATGACATGAGGGGTATAATAATTTACATATTGTTCACAGAAGAGAGTTTTTCGTCCTTGAAATCAGTGGACTTGTTTATATGTGTACAGTGGTTTCATGATCCACACTGAAAAGTACCCACTGGTGGTGAGAGGAAGGTCCTGGGTCTGGGAGCTGGGAGGTTTTAACCAGTTTGTCCTTTAGAGTCGGGGCCCTTCTCACAGCAAATACCGGGGGATCGGCAAAGACAGATGAGAGGGTGGGATCGCTGCGGAGAATATCCCAGTTACACTTGATGATCTGTTTGATGCTATTTGTCACATTACTGTGTTGAATTCAGAAAAAAATCCTGTTGGCATTTCTTAGTTTTAATAGTGAAGAGGTTTGTTCTTTGTGTGGACTTGGCTTTCAATAGTGCTTGGTGTAGAGTTTTATCTTTGTAGCCCCTTTGTTTGAAACGTGCATACATGGCATTTACTTATACATCTAAGTCAGAATCACAGATTCTTCTGGAGCTCTGAAATTGTCTGAATGGGATGTTTGAAATAATTGTTGTTTCTCTATAGATAGATGTATGCAAAACATCCCCGGAATTCACATTCATTTGAGATCTAAAAAGTGAATAACCATTTTGTTAAAGTCCAAGTTAAATATTTGGAGTGAGGTTAAAATAATCCTTCAGTTGCTGTTCCAGGTCTGCAACAATGAAAAACAGATAATCAATACAGTATATCTCCTATAAAATTGAATGAAATGCCTGAACAGGTTGGAGGGGTTCAACACATACAGGATTTCAGGATAAGCCTGGACTTGTGAAGTGGCTTTGATGGTTATGACAAACTTGAATAATGAAAGTGAGTGTTCATCTATAATTCAATTAACCTCTTGGATGCATTGCACATTCTTAATATTCATTTAAGACACACACTGGTAATTTATGATCACTTTTTCTGCTCTGTACGACACACACCCAGACCATGATTATATAAACATTATGTGACCTCAGGCCTACAGAGAATTAAGTCAGTAAGTAAGAAGCTCATCCCAAGTTAGACAAAAAGGTGCAAAACTAACATATACCAATCCCCAATATTCATATTTTTATTCTAAATCATTTTTTTTAACTTTAGCTAATGTTTACATTTCTAAGAAATGCCCCTCCCTGTTAGTTTGAATGCAAACTCCTGCTGTGCTCCTGTGTGTCTATATAAGGCCCATGTGAGAGTGTGACAGTGCACTCCACACTGATGATGTTGTCTGTAGCTCTTCTGCTGCTGCTGGCAGCTGGATCCTGTAAGTCTCTGTTCACATCAGTAAACTCTGGTACAACAGTCACAGATCACCAGAATGTGACTTTGATGAGAACCTGAACTGCCTTGTGTTTGTATGAAAAGGGAGGAGTCTGTTTGGTGATACCAACATGTCTCAGTGATGATTATGGGAAACTTGAATCATAAAAGTGAGTTTTCATTCGTAACACAATGAACCTTCTGGGTTTATTGTACGTTTTTAATATTAATTTTAAAAAGGTGCTCATGGGTCATCTCTGGGTGTTCTCCTGGACTCTTTTCCTGCTCTGTACAGTACACACATGTGATTCATGTCCATGGCTGTTCAGTTTGTATTGAGTTACCATTATTAACACCTTAATTAAACAGAGAGCAGTGACTCTGCAGCACGCACACCCAGACCCACTCCTTATAGGGACACACTAGCCTGGGAATTCCCAGGCCGCTTCCGTTCGTTTCGAACTGGAAGGCGGCCTGGAAACTCGTCCAAGCGAGAGTCCCAGATTTAGGGCCCCAATCAGAGAGCGGGGGAGGTGTGGCAAGACGGTGACGCGTACTACATGACAAACGGAAGCTTGTAGTTTGAACTGACAACTGACATGATTGGCTATGGACTTACGTGCACGCTCAATGATAGACATTCATAACGCCCAATAAACGGCCGTTGGCAATCGCTAACCACACCTCCGCTACGGGATTTTTCGAAGCGAGTTTCCAGACCCATATCTCACTTGTGATATGGTCAGGTGTTAACCAGACTAGGGACACACAGCTACATTAGACAAACTATTAATGACTCAAAGTGAATGAATGAAAAATAAGTATTAGTCTCTGAATCAGTCCTGGGAGAGTGTACCTGCCAAGGACCATAGCTGTGGAGAAGGTTTCACTCACATACTACACCAAACAGGAGAAGGTGAGAGAAGATGAATGACTGAAAATCATCTAAATACAGTAAATAAGAAAAACTAAACCGTATTTAAGTGTAAACAGCTTGAGATTACAAGGAGTTCTGAAGTTAAAGAAAACCTAGTTGACATTTTCACACAAACTCTAAAACATCTATTATAATTATTCTCCCTCTGATGCTTCTCCCTGTTAGTTTGAATGCAAACTACTGCTGTGCTCCTGTGTGTCTAAAAAGTGAGAATGGATTGGATATTATTGTTGTGGATGTAGTGGAGCACTCAAAGAAACACTGAAGAATAAGTTCAGGATAAATGTTGATTCCTCCAGTAACACAGTGACTAGGAGATTTGTATTTCTTGATCTGTAGAAAAACTAGTTTAACTGCCCTCAGAAGTTTGTCTTTTTCCCCTGGTGCTCAATAACATAAAATCCAATAATTGAACATTGTTGCTGGTTTAAGCATGAAAACTGGTATGAGTAACTTAGAGTCATTGGCATTGGTCTGGTTTGTCTCCATGAACATATAAAGGTTTATATTTTCTTGTTATTTGAGATTTGACTGACCTTGCTCTAGAAAAGTCACACAATGCACCTTTACTGTTGTAATGGTTCCTTAACTATTTACACTTTTAATCTCGAAACTATGAAGGTTACTATTATGAAGGTTATTTCTATCATCTATGACATCAATGCACAAGTGTGAATTTTATGAGAAATTTGTACTTTAAAAATATCAATTTTATCAGTAATATCAATTTGTGTTTCATACTAAAATGTATTTTTATTGACACATTTTTAGGAATTTGTCTCCAACAACAACAACACTGACATTGATCTTTAGGCTTTTACGCCTCAGTGCCTTTGAACATGTATCAGCGTATCGATAGATGTGATTGGGGAGGAGCCAATGCAAACCTGAAATCCTCTCCTCTATTTAACTCTGTGTAGAGAGGAAACAGAGCCACTTGAACAAAATGGACTACAGGACAGCACTTGTGTTTCTCACATACTGGACAGGTGAACTGTTGCTCTGGACTAATACTGGTAAATGACAGCAGGATGAATTTGAATACAGTTTTGGGTTGTTTCCACAGGTGTCTTTACTCAGACTCTGACTGAATCTGGTCCAGCTGTGAAAAGACCAGGAGAGTCCCATAGACTGACCTGTACAACATCTGGGTTCACATTTAGCAGCTTTGGCATGGACTGGGTCAGACAGGCTCCTGGGCAGGGGCTGCAGTGGCTGGCTGTCATATGGTATGACGGGAGCAAAACTTACTACTCTGAGTCAGTAAAAGGCAGATTCACCATCTCCAGAGACAACAGCAGAAACCAGCTGTATCTGCAGATGAACAACCTCCAGACTGAGGACACGGCTGTGTACTACTGTGCCCGACACCACAGTGAGAGAGACACATGGAAGAGCTGAACAAAAACCCCACTAAAGTAAATAATGATCTCTGAGTGATCTGAAATGAATCCAATAAATATTATGAATATGAAAAGCAGTGTTATGTTTTTCCCATCATAACCTTGTAAAGTCTTCTCACTGTTAAATACACAAAAACACAAAATCATTACTCAGTGTGCAGGAACCATACAAGAAATCATTGTTCATCTGACAATGACAATGGACAAGCTACAATCTCAAGACAAACTACATTTCATGTATTATATGAATTTTTCAACTTTTTCTTTCTCAGCATTTAGACCAAATGATTTCTTTTGTTTGATTATCACATTAAACCAGTCACACAGCAATATTTGAGTTTTTTTTCTGTTAGATGCCCTTCACTGGGCAATCTGTGGACAAATAAAAAAAAGAAACTAAATAAATGATTTATAATAAAAAAAAATTAAATCCATCATTTCAATAAAATTCTACAAAAAAAAAGTAAACAAAATAATAATAATAAAAATAAAAAAGTGGGCGGCAGTAGGCCAGTCCGCGCTTAGTCCGCTGATCCAAGGGTTGGCGGTTCGAATCCCACTCCCAACAAGTTGCGTGTTTGCGGTGCGATCCCAGCTCCCACAGATGAGTGCTGCTGTTGTGCCCTTGGGCAAGACATTTAACCCCGCCTCCCCCAGTGTCCATGCACACAGCCCCCGTGACAGAGTACATCAAGGCTGGTTATGTCAAGTGCAGGGGGATCCATGGGGGCCGGTGCGCTGAATCACTGCTACCACAGTGAAAAACGCCATGACAAAAACATGACTTCAAGAGCATTTGGAATCCTGATATACTTCTACAGCTACAGAGCTATACAAACAAACACACTCTGAATTAAAATCATATGGCACATGTTGCTGATAATATTTAGATTCACCCTTTCATCCAAGATTATTTTATTCATGTTCATTTTCCATCCGCTACAATAACCAGAGGAGAGTTGTGATATGACAACACTCAGGTCATAGTTAAAATATTTTAAACTTCAGCTACAGAACAGCAACATGCAAACTGAATTAAAGTCTCTCTATAACTTTACTTGTATTATATATTGTATTATATATTGTATATTATACTAAATCATGAGCTAGAGCTGATCAGTAGTTAGAGTGACAGACTGCATACAAGCACCACTGACCAAACTCACCCGTGTCATTGATTGGGCGGTAGGGCCACATCGGCCCCACAGTGAGAGTCACACCCCAGTCACACAAAGTACATCTAGAGCTGCACAAAAACACTGAAGAGTGACATTCACAGTAACTACCAGAGAGGGCGCTATATACACATCACAATATCACTTCTACCTGTGCTCCACACGGCTCTAGAATATTGCTTTGGCTTGGTCCATAATGGGTTGGGATCAGCAAGAATCAATCATACTGCCAAAATATACACGTGTGTATTTGTGTCATCTACAGACAGACATATCAGTGAATAATAGATTTAGATCATTTTCATTTTCATTTGTTTATAACCTGAACTTGTTGAGGACCTATCCATGTTTTCCATAGAAACAAGCAGGACACAGCCCTCCTATATTAAAAAACAAAACATCACAGTATGCTAATATGTGCTACATACATAGTGCCATATTTAAAAAAAAACTGCCACAAACATGTCACTGGGCAGGTCAGCTCTGGTGATTTAACTTTTCCTTTTTAAAGTTTAACTGTATGAGGAGAACAGTATTATTTAGATCCTCAGCAACGTAGAATCCACTGTCTGGGAATACACAACAAAAAAGTAGTTGATGTTCTTCTAAAATGTCTTTAAAAGAAAAATGTATGAATGAGCTGTGTGGAGGATGATTTCGATGTTATGAATATTCATGAATTATATATGTTTTTTAATCAGGAAAGTGAATGATTTAGAGTGATTTTATACTTTTTAATGGACCCCAACAAGGCTAGCAACCACTTTTATGAATGAATAAATAAATATATAAATTCATAGAGCCTGTAGTCTCGTGTCCTGGTACTAGAGGAGATGATTGCTTTTTCTAGGTCAGTACAGTCAGTGTACTGCCTAAAGGCCATAGATGTGCAGTCACCCACAACCCCAAACAGGAGAAAGTGAGAGGAGATGAATGTATAAAAACATTTTCATACAGTCAATAAGAAAGACTTCATGTGACCACAGGCCTTTAGTGAAAACAGCTCGGGATGATCAGAAGTTTTGAAGTGAATTAAAACCAGTGTTGTATAAAGTACTGGAAAATCAAACTCAAGTAAAAGTATAGGTTCCTCTCCCAAAAATGACTAAAAGTCGAAGTCACTGACTGAAATGTTACTTGACTAAAAGTCTTAAAGTATCTGGAACTTCTTGTACTTAAGTATGACAAGTAATGTAAAAATAAATGTACTCAAGTAATGTAATTAAAAGTACAAGTAAAAGTATGAAGCAAAGGCAGTCTGAAGCTAACCCTCGCTTTGTTACTTAGATCGTACAAACACACAGCACTTGTTTACATTTTTAAAAGTAGGCACATGTTAATGTTATTTTTTGTCCTTTTGAACTCGTGTGCCCTTTCTCATTCGTTACACTTTAGCCTACAGCTATGCCTTCCCTTGAGCCGAAAAAGCTAGGTAGCCTGTTAGCTCCAACATCATCAAATACGCTTTGTGTAACTGAAACAATGTCACACAAAGTTTCTACATGTTATGCTCAAGGTTTCACAACGGTGTCTAGAATGTCCATGCTATGGTTACTGAAATTGGAAAATAGACGCTAACAATTTCATGAATTACCTCGATGTGTTTCTTGAGGTTGGACGGGGAGTTTCTGTAAGATAGAATTTCCACGTTTCTTGGAAGGCACAAGAGGCACTTCATTCGATAGGACGAATCCTTCATATCAGCGTAAGAGAACATTTAAGTATGGCCAGGGATGCTCATCGTCTCATCTACACCAACAGGTGTAGGCTGATTGTCATGCGCAAGTAGCAAACAAGCCCAGGCACGTCCTGACTTCCTTGCAGTCAGTAGAGGTTTTTTTTTTGTAACGAGTAACTAAACAGCACATTGAAAATGTATCGGAGTAAAAGTATGCAATTAAATTCGGAAATGTAGTGAAGTAAAAGTAAAAGTTATCATTTTTTTAAAAACTCAAGTAAAGTACAAAGTCTCCCAAAATGTACTTAAGTACAGTAGTGAAGTATTATTACTTCGTTACTATACAACACTGATTAAAACATGTTTGATATGATTTAACACTGATATTTTCACACACATGCTCAATCACATTTTATAATTATTCTCCCTCTGATGCCCCTCCCTGTTAGTTTGAATGCAAATTCCTGCTGTGCTCCTGTGTGTCTATATAAGGCCCATGTGAGAGTGTGACAGTGCACTCCACACTGATGATGTTGTCTGTAGCTCTTCTGCTGTTGCTGGCAGCTGGATCCTGTAAGTCTCTGTTCACATCAGTAAACTCTGGTACACCTAAACAGCACAGTTTGATCCTCAATTTTGTGTTCTGTCCTCCACAGGTGTGAAGTGTGAGACACTGACACAGCCAGCCTCTGTGATTGTGCAGCCAGGAAACACTCTCACCATCCCCTGTACTGTCTCATATGATGTTAGCAGCTACTGGACACACTGGATCAGACAGCCTGCTGGGAAAGGCCTGGAGTGGATTGGAGAACACCGTGATGGATCCACTATGTACCTCAAAGATTCACTGAAGAACAAATTCAGTGTTAATGCTGTTTCTTCCAGTAAAACAGTGACACTGACAGGGCAAAACATGCAGCCTGGAGACACTGCAGTGTACTACTGTGCTCGAGAGACACAGTCACACAAAGTATTTGTAGAGCTGTACAAAAACATTTCAGAGTGCCATTTGCTGTAAGCACCAGAGAGGGCACTCTATACACACCAAAGTTTCACTTGAACGTGTCCTGCATGTGGCTCTAGAATGCTGCTTTTGCTTGGTCCATGATGGTTTAGGATCAGCAGTTGTCCATATTTACCAAAGACAATGGAAAAGACAAGGTCCCAAAACAGATAAATGATACTTCGTGCAGTATAGCAATGCAGGCCTCTTCTTTCTCAGGACAGAGACCAAATGACTTTCTTTTCTGGACGATTATCACAGCAAAGAAATAGTGCAGCAATATGGGAGATTTTAAGTCAGATGCCCTTCACTGGGCCATGTATTGTCACCAGTTAAAAGATTTATTTCATAAATTGATGTTTGATATGGCAAATAATACTCCACACACCAAAATATTTCAGTGATAATTATAATAATTACATTTGGAAAAATCTATTGCAAAACATTACGTTACATGTAAAGCTAAAGTCAGTATAAGACAACTGTGTATTTTGTTATGGCGCTCATGTTCAGGAAGGACAGGAAAGCAGTCAGTGGTTTTTGCATGTGTTTGTGTCACTGTGTGGGGGGCACAGTGAAATAAGCCTCTACAAAAACCTGGTACAAACAGAACTAGAGAGATAATATTCATTTATGAACGTGAAGTCACTGAAGTCTTCAAAGCCACTATAACCAGGACGTTACACCTTTTGTACCATTGTCAAAAGCCATTTCACATGAAGGTTGACTCTTGTTAGTGTTAATTTGACCAAGAAAACTGACTCTCAATAAGGTTTATGATTCCACCCAGTCATTTCTATCAAAAACAGCTAGAAAAAACAAAATGTCTGTTGTGTGTCTCATGGGTCATATTCTGTATAAAACCTGCTAACACCCAACACCCAGTTTACACCGTACAGACATGAAGTCCAGGTTTATGTGCAGAGGTGAATCATTGTCCGTATAGCAGCTCCCTTTTTTTTTTACAAACCTGACATAAGTTCTGATTAATCAACACTCCAAATTAGTTACGCTCCATTGCTGTCGTCATTTATACTTTAAGTGACACATGCTAACTGTAGTCACAGGGGCCAGTCAAATTTTTTCATGACTGATTTTTCCTGAATTTGGCTTTTACGGTCATTTGGATAGTGGGAGGAGCTTCAGGAGAGATTATATTTAAATCAAAATCACAGTATTGACAAGAGCACAGTGCAAAAATGGCCCTTCCAAATCTTTCTGTACTACTGTGTGCTGTGTGCCTTTTTTATATTGTTCATGCTTGGTCCATAACAGAGTCTGGATCAGCCATCAAACGTCCTGGAGATTCCCATAGACTCACATGTACTACCTCTGGGTTAGACTTTAGTAGCAATGTGTGGAACTGGATCAGACAGGCTCCAGGTAAAGGTCTGGAATGGATTGCGTTGGTGCACACAGCCAGTACCCCAATCTACTACTCCAAGTCAGTGGAGGGACGCTTCACAATCTCCAGAGACGACTCCAGCAGCCAGGTGTATCTGCAGATGAGCGGTCTGAGGACAGAGGACACTGCGCTGTATTACTGTGCCAGAAGAGACACAGTGAGACAGAATAACAGAGCGCTGGGAAAAAAAACTACTTCCTCTCTTCACTGTGCTCTTCTCTGCTGGCTAAAAATAGTGAGATGCTTTACCAGCTTTAAGCACTATTGTCACACATGAAAAAACAAACAAACTGCGATCTGCTTCAGGTTTCCCTTTTATACTTGTTATACTATGTTGAAATTGTGCACTCTTTATGGGCACCACTAAATTATTCATCAAAACTGAAAACAAACCTGAACGTTCATCTTTGGATATAATGTTGAGCTAAACATATTGGGAGCCACAGGGGACTGTTTTTGCTCCAATGTTCTTCACTCTGTCTGTGACATAAATGCCCCAATGTTTGAGGAGTTTGTAAAAGGATAAATAAAATACATTATCAGTTGTGTTTCATAATTGTAATGAAACACAAGTAACGTAATAAATAAATAAAATAAAATAGAATGAAATAAATAAATTGCATGATAATTCTAAAACAATTTTGTAATTTTATTTTAACAGTTTAAAACATGTATATATTGCACTCTTGCGCTTTTACTCCTCAGAACCTTCAAACATTTGACATTTAAACAGTTCAAACACTTGTCCATGGGGAGGAGCCAATGCAAACCTGAAATCCTCTCCTCTATTTAACTCTGTGTAGAGGAAACAGAGCCACTTGGACAAAATGGACTACAGGACAGCACTTGTGTTTCTCACATACTGGACAGGTGAACTGTTGCTCTGGACTAATACTGGTAAATGACAGCAGGATGAATTTGAATACAGTTTTGGGTTGTTTCCACAGGTGTCTTTGCTCAGACTCTGACTGAATCTGGTCCAGCTGTGAAAAGACCAGGAGAGTCCCATAGACTGACCTGTACAACATCTGGGTTCACATTTAGCGACTATGCCATGCACTGGGTCAGACAGGCTCCTGGGCAGGGGCTGCAGTGGCTCGCTTTCATTAGTCAACCCAGTGGGAGCACTACTTACTACTCTGAGTCAGTGAAAGGCAGATTCACCATCTCCAGAGACAACAGCAGAAACCAGCTGTATCTGCAGATGAACAACCTCCAGACTGAGGACACGGCTGTGTACTACTGTGCCCGACACCACAGTGAGAGAGACACATGGAAGAGCTGAACAAAAACCCCACTAAAGTAAATAATGATCTCTTAGTGATCTGAAATGAATCCCATAAATATTATGAATATGAAAAGCAGTGTTATGTTTTTCCCAGCATATCCTGGAACAGCTTTCTCACGGTCAAATACACAACACAGAATCATTACTCAGTGTGCAGGAACCATACAAGAAATCATTGTTCATCTGACAATGACAATGGACAAGCTACGATCTCAAGACAAACTAGATTTCATGTATTATATCAATTCAGGCTTTTTCTTTCTCAGCATTTAGACCAAATAATTTGTTTTGTTTGATTATCACATTAAACCAGTCACACAGCAATATGGGAGTTTTTTCTTTGTCAGATGCCCTTCATTGGCCAATATGTGGACACCAGGTACAATATTTAATTCAGAAAATTGTGGAAAAGAAACTAAATAAGTAATTTATAATGATGATTTTTTTTTTTTTAATCTAGCATTTCAATTAAATTCTACAGTAAGTAAAAAAAAAGTTGGTACAAATAACACTAAATCATGAGCTAGGGCTGATCAGCAGTTAGAGTGACAGACTGCATACAAGCGCCACTGACCAAACGTGTAATTGATTGGGAGGTAGGGCCACATGGGCCCCACAGTGAGAGTCACACCCCAGTCACACAAAGTACATCTAGAGCTGCACAAAAACACTGAAGAGTGACATTCACAGTAACTACCAGAGAGGGCGCTATATACACATCACAATATCCCTTCTACCTGTGCTCCACACGGCTTTAGAATATTGCTTTGGCTTGATCCATAATGGGTTGGGATCAGCAAGAGTCAATCATACTGCCTAAATACACACGTGTGTATTTGTGTCATCTACAGACAGACATATCAGTGAATAATAGATTTAGATCATTTTCATTTGTTTATAACCTGAACTTGTTGAGGACCTATCCATGTTTAATGCAATTTAACATTCAATTATTGTACAGCCGATGCAAACCACTGGGAACTGTATTATTATTTATGAAGACAATATGAAATCCCAGTTTATTTCAAACCCACAAACACTTTAAGACAAAAACTGGTCCACCCAAAGGACAAAACACCGAGCCACAAACAAAGCAATGTGGTCTACTCCATTCAGTGTAGGGAAGACTGCAGTGAGCACTACACTGGAGAAACAAAACAGCCACTTCATAAGAGGATGTACCAACACACTCGGGCGTACATCTTTACCTAGAAGCCACGGGCCATTCATTTGAGGACAGTGAGGTTCAGATCTTAGCCAGGGAAAAGAACTGGTTTGAGAGGGGAGTTAAAGAGGCAATTTTTGTCAAAAAAGAGAATCCGTCTTTAAACAGAAATGGGGGAGTCAGACATAACTTGTCTCCAATTTATAATTCCATTCTCAAACCAAAGTCAAAACAGACAAAAGAAACAATAGGGCAGACAGGTCAGGGCCAGAGGTGTGGGGACGGTCATTAGGGTTGAATAGGTACGCTAAACTAGACGCCAGAGAAATTCGAAAAACAAAAGAGAGAAACTAAAAAACAAATTAGCTGAGGTAGTTTCAGAATCATTTCACTTTAGTTAGCTCCTCCCTGCAGCTAGATATAAGCAGTGTCTAACCAGCACTCGAACCAGAACTGACGAAGCCAGTTCTGGTTTCTCTGTGACCAAGAAGTCACAGAGAAAGTCCCATGATGTATGATGTTAAAAGCTTGGCTCAAAAAACAAAAAGTTTCAAAAACTGCTCATTCTGGGAGCCAGGAAGCCAAAATAGCAGCCAACCGCTCCGTTGTTGTTCTCCAGGGTGTGTTGTTGCTTTTAAGGTCTCGACCCAGTATACTTCCCTCTGTGCTGTCTCCTCCTCTGAAGGTTTTAGGGATCACCTCAGAGGCCATGAGTTTAAGATTTTTGGTGTAATTTAAAGCCCCAGTGTGTAGGATTCGTGGCGCATAGGTGGATAGTCGCTATTGCACTTCCTGTTTTAGCTACGGCAGACCTCGAGGGTCACCCGGGCGCGCCGTAGCGCCGACAGCTCGCGTACACGCGCACGAACCGCGCGCCACTACTGTATACATAAAACGCGGTCCCCCGTTCACTTTTTTTTTTCTTTTCGCATGAAAACACACATTCCCAATCATGTATCATGACAATCTACACATCAAATGAAACCTTACAGTGTCCTCTTTTTGACTATGCAATTCATTTCCCGGCACAACAATCTCTCCCCGAGCACATGGGGCTCAAAGGTAAGCACAAAGCTTACCTTTGAAGGCTCTGCCCAGGTCAAACTCAGCATTTCACCATAAGCTTGGTCTGAAATCTGTCCGTAAGGATCCAGCGAATAAAATCCAGTAAAACAATTTAGTCCAAAACACGTGTTGGATCCATTACGACGTGTGATACAGCAGCATGCTTGTTGTTTACCCAAAACCACGAGCCTCCCCCCACCCCACCCGCACCTCTCTCCCTCTGTCCTTCTCTCCGGCGCCCTCCGCCTGCTTTGCCTCCGGTGCTACCACGAGCCTTGCCGAAGGCGAAGGCAGAGCCCAAATGTCCTTCTGCGGCTCTCGTATTCAAAATGGCTGCCTCCATATGGGGAAGATCCCCCTTTTATGTGACTATATCTAAGTCCAGAAGAATACTTTGATTTCATGATGGAAGTGAAAAGGCTTGAAAAACAATGTATTTTTGAATGGGTATCTTCAATTCAATCTTACACACTGTCCCTTTAAACTTTGCGATCTGATGGCGTACTTGTGTTCAGCAAATCTCTCTCTTAATCTTTTTGTAAGTCCAATATAGAAACATCCACAGCTCCACTCTATACGGTATATGACATGAGGGGTATTATAATTTGCATATTGTTCACAGAAGAGAGTTGTTTGTCCTTGAAATCAGTGGACTTGTTTATATGTGTACAGTGGTTTCATGATCCACATTGAAAAGTACCCACTGGTGGTGAGAGGAAGGTCCCGGGTCTGGGAGCTGGGAGGTTTTAACCAGTTTGTCCTTTAGAGTCCGGGCCCTTCTCACAGCAAATACCGGGGGATCGGCTAAGACAGATGAGAGGGTGGGATCGCTGCGGAGAATATCCCAGTTACACTTGATGATCTGTTTGATGCTATTTGTCACATTACTGTGTTGAATTCAGAAAAAAATCCTGTTGGTATTTCTTAGTTTTAATAGTGAAGAGGTTTGTTCTTTGTGTGGACTTAGCTTTCAATAGTGCTTGGTGTAGAGTTTTATCTTTGTAGCCCCTTTGTTTGAAACGTGCATACATGGCATTTACTTGTACATCTAAGTCAGAATCACACATTCTTCTGGAGCTCTGAAATTGTCTGAATGGGATGTTTGAAATAATTGCTGAGTTTTATAGATAGATGTATGCAAAACATCCTCAGAGTCCACATTCATTTGAGATCTAAAAAGTGAATAACCATTTTGCACACATTGGTACACACACTGGTAATTTATGATCACTTTTTCTGCTCTGTACAGCACACACCCAGACCATGATTATATAAACATTATGTGACCTCAGGCCTACAGAGAATTAAGTCAGTAAGTAACAAGCTCACCCTAAGTTAGAGAAAAACATGCAAAACTAAAATACACCAATCCCCAATGTTCATATTTTTAATTTAACTCATTTTTTTTACTTTAGCTATTTTTTGCATTTCTAAAAAATGCCCCTCCCTGTTAGTTTGAATGCAAAGTCCTGCTGTGCTCCTGTGTGTCTATATAAGGCCCATGTGAGAGTGTGACAGTGCACTCCACACTGATGATGTTGTCTGTAGCTCTTCTGCTGCTGCTGGCAGCTGGATCCTGTAAGTCTCTGTTCACATCAGTAAACTCTGGTACAACTAAACAGCACAGTTTGATCCTCAATATTGTGTTCTGTCCTCCACAGGTGTGAAGTGTGAGACACTGACACAGCCAGCCTCTGTGACTGTGCAGCCAGGACACACTCTCACCATCCCCTGTACTGTCTCATATTCTCTTGGCAGCTACACAGCATGGATCAGACAGCCTGCTGGGAAAGGCCTGGAGTGGATTGGAATAAAACACACAGGAAGATCTTACTATAAAGATTCTCTGAAGAACAAATTCAGTATCAGTCTAGACACTTCCACAAAAACAGTGACTCTGAATGGACAGAACATGCAGCCTGAAGACACTGCAGTGTACTACTGTGCCAAACAACCACAGTAACACAGAGTATATCTAGAGCTGTACAAAAACAGAGTGCAGTTCACTGTAAGTACCAGAGAGGATGCCCTGTGCACAGTATATCACTAAATGTATATCACCAAGGATTGTTCATCTGATAATGATAAAAACAATGCACTAGCTACAATCTCAAGTCAGACAATTTATACTTCATGGTTCATAACAATTCAGGATTCTTCTTTCTCAGGATGAAGACCAAATGACTTCTTCTGTATGATTATCACAGCAAACCAGTCACACAGTAATTAATCAATTTATCAATTTATCAGGTAAAAGGTTTAATTCAGAATATTGTGAAATAATGAAATAAATGAATGAAATAATTAATTGTGATAATGATCATAAATGAGTATGGGGGAAAAATGATTTCAAAAGATTTCTAGATTTTTTTAGTTAAATTCTAAAATGAGTTTAAAAAGTGTGTAGAATCCCTGAGTCATTCAGGTAGAATCCATGGCAAATGGAGAAATTCAATTTGTAAACTTCAAAACTGAAGAAGCAGCTTGGATGAGCTGTGAAACGTATTCGACCAAATAAACTTTGTCCAGTTGACAGATTGAATTTCTCCTTTTACCATGAGTTTAAAAAGTTGGTGAAAGTTAACATACAAATTTAAGAATTAGTAAAGTGGTTTCACAATGAAATTAGATTAATAATGAAATCCTGAGCTAGAGCTGATCAGCAGTTAGAGTGACAGGCAGACGGTACAGTGTTTATGTGCAGAGGTGAATCATTGTGCGTGTATAGCAGCTACCACAGTGAAAAACACTATGACAAAAACATGACTGCAGGAGCATCTAGAATCCATCCATATTTATGCGTAATATCTATGTATAGATAAACAAAAGCTCTGAGTCAAAATCATATGGAGTTGAAAATATTTTGTTTCACTCTCATCTTACTGTCCCAGGAGACAGAATTAGACAGAATCACAGAATGCTGGGTCACAAAGGAGAAGCTATTCGATTAAAGGTCCCATGGCATGAAATTTTCACTTTCTGAGGTTTTTGAACGTTAATGTGAGCTCCCCTACCCTGTTTACTTTTAACCCCCCCCCCCCCATGGTTAAAAGTTGTGAAATATCTAAACTGAGCATTTGCGATCCTTTTCTGCGTTACAAAAAATCGGAGCTCAAACGGGCGATTTTGAACAAGGCACCTTATTGACCTCAGATCGAAAAAAAGAAATGCAAATGCAGTTCCACCCCCATCTGTCTGTACTCAGCGTCTCTGTAAATCACGCCCAGAGAGTTTGGACTGCGAATGCGCTAGGCAATGCGAAATGCGTTTTTTTATTTGCCTGGAGGCACGTCCGAGTGTTTCTAGGCTCGGAAGTCCTTTATCTGAGCCTCTGGACCTTTGAACAGCAGTGGTTTAATTTTATTTTATGTGGAAATGTGTTTATTTTTCAATGGAACGCTTCAAATCTCTCCCCCCGTGCAAAAACAAGGAAATGGATCAGCTGTGGGCTCTGAGCCGAAAGCGGAGTTTGGCCACGCCCCCACCCTCTACTATTGGCCAGCTCTTTTCTCCTCATTTGCATTCAAGCAACAAGGCCCATTATGGAGTGTTCCAGAGAGAGAAAAAATACTCTTTCTCATCTTATCTCTGTTTCTCATGCACTGAGTGTTGATTTTGAAGAAGGATTCATTTACAGTATTAGGGAACCATTAAGGAGCCATATAAAAGCATCAAGAAGTACCATGTCATGGGATCTTTAAAAGAGTGTACTACTGTGCTCGAGACCCATAGAGGCACAAAAACACCAAAGAGTGTTATTCAAAACAACCACCAGAGGGTCCTCCAAAGATACAGTCTAATCTCTCTTGACCCCATGTGTGCTGCACAAGGTTCTTAAATGCAGCTATTCCTTGGTTCAATTATGAGTCAGTTAAATAAATAAAGGGGTCTTCACAATATGCACACATACAGGTGTAACCCATTGGGCCATGGTGGACACAGAATTAAATGTTTTTGGCAACAAAATCCTCACAATGCCCCAGAACTGAATTAACAACACCACAACATAACTACAGTAATCTAATTAATCAAAAGTGTCTTGTTTTAATTTAATGTTGTTGATGCGTCCCCTATTTTGTTTTGTGGTGTTATCTGTCAGTGATAATAATGAAATAGATTTAAGATAGCAGTTACAGTGAGAGATGGAAGAGAGGAGTTCATGTGCAGAGGTGTATCACAGTGAGAATATAGCAGCTACGGTTACAGCTACCACAGTAAAAAACACCATGACAAAAACATTCACAAAACAAAAAACAAAAAAAAGATTTAAGTAACATGTTTCATATTTTAAAGGCAAACATATGTTATTTTTCTTATCGTAAGTGTAACAAGATATAAAAGTACAAAAAGGCTTGTCCTGTAGGTCATTTTACTTCTCAAGAAATTTACTCAAATCAAGATATGTTCTTAATACATGCAATTTTAGTTTTTGCAGTGTGGTGGCGGTTGATCAATCCTGATATATTGATTTGAGCACAGAGCTGTATAAAAATAATAAATTATTTTAAAAAAATAAACTGAATCACATTATTACATTTGAACTATCTTTAATAATCTTTAATAACCCAAATAACCCAATAACCCAAAAACATGCACAATAGGTAAAAATCCTCCAGCTTAGGTCCTGACCAAGCCGAAGCAAGAAGATCATGGAGATGGTCCCCGGGCGCCCACTGTGCTGCCCACTGCTCCTAATAACAGGATGGGTTAAATGCAGAGAAGAATTTCTCCAGTGTGAGATCAATAATGTTGCTTCTTCTTCTTCTTCTTCTTCTTCTTCTTCTTCTTCTTCTTCTTCTTCTTCTTCTTCTTCTTCTTCTTCTTCTTCTTCTTCTAATCCAGCAAAAAATAGTGTGAAAAAGAGGATAAAGAGGAACAAATGCTACAATTAACATAATGGCACTTTTGACATCTTCTTATCGAGATGTACAGCGTCTGCACTTTTAAAGGTTTTTAATGACCTGGTTTTAGTGACTGATTCTGGTGATTCTGCCATTTTAGTCCTTTTAGACTTGATGGCTGCTTTTGACACAGATGACCATACAACTCTTTTAAATCCTTTGGAAAACTGTGTTGGTGTCATGGGGACTCCTCTTCATCTACCACACCTCTAAACTGTGGAGTCCCCCAGGGTTCAGTTCTCATGCCCCTTCTTTTTGCTCTGTACCTCCTCCCATTGAGTGGAATCTTTAAAAAACATAGCATTTAATATCACTTCTACACAGACGATTGCCAAATTTACCTGCCACTTAAAAAACTTCTGCCCGATACCTCTCTTTGAATGTCTTAGTGAGGTCAAGGATTGGTTGGCCCACAACTTTAAACAAGGGCAACACCGACCCCTTCCCTGACTTGGGCTCTGAAACAGCATGTGAACCTCAGCGTCACTATTGACAGTGATTTTAAATTTGACAAACAAGAGAACACAGTTGTTAAATCTGGCTTTTATCATTTGCAGCTTGTATCTAAAATTAAACCTTTTTTACCTTTTAAATCTTAAATAAACAGGTTGCGCACGCCTTTATCTCCTCTCATTTCAGTTTTTCAAATTTTAAAAATTTCTCAATTTTTCAAATTTTAGCAATTTACCTTTTTCTTGTCTTCATGTTATGAAGTGCAGCACTTTGGAAACTGCTTTGTTTGTAAAATGTGCTATAGAAAGTGGATTTGGATAATAAGAGCTATATAAAGATCTGGATTGTGGTTATGGGTCCTATTGTGTCAGCATTTTCATTCTAGGCAAAGGAGAAATTCAGTTTGTCAACTGTACAAAAGTTTTTTTGATTAAATATGTTTCGCAGCTCATCCAGGCAGCTTCTTCAGTTTTTCAAATTTTACCTGAATGGGAAGTTCACACTTTGGGTTTTATAACATTTCTACTTCTAAAATAATACAATTTTACCTGATTTATACATTTGCTATTCTTGCATGATTAGTATTAATGTTAATTAGCACATAATAATCATAATAATCATGTTATTTTCTATCATTTATAATGAATGCTTTAATTTACGTCATGCGGTGGAGTTATTGTGCTGAAGTCAAACACTGTGAACTATAACAACCACAATCAAAGGAGAAGTTCAATTTGTCAACTGGACAAAGTTTGTTTGGTTGAAAACGTTTCGCCGCTCATCCGAGAGGCTTCGTCAGCTCTGACGAAGCCTCTCGGATGAGCGGCGAAACGTTTTCAACCAAACAAACTTTGTCCAGTTGACAAATTGAACTTCTCCTTTGATCATGGATTCTACCTGGACGACTGAGGGACTTTTCACGTATAACAACCACAGTGAAACACAACATAACAAAAACAAAGTACCCCCGAAATAATGATAAATTGCAAATAAAAATATATCAACAATGAACTACATACTTTGTTATTTCAAGATTCAAATTCAATTCAAATAAACTTGTTTTTTTAGTTTTTGTAGTATAGTTTTTTTTTGTTTTTTTTTTGTTTGTTTTTTTAATGAATCCTGATATAGATTTGGGCATACAATCACATTATTAAATCTGAATAATCTTTAATAATTCAGAAAAAGTAGGATGATAAAGAATAAAAAATGCTAAAACAATTAACAGAATATGAGCTATATAAAGAATTGGATAGATTAACCCTTATGTGGTTATGGGTCCTATTGTGTGTATCTTCACATCTGATATTATTTCTACTTTTCTATCTGTGCAGAATGAATATGAATATGCATTAATACATGACAGTTGTATTATTTCTATCATTTATAATGAATGGTTTAAGTTACGTCATGCAAAGACTGTGTCACTATTAAACTGTGTAAGACCAGGTGTTTTTGTGCTGAAGTCAAACACTGTGCCTACTATGGCAGCCACAGTGAAACACGTCATAACAAAAACTCTCCCCAAGTACTATTATAGTGAACTTTAAAAAATAATAATAATACATTGCAAATATAAATAAAACATCAATAAAGAACATATTTTATTAGTCATTTCAAGGCTCAAATTTAAGTCAAACAAATTTGTTCAAAATTATGAGATGGTTGAAATTAAATTTATTATTATTATTATTATTATTATTATTATTATTATTATTATTATTATTATTATTATTATTATTATTATTAATAATAATAATAATAATAATAATAATAATAATATCCTTTTTTGTTATCCTTTTTTATTTTCACTTTGCTTCAACATTGGCATGAAAAAAAAAAAAAAAAAAAAAATTGTATTGTATTGTATGTCTCACATGGAGCCTAAATGTCCATCATTATAAAAACACACACCAGGGTTTTTGTACGAGGCTGTGTGACAGTGTGGGGTGGGAGCCACAGTGAAATGAGCCCATACAAAAACCTTTGTCTAATCACTGAATATTGTTTACACTCAAGACATGACACACTGCTGCTCAATGCAAATGATCAATCAAAATTATCATAATTTATCTGGAAAAAAAAAAAAAAAACAACATTATAAGGACAAAATTTCCAACAAACCTAACAAACAAAAAGGGAAAAAAAAGTATACACTGAAAAGTCGCTTGTGACTTTGTAAATCCCGGTTGCACAAAGATAGGAAGTCAGTCAGTACTTTTTGTATGGCTCTGTGTCACTGTGGCTCTACGGGGGCACGGTGAAATGTGCCAATACAAAAACCCTGCGCCAATAACAGCATTGCTGACAACCTCAGTTTACTAATCTATATTATTAACTGTATAGAATATATCAACTTCAGTTCAAAGTGATCTTATGACACCCAACAGACAGGAAACCAGTTAGGGTTTTTGTCTGGCAGTGTATCACTGTGTACTCGGGGGGCACAGTGAAATGTGCCAATACAAAAACCTTGTGCCAAACAGTACACCACTGTTTCCTCTACGAAAGACGGTCCAGCCAAGTAATGTATAAACTTTGTCACTAAATGACCGCATTCAAAGACAGCAAATGTGTGGAAATATGCAGTGGCCTTGTTCACATGCACACCGAAATCTTATCTGATTTCTGGACTTTTATGATAATTTAAAAAAACATGTAAACCAATGTGATTATTTTAATAATCGTAGAACTCAGAAAATCTGATATGACTCATATTTTGAGTGTGCATGTAATCACAGCAAGGGATAAATAATTAATTTCCCCAGTATATATATTTGAATAGTATATATAATATATGATTCAATTAGACAACAAGGCTGAGTTTATTCAAAAATAAATAAATAAAAGTACTATACTTTTTCTATTTGAACAGAGGCAGCAAAAGAATGTTGGGAAGTCCAGGCGGTGGATATAGTATCATGCTTGATCAGTTTAGGAAACAATGCATCTTACAACAGGCAAGATTTTTTAATCGGAGTAAACTGGTATTGCAAAAATATATTAATTTTCTCTAGACTACTTGTAGTATTAGTACCCAGTGTATCAACTGAAGTTTGAACCTGCAATATAGTAGTATTCAGGGGCAGACCATAACATGAAATACAAGCTACTGGCATAGTTCACAGTGAGGAGCTAAGACTTCAGATGACCTTATGAACACAATTATGAGGTATATACAATACATATACAATATACACAATATCTACGATTTTCCTCAATATTACATAGTGCCTATTTATACAGATAATAACTAGAATCATATGCATTGACACTATTTTTCATATGGTAGTATTATTGAATCTCCTTTAACTGTGGAAACCACCCAGGAAGTCAGCCAGTGGTTTTTGTAAGGCTTTATGTCACTGTGTACTGGGGGGCTGGGGCCACAGTGAAACATGCCAATACAAAAACTCATGTGCACATCTGGCTGAAAATCATGACTTTATTCTGTGCGCATCAAGTTGTGCTTATAGGCTACAGTAAAATTATCATACACTGTATAAAGAAGAGGAGTGAGGGAGTGTAATGCCATCCACTGTGATGGGCTCCAGTCAAATGAAGCTCATCAAAGCTAACCGTTATAGGGCTGAATTTGGAGCAGAGTTCCATATGTGGAATTCCAAATGCGAGTATCGTAGCAACCAAAGATCCAATCAGGTGTGAGGCTGTTGAAGGTAAAGTCACTTTCCGCTGATTTAACAGGGAACGTGCACTTTGCAACGCTGTCAATCAAATCTGTTGCTAACACTAGCGGGAACAACCTCAGCTAAAGAGACCATATTCATATCTTGATTTATGGACAAAATAAATAAATAACAACACCAGGATCATGTAGAGACCAAAGCAAGACCAAAATGCCATGCCTGACAGTAGCAGTTATGGCGAGAGGTGATGGTTTTTCATTTGAAAGTCGATGGAGCAGCTCAATTTCTGCTTTGGAATGCAGCGGCTGTCAGGTTAGTTATGCCCATTTATATAATGTACAGTCTATGAAAATAATCACTTCATATTAATTCGTCTTGAAGAGGAAAACATAGAAGTTTGTTAACTAGGAACAGCAAGATTTAGTTAATGTCTTGGCCTGTGCAATTCATATTTTGTCTCCAACTGTTGGAAAGTATCACCAGCTTTCGTCTAATTATGTTATGCTTTATTTTCAAAGCAGGATGTAGTCTAGGCAGGTGCTTCCTTATTTTTTCAACAATTGCAGACATGTAGTAGGTACTCTTTCAATAACATCACTCAGTTAACTGCTGTACTGAAAGCAAGACAAGAACAGAGGTATCAAAAAACATTTTTTTAACAAGACAGTGCCCTTTTTTTGTAGAACTGTTGGATGAGGATTGTTCTGCATTTCAAAGCTGAAATTCTGAGTTACATCTAGCCTTACATCTGACTTATATGTATGCCAGTCAGATAACCAATTGTTTGTTGTGAACTAAAAATCACAGGGGGCTTATTTGGCACAATGTGACAATGTCGCCTGACTCTAGCTTTTATGGTTTAAGAGGGTGAAAAAAATTAAAATCCATTATTATTATTTATTATTAACCCCAAAAGAAGAAGTAAATCGGCGTAAATCTATAGGTACGTCATGGGAATCCAAACGATTTGATTTGCATTAATAATTTGTGACCGACAAAACAGGACTCAAGTCATTCCAGGGGCATTTTGAGTTATTCACAGATTCTGAAAGTGTCTAAGCTTTCCAACGATGCCTTACACATGGAAATCTGAGAACATTTGAAGAAGTTGTGGCCATTTGAAAGCGGGACATCTGAAAACGAGAAAAGCTTCTCCAAAGATTCTCTTGTCCAGGCCTTCAGAACTCATTTGCATGACATTAAGCTAAGCCCTCCCCCATCACTGACATCACTGTGGTGTGGAGTTTCAGGGCAGGTCAGAATTAGAAGGTACTTCGTTAAAATGGAAATGCTTTTATAACAAAAAGTCCATATAATAATTCCATAATTCAATAATACTAGGATATGTTAAGTTAAAAATCACCTGTATTATCAATGTAATACAATACAAAATAGTATAGGACACCACACACACACACACACACACACACACACACACACACACACACTCACACACACACACACACACGCACACACACTTTAGCCCTGGTTTTAGTCCTGGTTTAGTCCTGGTTTAGTCCTATTTTAGTCCTGGTTTAGTCCTGGTTTTATCCCTGGTTTAGTCCTGTTTTAGTCCTGGTTTTAGCCCTGGTTTAGTCCTGGTTTAGTCCTGGTTTAGTCCTGGTTTAGTCCTCTTTTAATCCTGGTTTAGTCCTGGTTTAGTCCTGTTTTAGTCCTCTTTTAATCCTGGTTTAGTCCTGGTTTAGTCCTGGTTTAGTCCTGCTTTAGTCCTGTTTTAGTCCTGATTTAGTCCCAGTTTAGTCCCTGTTTAGTCTTGTACACACACGTGCACACACATACACAGTTGACACAAGCCGCTGCTTTCACCTAATATCTCCATTTGATGCAGAAATGATATGATAATAATGTGACTCACCCCGTGTTGCCGTGTTGTCCGATACTTCGCGTGTCTCTACGTGTATTCGCATATGCGCTTATATCCCTGGACTTTCTGCAGTTGAAGTATCTGTCCCAAAGGTCTCCCGAACGTGTCATCTGTCCAAGTAGAAGATAAAAGGTGAAATGCCGCGTACATATTCACAAGCTCCTCACAGCTGATAGGCGAACAGGCGAAAACACAACAGCACTTCTCGCAACGGGATTGGTGGGCGCATGAGCGTGGCAAAATATGTTGATTTACACACGCCCTGTTTCTTTCTGAAAAACAAGCAAATTTTTTAAAAAAAATTGTTTTTTAACATCACTAATGATGTTATCTGAAACATGGAGTGGCTTCTTCATGATCTCAAATAGCACATTCTGCAAAAAAATGAAAATCAGAAACTTACAAAAAAATACTAAAAACTCAATTATCTGGGTTTCACTAATCCCGAGTTGTGGCCTACTTTGCCGTGGTCAGTCACATTTTTATTTATTTATTGTGACAATAAACACATTATTGTCACATTAGGTAGGCTCTTATGCAAACATTTCTGTGCCAACCCTTAGCTGTTCTGACCTTTTATTTTGAACCAGTTGTCTATATAGTCTTTGAGGATCAACCAGTCACACTGTATTTACACAGACTGCAAGTGCGGTAGGTATGTAGGTTACTTGAAGATTGCCTCTTACACCAACTATGATAACTGGAGTGCATATTTGACCAAAGCAATGCAGTTTCAACCGGGTTGGTTGAGGAGTTCAAGTATCTCAGGGTCTTGTTCACGAGTGAAGGGAGGATTGAGAGTGAGATTGACAGGCGGATCGGTGCAACGGTGGCAGTGATGCGGTCACTGTACCGAAAGGCAAAGCTCTTGATTAACCGTTAATCTACGTTCCTCCCCTCACCCATGAGCTCTGGGTAATGACTGAAAGGACAAGATACAAGCGGCCAAAATGAGTTTCCTCCACAGAGTAGCTGGGTGCTCCCTTAGGGATAGGGTGAGGAGCTCAGTCACATGGGAGGAGCTCGGAGTAGAGCCGCTGCTCCTACACGTCGACCTTCCTCGGGAGGTGTTCCGGGCATGTCCCACCGGGAGGAGGCCCCAGGGAAAATCCAGGACACGCTGGAGGGTCTCCCTGGCCTTGGAACATCTTGGGGTCCCCCCGGAGGAGCAGGAGGAAGTGTCCTGGGTGAACGAAGTCTGGGAGTCCCTGCTTAGACTGTTGCTCCTGCGACCTGGCCCCGGATAAGCGGAAGAAAATGGATGGATGGCTTTATAAATGAGACAGATAGTTGAAACCATTCACAACTGGTTCATGCCGGACGTATGACTTATACACCATTGGTGGCCATTGTCATGGTTCATGTTTTTTTTGGCTGTTATTTCACATTTTGTGTATTTTATTCCTTTGGTGTGTCCTCAGTGTTTTATTTTGACATTTCTGGTCACCTTGTTTTAGTTTTACTTCCTACACCTGTGTCTGTCTGCATTTATACCCCATGTTCTCCTCTGCCCTTTGTTGGTCCATTGTCAATGTCTCGTCACGGTTTGTCATTAGTAGTCATGTCTTGCGTTTTTGGATTTTTGGATTTTGGTCTTTTCTGGATTTTGTTTATTATTAAAGTTCTTAAACAGTAGTCCTGCATTTTGGGTCATCCCTCCTGTTTCCTCGTGACAGAATGGACCAACCAGATCAGACCCAAGCAGACTACTCTCCTTTTTTTTTTATTTTATTTTTTTGTTAATGTGTGGGAAGTGGATTGTCTCCTGCAGCTGCTCTGCAGCAGGCCCGGGACTATGCCTGCAATGAGTCTGCTACCTCCAGAAGAGTCACAAGGAAGAGACATATGGCTTGCAGATGGTAGCCCAGCCCTGCTTGTTAAGCCCTCCTTCCTCCACTTCAGCTCCCACCTCCTTCTCAAGAGTCACTGGTGCCCAATGCCATTACAGACTGCCCACCATCCCTGAATTCTATTTTGCTGGAGCTTTTTTTGGAGATTCCTGACCTCGACTTGCCTGCTTGTGTTCCTGAGCCACCGCTAGACACATCTCTCCGTCTGGGGTGGTCGTTCTCCTGAGCCCCTGCAGCAGCTTCGCTGGACAAAGTTCTCCGTCCAGGGAGCTTACCTGCTTCTGTTCCTGAGCCACCGCTGGACACATCTCTCCGTCTGGGGTGGTCGTTCTCCCGAGCCCCTGCAGTAGCTTCGCTGGACAAAGTTCTCCGTCCAGGGAGCTTACCTGCTTCTGTTCCTGAGCCACCGCTGGACACATCTCTCCGTCTGGGGTGGTCGTTCTCCCGAGCCCCTGCAGTAGCTTCGCTGGACAAAGTTCTCCGTCCAGGGAGCTTACCTGCTTCTGTTCCTGAGCCACCGCTGGACACATCTCTCCGTCTGGGGTGGTCGTTCTCCCGAGCCCCTGCAGTAGCTTCGCTGGACAAAGTTCTCCGTCCAGGGAGCTTACCTGCTTCTGTTCCTGAGCCACCGCTGGACACATCTCCGTCTGGGGTGGTCGTTCTCCCGAGCCCCTGCAGTAGCTTCGCTGGACAAAGTTCTCCGTCCAGGGAGCTTACCTGCTTCTGTTCCTGAGCCACCGCTGGACACATCTCCGTCTGGGGTGGTCGTTCTCCTGAGCCCCTGCAGCAGCTTCGCTGGACAAAGTTCTCCGTCCAGGGAGCTTACCTGCTTCTGTTCCTGAGCCACCGCTGGACACATCTCTCCGTCTGGGGTGGTCGTTCTCCCGAGCCCCTGCAGTAGCTTCGCTGGACAAAGTTCTCCGTCCAGGGAGCTTACCTGCTTCTGTTCCTGAGCCACCGCTGGACACATCTCTCCGTCTGGGGTGGTCGTTCTCCCGAGCCCCTGCAGTAGCTTCGCTGGACAAAGTTCTCCGTCCAGGGAGCTTACCTGCTTCTGTTCCTGAGCCACCGCTGGACACATCTCTCCGTCTGGGGTGGTCGTTCTCCTGAGCCCCTGCAGCAGCTTCGCTGGACAAAGTTCTCCGTCCAGGGAGCTTACCTGCTTCTGTTCCTGAGCCACCGCTGGACACATCTCTCCGTCCGGGGTGGTCGTTCTCCCGAGCCCCTGCAGTAGCTTCGCTGGACAAAGTTCTCCGTCCAGGGAGCTTACCTGCTTCTGTTCCTGAGCCACCGCTGGACACATCTCCGTCTGGGGTGGTCGTTCTCCCAAGCCCCTGCGGTAGCTTCGCTGGACATCGCTTTCCGTCCAGGGAGCTTGCTGCCAGATCTCAGCCCTGCCCCTCATCCAAGTTGAGCTCCAGACATCCCACCTAACTTCACTGCCATCTCCATTGTGAACTGCCCTTGCCTTCATGACCCCAGACGATTCTGACTGTTTTTTCAGATCTTTTGTCCCTCCTCCAGGCCCCCTCCACCCTCCCGAGATCATTGTGGCTCTTGGGGACGTCTGGGAGCCGTCCCTTGAGAGGGGGGTACTGTCATGGTTCATGTTTTTTTTGGCTGTTATTTCACATTTTGTGTATTTTATTCCTTTGGTGTGTCCTCAGTGTTTTATTTTGACATTTCTGGTCACCTTGTTTTAGTTTTACTTCCTGTCTGTTGATTGTTTTCCCCGCCCTGATGTGCTACACCTGTGTCTGTCTGCATTTATACCCCATGTTCTCCTCTGCCCTTTGTTGGTCCATTGTCAATGTCTCGTCACGGTTTGTCATTAGTAGTCATGTCTTGCGTTTTTGGATTTTTGGATTTTGGTCTTTTCTGGATTTTGTTTATTATTAAAGTTCTTAAACAGTAGTCCTGCATTTTGGGTCATCCCTCCTGTTTCCTCGTGACAGCCATAGGGAAATATCCATGAAGTAGTCAAATTCATTCAATAGTCCAGCTGCATTTAAAAGAACAAATAAAAATAGAGAATAAAGAAGGATTCTCTTTTTCAGGATTCTCTTTAAACAGAAATGGGGGAGTCAGACATAACTTGTCTCCCATTTATAATTCCATTCTCAAACCAAAGTCAAAACAGACAAAAGAAACAATAGGGCAGACAGGTCAGGGCCAGAGGTGTGGAGACGGTCGTTAGGGTTGAATAGCTAGATGCCAGAGAAATTCAAAAAACAAAAGAGAGAAACTCAAAAATAAATTAGTTGAGATAGTTTCAGAATGATTTCAGTATAGTTAGCTCCTCCCTGCAACTAGATATAAGTAGTGTCTAACCAGCACTCGAACCAGAACTGACGAAGCCTCTCGGATGAGCGGCGAAACGTTTTCGACCAAACAAACTTTGTCCAGTTGACAAATTGAATTTCTCCTTTTATCATGGATTCTACCTGGACGACTGAGGGATTCTTCACGCTTCCCATAGAAAATCTTCAACCAACCAAAATGGAATACTATCACGTGAAATGTGTTATAGACTGACATGAACTGATAAGAATGTATGTTTTCTGTGTTATTTTCAAGCATTTAAATAATCCATAATTGAATAAATGAGCAATACAGTAATATTATACAAGTGACACATAATCATCATTCGAGGATTTCTTGCATCTGGTCATTTTAAAGTAAACTAACTCTAAAGCCCTGGATGCCTTCTTGGTTGTTTTAAGAGATCTGGCACATTAGAGTTTTCATTTAAACATATGCTTCATTTTGCTTATTATTAAATAGCCTAAATGTGGCCACATTGAGGAAAAAAACAACAAGCGGAGACGTTGGAGAAAGAAGGAAGTTCTGTAAGAGTTGAGAAGAGGAAATTCAATTCTCAAGGGAATTAGATAAAAATAAAACATTGGAGGCTCTACTATTTTTTAATTGAAACGATATTTGTACAACATGCAGGTTGTGTTGTAGCACTGTGACAACTACTTCGACTACTGGGGAAAAGGGACCCAAGTCACAGTAACTTCTGGTAAGTCCTGAGTAGTTTTAATCAATTTCGAATCAGTTGCTTTTCTTTGTTTTTGTGTGTTCGGAAATGTCATCCAAAACAAACACTCTGTCCTAAGCCGGTAAGACATAATGCAGGTGTGAGTTTTTGAATTGGTGTACCACTGAAACAATTCACTGTGACTACGGCTACTTCGACTACTGGGGAAAAGGGACCCAGGTCACGGTAACCTCTGGTAAGTCTTATGTTTTGTTGTTTAGGTTTTTGAAAATATATTTAAAATTCCTTCCTTAAAGTTGTGTTGTTTCCATTTTAAAACATACTCACATTTCCTTCTTCAATCAACTGCACAAGTTGTGTTCGAGGTAACGTATCATAATGCTTCACAAAACGCAATATTCTTAAGTATGTGTTAGTGTTAAAGAGTTTTTGAATTGATGTGCCATTCAAAAGTTACACTGTGACAACTACTACTTTGACTATTGGGGAAAAGGGACCCAGGTCACAGTAACGTCTGGTAAGTCCAAGATCTTTTGTTATCAATTGTGTTATTTCCTTGTGTTTTTCAATTAAATGTCCGTCTGAAACGTCGTATTAGAGGTCAAACAACTCAACATTTTTATTTAGCTGTGATTTGAGTTTTTGAATTGACATACCGTTGAAATAATACACTGTGTACACTTACTTCGACTACTGGGGGAAAGGGACCCAGGTTACGGTAACTTCTGGTAAGTCATAATGTCAACTTTAAAACTGTATTTATGTTTTTTTCTGTTAAATATCCTTAAATTTCATTCCAAAACCAACATATTAATGGTCTATAGTTTTTGTGTTGACGTACCATTGAAATAATGCACTGTGACGACTACTTTGACTACTGGGGAAAAGGAACCACAGTGACCGTCACTTCAGGTAAAAAAAAATGTCTTCAAAATGTATTGTACTATTTAATTTCTAAAACACAAATTTCTGCATGTTTTGGACTATATATTGGCGAGTTGATTTTTAAAGGAGTATTGGTTGAACTGTGGCTTTACTCGTGCTCATCTGTGTGAAAGGTTTTGTCTAGATTAAAAGTTTAGATCTTCTGACCCAAAAAATTGCAATTGTTTATGATCAAATTTGTTCATATTGTCCATGACAATGTGAACTCAGATCTATAAAAAGGAAGTTTTTGTATGAAGTGAACAATAGAACTGAGCACTGTGACGGTGTTTTTGACTACTGGGGAAAAGGAACCACAGTGACCGTCACATCAGGTAAAAATGTTAAATAATTTCATTTATATTCTTAACAAAACAACAAAATACATTTTAGCCAAAATTGTGTGTATCTAGTTTTTATTATAGCAGTTGCTAATTATAAGTATGTGTCTATAATACGGTTTAACAGTTCCAAAGAGTATGAAATAGGCAAAAATGCACGATTGTCTGTGTAACATCAACAATAGTAAATAATCTCTAATTCTATAATGTTACAGTTTGACGAATTGATTTGAAAAATAGGCAGGTTTTTGTACGTTGAGAATGATAGAATTATGCACTGTGACTACGCTTTTGACTACTGGGGAAAAGGAACCACAGTCACCGTCACATCAGGTAAAAATGATAAATAATTTCATTTATATTCTTAACAAAAAAACAAAATTCATTTTAGCCAAAATTGTGTGTATTTAGCGTAATTGTGTGTATTATAGAAGCTGCTAATTGTAAGTATGTGTCTACAATGTGCGGTTTAACGGTTCCAAAGAGTATGAAATGGGCAAAAATGCATGTTTGTCTGTGTAACATCAACAATAATAAATAAGCTATGGTTTGACGAATTGATCTGAAAAATAGACAGGTTTTTGTACGTTGAGAATGATAGAATTATGCACTGTGACTACGCTTTTGACTACTGGGGAAAAGGAACCATGGTAACCGTCACTTCTGGTAAGTCGTGATAACATATTTTAAATGTAAGAAGTTTTAAATTGTATGTACTTAGTAAGTTTTGAAACGATATGAGAGAAATAGTTTTTGTGAGAGGCGACCACTGACTTGGTTCACTGTGACAACTGGTATTTCGACTATTGGGGAAAAGGCACCATGGTAACCGTCACATCAGGTAATTCTTCTTATTTATTGATACCTATGCAGTGGATACGTATTTATTTTGAAAAAAGTCAAATTTGTAAGTATACATTGAGTGAATAGGGTCATTTGCAGTTGAAAATGTTGATCCCAGTAAGAATGTACGCGTATTGTCCAAGCGTTCTCTTTAAAATGTGTTATTAAAGGAAAAAAAGAAAAAATTGTAACATTTTAAAATACAATACTTGGTGGTTTTGCGTTGATCTGAGTTTTCCATTTAATTGGTGGTGTAAAATAGTTCTTAAATTATTTAGAATGTTGTGCAGAAAATTGAAAAATTGTATTTGTATGTATAACAAAGTTTTGTTTTTTGATCCGCACAATTAAAATTCCAAGATACCATTGGGGGAAAAAAAAAAAATTTAAATAGATATGTAACAAATTTTAGAAACTTGAAACAAATTTGAAATTAATTAAATTTTGATCGTTGTAATATCATGTTTTGTTTTGGTTTTGCTCTTGTTTTCTTCTGTTCTTTTGTTTTTTCCATTTTTCCATTCCAAAAAAGAAAAATCCAAAATACATATATGAAACTTCGCAAACTCGATTCTAAACTCAAATTTGAAATGATGTAATATCTTTTTTTGTTCGATTGTTGTATTTATTCAACCATTTATGACATGAATCACCGTCTTTTTCACAGTGTCCTGAACGAGACTCCTCATTGACGTTTTGCCGGCAACTTTTTTATTCCTTTCTCCTGTTTTTCCAGCGACCCCCACGGCCCCCTCGGTCTTCCCGGTCATTCCATGCAGCTCTGCGTCCGGACCCACGGTGACACTGGCTTGCCTGGCCACCGGCTTCTCCCCGTCGTCTGTGAGCTTTACGTGGACTCTTAACGGAACCGCCCTGACCGACTCCATCCAGTATCCACCTGTGCTCAAAGACAACCTCTACTCCGGAGTCAGCCAGATCCGGATCCGCAGAGAGGACTGGGATCAACGGCAGGATTACAAATGTAAAGTGGACCACGCGGCTGGGAATAAAGAAGCGAATTTTATCAAGCCAAGTAAGTTTGTTTTTTTTTTTTTTACATGTGATACAGCAGAATTATTGAAAATATGATAGTGATAACATTTAACATATTCAATATCTGAACATCTTTGTTAAATGTTAAAAAATATGTTTTAATATTTATTGAAAGGAAATTGTAATGATTGCATTGTTAAAAAAAGAAAATAAAGTGAGAATGTTGTTAGAATTAGATTTGTAAGTTCGCTGTAAGTATATGTGTCCAGCCACGGAAAAAAACAGTCACAAATCGTCACGGAGGCGTTTTGAGTTATTCACAGATTCTGAAAGTGTAGATTCTAAGCTTTCCAACGACACATGGAAATTTAATATATTATTTTAAATGGTCAGAATGATTAAATAGCTTAATACCTTGACCTCTAAAACACGTTCTGAAATGCATGTGAGATTAATGTAGCAGTTTTATATTCTGACTTTAAAAAAAAAAAAAAAAAAAAACACAAATCTAATTCAAAAAAGAAAGAAAAAGTCACAATTTGTTGCTTATGTGTGCACACAGACATAGATGTGTATTATAAAGATATATTCCAAAATCATCAGTACACTCGTTTTCATTCATTTATTTATTCATTTCGAACAGGTCAACACAAGGAAATAAATACATGTAACCAACATACAGTCAAATACATTCGTTTTTTTACTCGAAAAGGAGTGGGAAGAATAAAACGTATTGAATCTCACCCCTGTCTTCCAAAACATCACTTAAATTGTTGATTTAGCTTCCTTGTCAGTTCAGTTACACTTGTTCCTTAACATTTTTTGTCACAATGTTTCCTGAAATTTTCTTTTAAAAAAGTAAAAAAAAAAAAATCTAATCATAATCACCATAGTTTGAGTTTTGAAGTCTTCTTGCTATAAGTAAAATATTTCTGATATTAATGGGTGGAGTGGAGGAGTCGTGCGCTTGTAATTATAATATAGCCTATACTTGATCCTGTACTAAAAACGCTTTGCTCGCACTAAATATGTATGTATTCATGTGTATGTCTTTTCATTTGTTTGTCTTCAGTTTAAATTCGCTCTGTAGTTAATTGTTAGAGTTGTCGAGTTGTCTGCTTGTGCTGTCCATGTATATGCAGAATAGTGAATTGATTGTTTTACTTGTAAGCCTATTGCTGCTCCAACAGGATAAGTGTTAAATGTACCTTATACATTGAATTCACTTCTGCATATATATATATATATATCCTGCTTTTGCAATTATATATGTGTGTGTGTTTTTTTCTCTTTATTTTCCAGATGTGATTTATCAATTGCCAAATCTTACAATGACGATCTCGGAAGCAAATGAGCAACTTTCCTTATCCTGCCTGGCAACCGATTTTTTGCCCAAAGATTTTGATTTTAAATGGCTGAAAGACAATGAAGATTTGGGCAACTCAACTAAGGTGATCGTGCCGTCCAAGAACAACAAAATGTATTCAGCTTTGAGTATAAAGACTGTGCCAATGGACGACCTGCACGGCAATAACGAATTCATGTGCAAGTTTAACCTGGGGAAAGGGGCAAAATTACAAACAGTCAACATAACGCAAAAATACAAGTCTTCACAAAAATGCGGTGAGTAGTTTAAAAAAATCTTTAATTCAAAATGTCTTCTTGATACTGTATTTGTTTAGGTTCAGGTTTTTCACTTTTTTTTCTTTTTTTTTTGTAATAATGTATTTTATGTTGATTAAGATTTTCTCACTCCAACAAATGTTTTATATTAACTCATTTCAATGTATTTGGTTGATCAAACCATCAAATACACAAAAGGCCAAACATAAACTGTATTACCCAATTCAAAACCAAATATTAAAAAAGATTAAATAATTACATTACATTATCTTAAATAATTTGTCATAGATTTGTAATAGAACATCACTGTGTTTCCAATAAGAATCCAACTTGTTGTTGTTGTTATTATTGTTGTTTTTATCAATATATTTTACTGAGTCATCACTAGAATTAAAAGATGACATAAAAAAACATTCAACATTCAGTTAATGATAAAAGGAGAAATTCAATTTGTCAACTGGACAAAGTTTGTTTGGTCGAAAACGTTTCGCCGCTCATCCGAGAGGCTTCGTCAGCCTCTCGGATGAGCGGCGACTGAGACGACTGAGGGACTCTTCACGCAACATTCAGTTAAATTATCCAACCCTTTTTTCCAAATGTTGACAGTTGGGGTGTTGTTCGGTTATAATTGAAAGCATTGGTTCTTCTCTGTGTTTCAGAGGCTGGAGGTTCATTTAAAGGTAGTATGGATATCACCCCGCCCACTGTGGAAGACATGCTGTATTACGGAGAAGGAATAATCCGATGTGAAGTGAACGTAGACGACCCCAGTAAAATCGGCAGCGTGTCCTGGTTGGATGAGAAGGGGAATGTGCTGATGAACAACACTGACCCAGGGGCGCAGGTGCGGGGAGGGCGCATTATTCTGGATCTGGATATCAAATACAAGGAGTGGAACGAAGGCATCATGCGTGAGTGTGTGCTGGATCATACGGAGCTGCTGGACGACCCACTGAAAAAAGTCTATGAGAGGAAGAATGGTGAGTTTGCACTGTAAAATAGAACTCACTCTTATACGCACAAACGCTACAACTCAGTATTCAGCATCATATACTGAAGTATAAATTTACAGCAAGTAATTTGATACTTCTTGTTAAATTGCCATGTGTTTTTATTTGTCAATATCCTCCTGGGACCTGAAGAAAAAAAGTATATCTAAATTATTAATATTATTTTAATTTTCTATTTGGAAGTAAATTAACACCTTAGCATTAACATTTTGTTAATTTTATTTATTTTTTATCCTCTGTAATGGACATCGGGGACATTTTGGTGTTAAATCCACGTGAAGTTAACAACCTAACAAAAACTTTTTTTTTTTTTTTTTGATGACCAACATCTCTGACAAGCTTCTACAGTTGCCTCAAAAAGTTCTTAGACTCCCTTTTAATTTCTTATTTATGTATTTATTTTTTATATATTATGTATTATTTATTTATTTTTATTTATTTATTTGAGTATTTATTTACATATTTATTTATTTATTTTTATGTATAATTTATTTATTTATTATTTATTTTTTAAATTTTTTAAATTTTTAGATTTATTTATTTATTTATTTTTAAATCACAGTGCAGCCACAATCTAGAGTCTCAAAACAATTAAAAGATTGACTGGTTAACTTGATGTCCACTATAAAGGACACAAATGAATGGGCCGGGTCTCAGGAGGATATAATAACTTAATAATAAAACTGTGTAAATTAGCTATAAGTTTTAGCCACACTTTCATCATCATTTTGAGTAACTGCCTTTCACCTCCACAGACATCTTGGCTCAGAAGCCCCCCTCTGTATTCATGCTGGCGCCTTTAAAACAAACTAAACATAAAAAGGTGACCCTGACTTGCTATGTAGAAAACTTCATCCCCGAGGAGATCTATATCACGTGGCTAATTGACGATAAGGTGTCCAGGCATGAATTCAATACAACTAACAGCATGAAAATCAATGGCGCTTACTACGCCTACAGCCACCTGACTGTACCTCTGACAGAGTGGGAGGAGTCAGAGCAGGTGTACAGCTGCCTGGTTTACCATGAGTCCATTGAAACGAACAAAAACATCGTCAGGTCCATCACGCAGAATTTCTCTCAGCAAACGACCATGGTTAACCTCAACATGAAGTTCCCCGACATGTGCAAGGCCTAGTAGATCTACGTCTGCGTCTCTCTGTTATGTTTTTCATTCAAAACAATAAAAATCATCAGCAAATACTCTATGTTGTCGTTGTATGTCCCTTTTGGTAATGTTGTCAGTTATGTCTTATGTTTTATGTGTGGTTGTGTCACTTTTAAGGTGGAGGGTTTCTATGGAGATGTCATTGCTCTGCTGGGAATGTTCCACAGTATGACACTGAACAGCTCTATTTTACCTTTATTCAATTACAGGTGGGTTTTATAGCTCAAAAATACCTCGAAAAACAACATTCTGACTGCGAGCGGGGGCGCCTCTCCACAGATCTGACCTGTAACTTGGTCTGGTTTGGTCCCCATGAAGATAGAAAGGTTTAATACCATACTGTGAAACATTTCAGACAAAGCGAAAACATTTCCACGGAGAAACTTTTAATTGACCCTCCATTATTCACTAACTAATTCACTAAAATGACCATAAAACTCAATTTTGTCTCTCTGTGTCACTGTGAGTGTCAATAGTCTTTGTTGTCTGTTTGCTCTACTGGATCTTGCACTGTACCAGTCAGGGGCTAACGATCATAAGAATAAGAATCATCATATGCAATTCCAAAGTAACAACGTCCTATAAATTGTACAAATAATAACAGTATTGCACGTTTAAAAACACATTTGAATTTACTAAACTAAAAGATAAAAGAGTGCATCAAATAACATTATATCCTCTTGGGACCTGAAGAAAAATTGTATCTGAATTATTATTATTATTATTTTAATTTTCTATTTGGAGGTAAATGAACACCTTAGCATTTACATTTTGTTAATTGTAATATTCATAACGCGTCCTGCGTAATGGACGTCAGGGACATTTTGGAGTTAAATCCATGTGAAGTTAACAACCTCGCAAAAACTATTTTCTTTTTGATGACCAACAACTTCTACAGTCACGTCAAATAGTTTTTAGTCTCCCTTTAAATTTCTTATTTATATATTTATTTATTTTAGTATTTTTTTTAAATTTTGTATGTATTATTTATTTTGTATTCATTTATTTATTTGTATTTATTTATTTTAGTATTTTTTATTTGTTTTTATGTAAAGTATTATTTATTTTTATTTTTTTATTTATTTATTTTTATTTATTTTTATATATGATTTATTTTCTATTTATTTTTATTTATTTATTTTTGTTTTTTTATTTATTTATTGTTATTTTTATGTATTATTTATTTTGACAGACTGCTTAACTCAATGTCCACTATAAAGGACACAAATGAATGGGCGGGTCTCAGGAGGATATAACAATGGCTCAATGTTAGCGTCTCTACTTCCTGTCCAATTCTATCTCTTTATTTTTCCCGGAGTTTCTTTAAATTACGCTATTTCAAACAAACCTGGAGTTGTGTTTTGTTCCAATCACACATTTTTAACCCACAAACTGAAACCACGCTGGTAAAGCTTTATACACGTTTGCTAGAAAAATCTGGATAGTTTCAAGCGCGACCTTCCCCCTCCGCCATCTTTCTTTTTCCCAATTTCTACTGAACTCAAGGTAAAAGGAGCTGTTAACTTCAAAACTACCACTGCATGACATCACAAGGTGGAACAGAGCATTTTGAGCTTTGGAGATGTAGACAGACTAATAATAAGGGTAAAACAATAAAACAAAACACAACTCCAGCTATGTTTATGACGATATAGCAACATTAGCACACGTCTAAAAGCTCAATTTTGTGTAATGTCAAACTAAAACCACAAATTGATATAATCTACTAGTATATAAAACAACTGAGTAATCTACACTTAAACTTTCCTTATAATTTTAAGTGTTTTCTATTTTTTAATCTACGTATGTTATGGTTTCATAAAAGTTAGCATTAGCATTAGCTTTGACACAGTAAACTAGCCTGCGCACAGTATTAAATTACAATACTATGACTAATTTGACATTATGAATTAACTAATGATATCAAAAATGAATTATATATGAGCATAAAAGTTTAATATCTTTATCTCAGTGTCATCAAGGTACATTTTGAGATTTTAACATTTAGTCAGTATAATATTGCTCTTTTGTTATTTTGCTAATTCTCAAACCAGAACTCTTTTTAGTTTAGTTGCTACTAAATATCTACATACATTAAATTAATTTGAGTTTTAATTTTGAGTTTTAAATGTTACACATCCTTAAAGGGTCCATATGATGCTATTTTCTGATATTATAATGTAGTTTCCTCATCGCAAACAGACCTGGAGTTGTGTTTTGTTTTGTTTCATTCACATATGCTGAACACACAAACCCTGAATATTTAAAATAAAACAAACTCAGTTCCACTTTGTGATGTCACGTGGTAATACAGGAAGTGCTCCACCGTGTTTTTAAACTCCACACACCTTCACTAGAATCATTCGGATAATAATAATTTCAGCCTCTGCTAAACAAAAGGTTAGGGTTAGCTGTTAACTTGAAATCTACCACGTCGTGACATCACAAGGTGGAACTGAGTATTTTGAGTTTGGGGGAACACACTATTTTCTGATGTACTTGATAATGTTGTGTCCTCATCACAGATATACCTGGAGTTATGTTTTAGGCTAGATTTAGGCTATTTAGTGTTCTTCTCCCAAACTGAAAACACTCTCTTCCACCTTGTGATGTCATGTTATAATACAGGAAGTGCTCCACAGTGTTTTTAATCCCAGGAATTATTCATTTTTATGTAGTTATTTATTTAAAACAGGGACAAGTGCAAAGAAAACATTAAGCTCACAGGGAAAAAATGCTCTGTGCTACAAGCTCCTTTCCATCTGCAGTCCTTGAGCAGACAAAATACATTAAAGAACCTATTTACATTAGACCAACTCTAACAACAACAACAACAAATTGCCTATTTCTAGTAAACAAAAGGTAAAATGTAGCCGTTAACTTGAAAACTAGCTCTTCGTGACATCACAAGTTGGAACAGAGCATTTTGAGCTTTGGAGATGGAGACAGACCAATATTAGACGATTACTCAAACACGTGTCAATGAAACAAAACACAACTCCAGGTCTGTTTTTGAGGAGGTAACAACATTCTAACATGGCTCAAAGCTCATTAAAGTCCATTTTGCACAATATCGGACCTTTAAAGAAGCCAAAAAACTTAAGATTCACACTTCTGAACACGAACGATGAATGAAATTTTGCTAGACGTGACTGATCTGACAGCGTTTCCATGGTGATTTAATCCTAGATCCTAATTACATTGTGGACATGATTGAGCTGTATCACAAGTGGAACCCCAAGCAGGTCGATGAGGAGGACACTATGCAGAACACAGCCATGGCCTTCATCCTCCTCTTCCTCATCACTCTGCTCTTCAGTATCGCCACCACTGCTTTCAAGGTAAACCACACTTCCATAGGCCTTTTTATCGGTTTCATTGATTAGTGCTACTTAAAGCTGCAGTATGGAACTTTTCTCATAGAGCAGAACTGGGCATTGTCCAGCTCCCGGGCCACATACAGCCCTTTGGTTGACCTTGACCGGCCCATTTAAGCTCATTTGGAATTACAAAATGAACATATTTTATCATTTTAACTCATACATGGACTAAAGCTGCATTGCTTTTATTTTAAGGTGGTTTTTTTGGCATTTTTTTATAAGGCAACCTCACTTTTTTATTGCTGAGTCAAAGCAGAAACTCTTACCAGTCTTACCAGTGCATCAAAACAATATTTACTTCTTTTTTTTTTTTTTTAAATAAAGAAATACAATTAATATTACGCAGATTTGAGTTTTGGCCCTCCACAATATTTTCTGTTTCTCACATGGCCCCATGGAAAAAATAATTGCCCACCCCTGTCACAGAGGGTCCGTCCCTTGCTGCTCTACATTGAGATGTTATTGCTTTCTTTAACTTGTCTGTCTCCATGGAGACAAGCAGGGCAATGTTATTATAGGTCAAATCTGTGACGAGGCAACCCCTCTCACATTTATTTTGAAAGTAGACAGATGTTTAATGCCATATCTTGCAACGTTCTAGGTCCAGCAATAACATCTCCAGAAAAGTTACACAGTGCAGCTTTAACGGTGCGTGGTGTAACTGCTTTTCTTCAGGGAGATGTCGCTGCTTTGTCTGGAATATCCCGGTATGGCATTAAACATCCGTCTCGCATTTACACAACAACGCGGGTTTTTATTGACCTAAAAACTCACATTGTTACCGTGAGTGGGCTCGCCTCTCCGCAGAGATCCGCACATAAGTGTAATGTCATACCGTGGGACATTCCAGGCAATATTTCCATGGAGAGAAGCTGGTGACACTCCATTTATAAGAAAAGTTACACAGTGCAGCTTTAACATGAAACTATACAGCAGGGATGTCCACATTTTTTCACCAAGAGCCAAATATCTACCACCGTACCTTAGCACGGTACCTTTAATAAGGCTCGGGACATTGAGTTAAGCCTGCGTCATAATGCAATGCGATATTATTGAGTTTATTTGGTATGGTATGCTTTTTATTTGTGTAAAATAGTGGTAGAAATATCAGTTTGCAAATTTAAAAAGATATGCTCATGATCATTTGGGCCAATCAGGATGTACAGCTCTGGAAAAAAATAAGAGACCACTGCAAAATGATCAGTTTTTCTGATTGTGTTATGTGTTTGGGCAAAAGGAACATTTTTGTTTGAGTCTATAAATTACTGACAACATTTCCCTCAAATTCTAAATAAAAATATTATCGTTTAGAGCATTTATTTGCAGAAAATGACAAATGGTCAAAATAACAAAAAAGATACATGTTTTCAGACCTCAAACAATGCAAAGAAACAAGATCAAATTCATTTTAAAACAACATAATACTAATGATTACACTTAAGAAGAGATCAGAAATCAATATTTGGTGCAATAACCCTTATTTTTAATCACAGCTTTCATGTGTCTTGGCATGCTCTCCACAAGTCTTTCACATTGTTCTTGGGTCCTAGTTCAGACCTGGTTTAGTCCTAGTTTAGACCTGGTTTAGTCTTGGTTCAGACCGGGTTTAGTCCTGGTTTAGTCCTTGTTTTAACCTGGTTTATTTAGTCCTGGTTTAGTCCTGGTTTAGTCCCATTTTTAACTTGGTTTAGTCCAGGTTTAGCCCTGGTTCAGTCCAAGTTTAGGCCTGGATTAATCCTAGTTTAGTCCTGGTTTAGTCCCTGTTTTAACCTGGTTTAGTCCTGGTTTAGTCCTGGTTCAGTCCAAGTTTAGGCCTAATTTAATTCTAGTTTAGTCCTGGTTTAGTCCTGGTTCAGATCTGGTTTAGTCCTAGTTTAGACCTGATTTAGTCCTGGTTCAGACCTGGTTTAGTCCAAGTCTTTCACATTGTTCTTGGGTGACTTTATTCCACTCCTGGTGCAAGAACTGAAGTAGCTCAGCTTTGTGTTTGTGTTGGAATTCAACAGACGCTGGAATGGAATGTCTGTAATACATGTAAAGATGATTTCAGAAAAAAATGCAGTGGTCTCTTATTTTTTTCCAGAGCTGTACATGTATTTTGGTTCTATCAAGTTGCATCCAGAAAAAAAAAAAAAAAAACAATTAAAACTAGTGTCGTTCCAATACCATTTTTTCCTTTTGAGATCTGATCCGATACCTATACTTGGCCTTAACTCTGATACCTCTGAGCAATAAATAAATCAATAAAAAATCTATCTCAAAAGAAAATCTAGAAGAAGAAGAAGAAGAGGTGTTAAGCGTCAAATATAAAATGATTTTGATCAGCGTTATTTTCTACCGCAGTGCATGGATAAAAACAAAAGTGCCTGTAAAAAGACACTCATCCAGTTATGCAAAATAAACAAAGTCTGAGTTAGCGCTGTTGCGTCCACACCAAAGGCTAAATGAAGGTATCGAAGAGGTAACACATCTGTGATTTGGTCTCAGTACTCGCCGCTACCGATACCTGAAAAATGTGCGGTATTGGAGCTTTTTCTTAAACCAGTATCAGTATCGGAGCAACTAATTAAAACTATTAGAATACAAAGACTATTCATTGGTAGATCAGGCATACATTCTTAGCCTGGTGTGTAAAAGTATAAATACTACTACTTCATCTACTTCAGAGAGAATTTATAGTGGAATTGTTAATAATATGAAGTCTAAAATACATTGAAACTCTAAATAGATAATTCTTCGTAATTCTAGTCCAAAGTACTCAAACTGAAACTCCCATTTTCAATTATTGCAACTTTATCTTTATACAATAAGTTCAAGCTAGGCTTAAGTCATTTCAAGTGAGAGATTTTCCAAGCTTTACTGATAATTATAATTTTATATACGTCCATTTATAAGAATAGCATGGCGTGTACAAAATGAACTGATGCAACTTCAAACAACGATGATGCAAAACTACTCTCAAGGTTTAATTAAGTTTATGTGTAACATTCATTGTAATTCAATTCTATTAATCTTTTTTTTTCTTGTTTATTTTGTTTTTGTCTTTTAGGTCAAATGAATCCAAAAAGACTTTCTGGAAAATGTAAAAAAGCAAACAAACATACGATTCTCACGCGTCTGTCCCCTGTCATCTTTTATGTGCATGTACTCTTGTATCATACTCCATTTGTGACTTTCTTAAATAAACTGTAAGTAAAACTAAATGTATTATTATTATTATTGTTTATTTTTTTACTGCTTACTTTTTCTACTTACCCACATTTTATTCTTCGTTGCACCTGGGTGTGAACACTGAAAATACTCAAATGCAGCGGTTTAGAGCTGTCTCTTTTTGTCTAATTCAGAACCAAAACTTACAGTTAAATGAACCTCTGTGTCCTTGGGGAAATGTAAATATTGTGTTACTGTAAAAACTGTCTTGTGCACCTGTCGCCTGTTACGCCTTGTAGCTCTGCGGGCCATTTCACTTCTCTGTTCTGTCCCTTTTTCGGAGCTGGGCGCTTCGATGCTCACAGCCGCTGCTTTCGGTTTGCCCTCATGCCTCTGTCCTGCTCAGAAACATTTGCACACAAAAAAAAAGCATCTGCAGCTCTCCTCCCTCCACCAGATGTGAAACTACTGTATAGTGAGATACAGTGGAAGGCTGCCACCTGCTGGCTGCAGCGAGGTTTACAGTTAGAGCTGGGAGTATCTCGACACAAAAGGTATGTTTGATTTGGATGCCCACTTTCTACTCCCAGTTTTGGTTGGTCTTCTTTATAGGTTTTTGATATGCAAAGACTTTATATGTGTAAACTGAATCCCTATTATTATCCAGATTCAAATGTATTTAAACTAGGCTCAGTGAATAAATTATCTGAAATGTTTCTTCATAAATGTTACAAAAAATTAAATTCAAAAACTCTAAAATGAATGTTAAAAAAAAGAAGACGCTTTGTTTGAAAAAGCAACCACATTTTTCCCTAAAATTCAAACTCACATCTATACATTTTTGTTTGAAAAAAAAAAAAAAAAAAATAAGTATCTGTTAGTTTGTAAGTAAGATACAGTACAAAATATATATATATGTGTTTACTTCTTTCTACATTTGATATACATAGGTACAGAAGACATCAAATATATGAAGTAAGATACATGGAATTAAATAGTAAAAAATAAGATTTTTTTTATTAGAATTTAATTTGCCACAATTTGCATTGAAACTTTTTTTTTCTTTACTAAATAATTGTATATATCGTTCTTCATATATTTGATGTCTTCTGTATATGCAAATGTAGAAAGCAGTAAGAAAAATGAATGTGTCCAAACTTTTGATGAGAAGTGTTTGTTTAAACAGCATCAGTCAAAAGTTTTTTGGTTTTTTTTACCACTTTTCACATTTTCTATACATATGAAAGTCATCAGGTGCATGCAGTAAGTTATATGGAATTATGTAGCAAAGAAAAAAAAACTAAAGATTTTTCGAGAAAGCAAAAGGTGGCTAATTTGAGGATTTATTATTATTATTATTATTATTATTATTATTATTATTATTATTATTATTATTATTATTATTATTATTATTATTATTATTTTATTTATTTACTAATTTGAGAGTTATTTAACGTTTCTTTCTTTGCTACCTAATTCCATACATCTTGCTTCATATATTTGAGGTGTGTATATAAAATGTTGGAAGTGATAAACATATAGAAAAAAACATTGAAAGACTATTTTAAGCCACATTACGTTTTTACTACTCATTAACAGTGTATGCATTGAGTAAAACTGGAACATCTGTCCTTATTTAGGACGACTGGTCTTATCTCCAAACATCACACTGTACCCGACATGGGAGGGAGATTTGGACCAAGTCAAACTCACGTGCGTGCTGAGCGGCTTCTACCCGGACACTCTTAAAGTGAGCTGGACCAGAGACAGCCAGCCCTTTCTGGACTCAGCACCCATCGAGAGTAAGCTCAAAAGCACCCACGGGGGCCCGAGATTCACCCTGAGCAGCCAGATCGAGCCGAACATGACCCAGTGGGAGAAGGGTTCCAGCTTCACTTGTGTGGCGGTGCACGAGAAAAATACTTACAGCCACTCCATCGATATCTGTAAAAGTAAGTGAAGAAAAGTGGTATTTAGAAACGCAGTGTTGGAGAAATCTTTTAAGTATTCACACCATGACACAGATACACAGCCAGTCAAAAACACGTTTTATTTTATTTTTCATTTTTATTTCCATGATTATTTGTATGAATAAACACATAGGGAATGTAGCAACAAAACAAAACAAAAAACAGTCTTGTTTTGAACCCTGGTTTGCACTTCTGGCACTTCCTGACCCTGACAAGTGAGTGAGTGAAAACCATGTCAGGAGACTTCATCATGAAGCTCATTGTGGGAAGGCCAAAGGTTTGCAGCTGTCAACAAATTAAAGGGTGATAATGTGAGGATTTGAATATAAAATATTTAAAAAAAAAACAATTGAAATACTTAACTTTTGTTTTTTGCTACGTAATTCCATATACAGCTCTAGAAAAAAAATAAGAGATCACTGCAAAATTATCAGTTTTTCTGATTTTATTACTTATAGGTATGTGTTTGGGCAAAAGGGACATTTTTGTTTAGTCTATAAACTACTGACAACATTTCCCCCAAATTCCAAATAAAAATATTATCGTTTAGAGCATTTATGAAGAATATGTCTGAGAAAATATGTGTCTGAGAAAATATATTAAAGAACCGATTGCTCCACTAGTATCTACTTAGTATAGCATGGAAGCAGTTGTTCTCTCAATGATTTGTACCATTCCCCTGAGATCCCGTCAGGACCCAGGAATTTGTTTGCGTTCAAGGAGTAAATAGTCTTATCCAGTGTTGTATAGTAATGAAGTAATAATACTTCACTACTGTACTTAAGTACATTTTGGGAGACTTTGTACTTTACTTGAGTTTTAAAAAAAATGATAACTTTTACTTTTACTTCACTATATTTCCGAATTTAATTGCATACTTTTACTCCAATACATTTTCAATGTGCCGTTTAGTTACTCCTGGGCTTGTTCGCTACTTGCGCATGACAATCAGCCTACACCTGTTGGTTTCATGCAGCTAGTTTAATCAATCAACATCCCCACACAACCCAGATGTTTTAAAACAAGAACATTTACTACACGTCATTAGTGCTACCGTACCATAATTATTAAATTACAAATAACATATTTTGTGCCTGCATTTACTTGCTCATAGGACGGCGTTTCATGGATATCACCAAACCCAATATCTTCGACAGTGCTCCATATGACACAAAACTACCATGGGTGAGCCCAACATGGTGTTTTACAGTAGAATTAAGGGCCCAATTGCAAAAAACCCTCTTCCTCCAAAAACACTCCTTCAATGGTGTTATGTATGCCTTATTTTCAGCACTGTTATTAAAAAAAACCCCAAAGGTTTGGGGGGGGGCATTAAAAAATATTAAATTCAGACTGCCTTTGCTTGATACTTTTACTTGTACTTTTAATTACATTACTTGAGTACATTTATTTTTACATTACTTGTCATACTTAAGTACAAGAAGTTCCAGATACTTTAAGACTTTTACTCAAGTAACATTTCAGTCAGTGACTTCCACTTTTACCAAAGTCATTTTTTGGGAGGGGTACCTATACTTTTACTTGAGTTTGATTTTCCACTACTTTATACAACACTGGTCTTATCTATTCAACAGTTATACGTTTAGTCTGTTTTTCATTCTGTAATTTATCAAGTGAGGATAAATCCAGCCGACTCGAGAAACTATCCACCACATAATTATTAAATGCATTAAGTTGATCATATAAGGTCTGGTAATATGTTTCAAATGCTCTTTGTACCATTAGTTTTGTTAACAAAGGAGAAATTCAGATCTGTCAACTGGACACAAGTTTTTTGATCGAATATTTTGTTATGAATTCTACCTAGACGACAGGGATTTGACAAACATCAGTTTTGTTGTTGGATCTTTTATTTTAAAAAAATACTGGCATCTGACTGCTGTTTGCACAACCTCTATGCTAGAATTTTGGAGGCCTTGGAACCCTCTTCATAATATCTTCTGTGATGTTTTTCACAGAAAAATGTATCAGTTTCTTTACCTGGCCAGCCAAATGATATCTCTCTGTATTTCCTATACAGCGCGATACCATTTGGACACCCTCGCTCCACTCTCACTCCTCCGGTTAAAAACGGACTCCGCGATTCTGATTCGTTCAAAGATGGTGACGTCAGTGCACCCGCCTTTGCCCGCAAAGTCACTCTTAGGCAGCGGAAGTTCCTCCTCAGTTTTGAATCAAGATGGCGCAATCTCTGATTGGTTCACTTAGCTGTCTGTCTAAGCGCAACAGCAGCGCATTCTGGATCAAGCGTTACCAGACTCATCCGCTGGTACAGCGATGAGTCATGGATTCTTCCAGGCAATCATTTTCTTGCTGAAGTGTCCTCATTTGTTTAAAGGCCAATAACAATACAAATAGTGCATATTTGTTCTTTAAGAGTCTCATTTTTACTGCAACATTTTCTTAGCTTTTCACAAGAATCCATAAACAAGACAAAAACATGAAAATATGACCAACCTGGTAACTTACTCTCCATATTCTCCCTCAGTGGCAGCACATTTGAAGGCCCCTCCTGTGATTCTGGTGGAGCTCCCTTCGTTCCAGACCGTGATGACCTCTCACTCTGACGTGACAGCCTCCTGCTCAGTGTGCACTGTGTTTGAGGCCACAGTCTCCTGGTGGATGGGTAATACTCGTGCACAGAGTCACTCAGTGAGGCAGTACATGAACTCCAGTCATATCATCAGTGAGCTCACACTTCCCCCAAGTCAATGGAAAACACTGAGGGATGTGTCCTGCAAAGCAGAGCATGTGTGCCTCCCCACCACAAAGAAGACTGGCCATGTGACAGGTGAGAGGACTGCAGCAGGGATTCAGTCAACACAAGACAACTCTAACTCATGTTGGATATGGTTCTTTTGCAGCTCTTCCAGGCACTCCTCCAGTGGTGTCCATCAGGAGGTCTCTGCCAGATGTGTTGAAGGGCGACAGTGCTGTTCTGGAGTGTGACATCACCAGTGTTTCATCCACTGACCTCTATGTGACTTTTCAGTCCAATGGGGTTGATATTTCCTCTAAGGACTTTGTCCAACTCCGAAAGAGCTCTGGCCTCCATTCCATCAACAGAAGATTTTCTGTCCCTAAAGACCACTGGAGTAAAGACAAACGTTTCAGCTGCAAAGTGAGCCATGGCTTCTCCAGCAGCGTCACCTCCAATGCCACAGAAAGCATCTTTGGTAAGAGTCCTCTTGTGTTCGTGACCACAGCGTGTGTGCCTTTACTACTACTGATAATGAGAGGAATGGGGCTGTGTGTCTTTCCAGTGGAGCCTTCAGTCAAGCTTCTTTTGGCCCCCAGTGACGAGTCGGGAGAGCAGACGCTCTCGTGCACAGCATGGGGATTTGACCCGCACATTGAATGGCTCTCTGGGTCTCAGAGAATCTCCAGTGGATCAAATGTCTCCATCAGTCTGAATGCAGAGGGACATGTGGTGGTGAGCAGTCAGCTGCAAGTGTCTCAAGCAGAGTGGAAAACTGGACAGGTCTTTAGCTGTCAAGTGTCTGACAAGTCTCTGAAGAAAACACTCAAGGAGAGCATCAGTGTATGTGCAGGTAAACATGCCAAACCATTAGTGTACTGCCATCTAGTGGTGAGGATGAAGAATGTGTCTGAGAAAATATATTAAAGAACCCATTGCTCCACTAGTATCTACTTAGCATAGCATGGAAGCAATTGCTCTCTCATTGATTTGTACCATTCCCCTGAGATCCCGTCAGGACCCAGGGATTTGTTTTTCCTGGTTTACACCCGACCATATCACAAGTGAGATATGGTCTGGGAGTCACCTACTGAATATCTCGTAGCAGAGGTGTGGTTTACGATTGCCAACGGCCGTTTATTGGGCGTTACAGATGTCTATCATTTGGCGTATACGTAGGCCATAGCCAATCATGTCAGTTGTACTCGATGACGTAGTTAGAGCGACGACCGGGGAGAAGAGAAGGAAACGCTGCTATTTCCCCAATCCCCGTGAAAACAGAAGTCAAAACAAAAATACGATTAAACAATGGCACCGAAGGATTACTGCCGTTTGTGTAAGATAAATATGAGAGAAGGTGGACCCGCTTCTGTTTGTCGCATAGTACGCCTCACCGTCTTTCCACCCCTCGCCGCTCTCTGATTGGCTCACCTGCTCAGGATCCCTCGCTTAGCCTCGTTGCCAGGCTGTCTTTCAGGTCGGAACGATCGTGCAAAGCAGCCTGGGATTTCCCAGGTTAGGATTTGTTTGCTTTCAAGGAGGAAATAGTCTTATCTATTCAACAGTTATAGGTTTAGTCAATTTTTCATTCTGCAATTTATCAAGTGAGGGTAAATCCAGCTGACTCAAGAAACTATCCACGGCATAATTGTTAAATGCATTAAGTTGATCATATAAGGTCTGGTAATGTGTTTCAAATGCTCTTTGTACCATTAGTTTTGTTAACAAAGGAGAAATTCAGTTCTGTCAACTGGACACAAGTTTTTTGATCGAATATTTTGTTATGGATTCTACCTAGACGACAGGGATTTGACAAACATCAGTTTTGTTGTTGGATCTTTTCTTTTAAAAAATACTGGCATCTGACTGCTGTTTGCACAATGTCTATGCTAGAATTTTGGAGGCCTTTAAACCCTCTTCATAATATCTTCTGTGATGTTTTTCACAGAAAAATGTATCAGTTTCTTGCTGAAGTGTCTCATTTGTTTAAAGGCCAATAACAATACAAATAGTGCATATTTGTTCTTTAAGAGTCTCATTTATACTGCAACATTTTCTTAGCTTTTCACAAGAATCCATAAACAAGACAAAAACATGAAAATATGACCAGCCTGGTAACTTACTCTCCATATTCTCCCTCAGTGGCAGCGCATTTGAAGGCCTCTCCTGTGATTCTGGTGGAGCTCCCTTCGTTCCAGACCGTGATGACCTCTAACTCTGACGTGACAGCCTCCTGCTCAGTGTGCACTGTGTTTGAGGCCACAGTCTCCTGGTGGATGGGTAATACTCGTGCACAGAGTCACTCAGTGAGGCAGTACATGAACTCCAGTCATATCATCAGTGAGCTCACACTTCCCCCAAGTCAATGGAAAACACTGAGGGATGTGTCCTGCAAAGCAGAGCATGTGTGCCTCCCCACCACAAAGAAGACTGGCCATGTGACAGGTGAGAGGACTGCAGCAGGGATTCAGTCAACACAAGACAACTCTAACTCATGTTGGATATGGTTCTTTTGCAGCTCTTCCAGGCACTCCTCCAGTGGTGTCCATCAGGAGGTCTCTGCCAGATGTGTTGAAGGGCGACAGTGCTGTGCTGGAGTGTGACATCACCAGCGTTTCCTCCACTGACCTCTATGTGACTTTTCAGTCCAATGGGGTTGATATTTCCTCTAAGGACTTTGTCCAACTCCGAAAGAGCTCTGGCCTCCATTCCATCAGCAGAAGATTTTCTGTCCCTAAAGACCACTGGAGTAAAGACAAACGTTTCAGCTGCAAAGTGAGCCATGGCTTCTCCAGCAGCGTCACCTCCAATGCCACAGAAAGCATCTTTGGTAAGAGTCCTCTTGTGTTCGTGACCACAGCGTGTGTGCCTTTACTACTACTGATAATGAGAGGAATGGGGCTGTGTGTCTTTCCAGTGGAGCCTTCAGTCAAGCTTCTTTTGGCCCCCAGTGACGAGTCGGGAGAGCAGACGCTCTCGTGCACAGCATGGGGATTTGACCCGCACATTGAATGGCTCTCTGGGTCTCAGAGAATCTCCAGTGGATCAAACGTCTCCATCAGTCTGAATGCAGAGGGACATGTGGTGGTGAGCAGTCAGCTGCAAGTGTCTCAAGCAGAGTGGAAAACTGGACAGGTCTTTAGCTGTCAAGTGTCTGACAAGTCTCTGAAGAAAACACTCAAGGAGAGCATCAGTGTATGTGCAGGTAAACATGCCAAACCATTAGTGTACTGCCATCTAGTGGTGAGGATGAAGAATGTGTCTGAGAAAATATATTAAAGAACTGATTGCTCCACTAGTATCTACTTAGCATAGCATGGAAGCAGTTGCTCTCTCATTGATTTGTACCATTCCCCTGAGATCCCGTCAGGACCCAGGGATTTGTTTGCTTTCAAGGAGGAAATAGTCTTATCTATTCAACAGTTATAGGTTTAGTCAATTTTTCATTCTGCAATTTATCAAGTGAGGGTAAATCCAGCTGACTCAAGAAACTATCCACAGCATAATTGTTAAATGCATTAAGTTGATCATATAAGGTCTGGTAATATGTTTCAAATGCTCTTTGTACCATTAGTTTTGTTAACAAAGGAGAAATTCAGTTCTGTCAACTGGACACAAGTTTTTTGATCGAATATTTTGTTATGGATTCTACCTAGACGACAGGGATTTGACAAACATCAGTTTTGTTGTTGGATCTTTTCTTTTAAAAAATACTGGCATCTGACTGCTGTTTGCACAACCTCTATGCTAGAATTTTGGAGGCCTTGGAACCAATCCAATCCAATCCAATCCAACTTTATTTATAAAGCACTTTAAAAACAACACAGTCGACCAAAGTGCTGTACACAGGTTAAAACACAAAACATGACACACAGTAACATTAAAAACAGAACATGATAAAAGTCAACTACTCACACTGAGTTAAAAGCCAATCTAAAAAAATGAGTTTTAAGAAGGGATTTAAAAACCGGAAATGAGTCGGCCTGTCTAACACTCAGTGGAAGTGCATTCCAGAGTCTTGGAGCAGCCACTGAAAAAGCCCGATCACCCCGAAGTTTCCTTTTTGTCTTCGGGACAACAAGGAGAACCTGACCTGCAGACCTGAGAGAGCGGGAGGGTGTGTAGGGCACCAGCAGGTCAGACACATACTGTGGGGCCAGGCCATGGAGACAATTAAAAACAAATAAAAGAATCTTAAAATCAATTCGAAACTGAACAGGTAGCCAATGGAGAGATTGAAGAATGGGAGTTATGTGGTCGAATTTGCGAGAACCAGTTAAAAGACGAGCAGCAGCATTTTGGACTAGCTGAAGACGGGAAAGCAAGGTTTTGTTGAGACCTGAGTATAAGGCGTTGCAATAATCTAACCGTGTGGAGATAAAAGCATGGATTAAAATTTCAAAATGATGACGAGATAAAAGCGATTTTACCTTGGCAAGTTGCCTCAGCTGATAAAAACTGGTCTTTATGACTGCTCTTATTTGGGCATCAAGTTTCAAACCAGAGTCAAGTTTAACACCCAGGTTTGTGACAACAGGGTTTATTGCCTTGGTCAAGGAGCCCAACTCAGGAGGAATAACAGCAGTTGAATCACCAGGAGTAAGCAACACAACTTCAGTTTTATTCTCATTAAAATGGAGAAAATTACAAGCCATCCATGCTTTCACCTCATTAAAACAATCTAAAAGGTCCTTTAACTGCTTCAGAGGCACATAAATTTGGCAGTCATCTGCATAAAAATGGAAAGACACCTTGTATTTACGTAGAATTGACCCCAGAGGTAGTAGGTAAAGGGAAAATAACAAAGGTCCGAGAACTGACCCCTGAGGAACTCCACATGTCAATGGAGCAGAAGACGACACAGCCTCCCCAACTTGAATTGAAAATCTTCTGTTGGACAAGTAGGATCTAAACCAGGACAGAGCCAAGCCCCTAATGCCCACCCAGTTTTCCAAGCGAGACAGGAGAATCTGGTGGTCCACTGTATCAAATGCTGCAGTAAGGTCTAATAACAGCAGAGCAACAGTGTCTCCAGAGTCTGAGGCCAGAAGAATGTCATTAAAAACTCTCAGCAGAGCAGTCTCTGTACTATGGCCTTTTTTGAATCCAGACTGGAAAACTTCAGAAATTGAATTTTCATTTAAGAAAGAGCTCAGCTGTAGGTAAACAATTTTCTCAAGTAATTTTGATATCAGAGGCAGCTTAGAAATTGGCCTGTAGTTTGAGAGCTCAGTGTGATCCAGACCAGGCTTCTTTATCAATGGCTGAACAACTGCATGTTTAAAACTAGAAGGTACAAGTCCATTGAGAAGGCAAGCATTAATAATGTCTAGGACATAAGGGGCCAATGTGGGGAACACTTCTTTAAAAAGACGAGGGGGAATAACATCGGTGGGAGAGCCAGTAGGCTTGATCTGATCAACCACTTTTTCTACAAATGACAAAGTAACAGACTCAAACTGATGAAAGACAGCAGTACAGGTTACAGCTATATCAGGCTCGTTTAGAGGAGGACTAATAAGGGCCCTAGTAGTCTGCACCTTATTAATAAAAAATTGTAAAAACTCCTCACACAATTTGGATGGGTCATCAGGACTGGGTTGTGGGACAGTGAGAATTGATTTAACAGTTTTAAAAAGCACACGAGGGTTGTGGCTGTTAGAATCAATTATCTCTGAAAAGTAACTGGCCCTAGCTGATTTCACTAGTTTTTGATACCGATGCCAACTGTCTCTCAACATCTGAAAGGAAATGTGCAACTTATCCCCTTTCCACTTTCTCTCCGCCCTCCTGCACTGGCGCCTGGCAGCACGCGTAACGTCAGTCAGCCAGGGCTCTGATTTAGGTTTAGACAACCTGGATTTTATAGGGGCTACAGAATCTAACGCAGCTTTACACGCAGAGGTAAACGCATCACAAAGTACATCAACAGATGGATCATTACCTGTGAAATCATTTACATTAAAAGCAGAAGAGAATTGCACAGCAGTAGATGAATTAATCACGCGGCTACTGCGCACAGAGCCGCACGGTTTGTTCAAGGTACAAGACAGAGGGATCTCAAACAGAACAGGCAAATGATCAGAGAAAGATGCATCACAAATCTCAACATTGGCAACAGTAAAACCATAGGTCAGAACAAGATCGAGAGTGTGCCCAAGCTCGTGCGTGGGGCCGGTTACACACTGAACAAAATTAAAACAGTCAATCAAACTTAAAAAGTCTTTTGACAGTGGCTTTTCAGGACAACAAACGTGAATGTTTATGTCCCCTGCAATAAGGATACGATCATAGATCGCCACAAATTCAGTCAGGAACTCTGAAAAGTCATTAATAAAATCCTTGTTGTATTTGGGTGGGCGATAAACTATTGCGATAAACCCTCTTCATAATATCTTCTGTGATGTTTTTCACAGAAAAAATGTATCAGTTTCTTGCTGAAGTGTCTCATTTGTTTAAAGGCCAATAACAATACAAATAGTGAATATTTGTTATTTAAGAGTCTCATTTATACTGCAACATTTTCTTAGCTTTTCACAAGAATCCATAAACAAGACAAAAACATGAAAATATGACCAGCCTGGTAACTTACTCTCCATATTCTCCCTCAGTGGCAGCACATTTGAAGGCCTCTCCTGTGATTCTGGTGGAGCTCCCTTCGTTCCAGACCGTGATGACCTCTAACTCTGACGTGACAGCCTCCTGCTCAGTGTGCACTGTGTTTGAGGCCACAGTCTCCTGGTGGATGGGTAATACTCGTGCACAGAGTCACTCAGTGAGGCAGTACATGAACTCCAGTCATATCATCAGTGAGCTCACACTTCCCCCAAGTCAATGGAAAACACTGAGGGATGTGTCCTGCAAAGCAGAGCATGTGTGCCTCCCCACCACAAAGAAGACTGGCCATGTGACAGGTGAGAGGACTGCAGCAGGGATTCAGTCAACACAAGACAACTCTAACTCATGTTGGATATGGTTCTTTTGCAGCTCTTCCAGGCACTCCTCCAGTGGTGTCCATCAGGAGGTCTCTGCCAGATGTGTTGAAGGGCGACAGTGCTGTTCTGGAGTGTGACATCACCAGCGTTTCCTCCACTGACCTCTATGTGACTTTTCAGTCCAATGGGGTTGATATTTCCTCTAAGGACTTTGTCCAACTCCGAAAGAGCTCTGGCCTCCATTCCATCAGCAGAAGATTTTCTGTCCCTAAAGACCACTGGAGTAAAGACAAACGTTTCAGCTGCAAAGTGAGCCATGGCTTCTCCAGCAGCGTCACCTCCAGTGCCACAGAAAGCATCTTTGGTAAGAGTCCTCTTGTGTTCGTGACCACAGCGTGTGTGCCTTTACTACTACTGATAATGAGAGGAATGGGGCTGTGTGTCTTTCCAGTGGAGCCTTCAGTCAAGCTTCTTTTGGCCCCCAGTGACGAGTCGGGAGAGCAGACGCTCTCGTGCACAGCATGGGGATTTGACCCGCACATTGAATGGCTCTCTGGGTCTCAGAGAATCTCCAGTGGATCAAACGTCTCCATCAGTCTGAATGCAGAGGGACATGTGGTGGTGAGCAGTCAGCTGCAAGTGTCTCAAGCAGAGTGGAAAACTGGACAGGTCTTTAGCTGTCAAGTGTCTGACAAGTCTCTGAAGAAAACACTCAAGGAGAGCATCAGTGTATGTGCAGGTAAACATGCCAAACCATTAGTGTACTGCCATCTAGTGGTGAGGATGAAGAATGTGTCTGAGAAAATATATTAAAGAACCCATTGCTCCACTAGTATCTACTTAGCATAGCATGGAAGCAATTGCTCTCTCATTGATTTGTACCATTCCCCTGAGATCCCGTCAGGACCCATGGATTTGTTTTTCCTGGTTTACACCCGACCATATCACAAGTGAGATATGGTCTGGGAGTCACCTACTGAATATCTCGTAGCAGAGGTGTGGTTTACGATTGCCAACGGCCGTTTATTGGGCGTTACAGATGTCTATCATTTGGCGTATACGTAGGCCATAGCCAATCATGTCAGTTGTACTCGATGACGTAGTTAGAGCGACGACCGGGGAGAAGAGAAGGAAACGCTGCTATTTCCCCAATCCCCGCGAAAACAGAAGTCAAAACAAAAATACGATTAAACAATGGCACCGAAGGATTACTGCCGTTTGTGTAAGATAAATATGAGAGAAGGTGGACCCGCTTCTGTTTGTCGCATAGTACGCCTCACCGTCTTTCCACCCCTCGCCGCTCTCTGATTGGCTCACCTGCTCAGGATCCCTCGCTTAGCCTCGTTGCCAGGCTGTCTTTCAGGTCGGAACGATCGTGCAAAGCAGCCTGGGATTTCCCAGGTTAGGATTTGTTTGCTTTCAAGGAGGAAATAGTCTTATCTATTCAACAGTTATAGGTTTAGTCAATTTTTCATTCTGCAATTTATCAAGTGAGGGTAAATCCAGCTGACTCAAGAAACTATCCACGGCATAATTGTTAAATGCATTAAGTTGATCATATAAGGTCTGGTAATGTGTTTCAAATGCTCTTTGTACCATTAGTTTTGTTAACAAAGGAGAAATTCAGTTCTGTCAACTGGACACAAGTTTTTTGATCGAATATTTTGTTATGGATTCTACCTAGACGACAGGGATTTGACAAACATCAGTTTTGTTGTTGGATCTTTTCTTTTAAAAAATACTGGCATCTGACTGCTGTTTGCACAACCTCTATGCTAGAATTTTGGAGGCCTTGGAACCCTCTTCATAATATCTTCTGTGATGTTTTTCACAGAAAAATGTATCAGTTTCTTGCTGAAGTGTCTCATTTGTTTAAAGGCCAATAACAATACAAATAGTGCATATTTGTTCTTTAAGAGTCTCATTTATACTGCAACATTTTCTTAGCTTTTCACAAGAATCCATAAACAAGACAAAAACATGAAAATATGACCAGCCTGGTAACTTACTCTCCATATTCTCCCTCAGTGGCAGCGCATTTGAAGGCCTCTCCTGTGATTCTGGTGGAGCTCCCTTCGTTCCAGACCGTGATGACCTCTAACTCTGACGTGACAGCCTCCTGCTCAGTGTGCACTGTGTTTGAGGCCACAGTCTCCTGGTGGATGGGTAATACTCGTGCACAGAGTCACTCAGTGAGGCAGTACATGAACTCCAGTCATATCATCAGTGAGCTCACACTTCCCCCAAGTCAATGGAAAACACTGAGGGATGTGTCCTGCAAAGCAGAGCATGTGTGCCTCCCCACCACAAAGAAGTCTGGCCATGTGACAGGTGAGAGGACTGCAGCAGGGATTCAGTCAACACAAGACAACTCTAACTCATGTTGGATATGGTTCTTTTGCAGCTCTTCCAGGCACTCCTCCAGTGGTGTCCATCAGGAGGTCTCTGCCAGATGTGTTGAAGGGCGACAGTGCTGTGCTGGAGTGTGACATCACCAGCGTTTCCTCCACTGACCTCTATGTGACTTTTCAGTCCAATGGGGTTGATATTTCCTCTAAGGACTTTGTCCAACTCCGAAAGAGCTCTGGCCTCCATTCCATCAGCAGAAGATTTTCTGTCCCTAAAGACCACTGGAGTAAAGACAAACGTTTCAGCTGCAAAGTGAGCCATGGCTTCTCCAGCAGCGTCACCTCCAATGCCACAGAAAGCATCTTTGGTAAGAGTCCTCTTGTGTTCGTGACCACAGCGTGTGTGCCTTTACTACTACTGATAATGAGAGGAATGGGGCTGTGTGTCTTTCCAGTGGAGCCTTCAGTCAAGCTTCTTTTGGCCCCCAGTGACGAGTCGGGAGAGCAGACGCTCTCGTGCACAGCATGGGGATTTGACCCGCACATTGAATGGCTCTCTGGGTCTCAGAGAATCTCCAGTGGATCAAATGTCTCCATCAGTCTGAATGCAGAGGGACATGTGGTGGTGAGCAGTCAGCTGCAAGTGTCTCAAGCAGAGTGGAAAACTGGACAGGTCTTTAGCTGTCAAGTGTCTGACAAGTCTCTGAAGAAAACACTCAAGGAGAGCATCAGTGTATGTGCAGGTAAACATGCCAAACCATTAGTGTACTGCCATCTAGTGGTGAGGATGAAGAATGTGTCTGAGAAAATATATTAAAGAACCCATTGCTCCACTAGTATCTACTTAGCATAGCATGGAAGCAGTTGCTCTCTCATTGATTTGTACCATTCCCCTGAGATCCCGTCAGGCCCCAGGGATTTGTTTGCTTTCAAGGAGAAAATAGTCTTATCTATTCAACAGTTATAGGTTTAGTCAATTTTTCATTCTGCAATTTATCAAGTGAGGGTAAATCCAGCTGACTCAAGAAACTATCCACGGCATAATTGTTAAATGCATTAAGTTGATCATATAAGGTCTGGTAATATGTTTCAAATGCTCTTTGTACCATTAGTTTTGTTAACAAAGGAGAAATTCAGTTCTGTCAACTGGACACAAGTTTTTTGATCGAATATTTTGTTATGGATTCTACCTAGACGACAGGGATTTGACAAACATCAGTTTTGTTGTTGGATCTTTTCTTTTAAAAAATACTGGCATCTGACTGCTGTTTGCACAACCTCTATGCTAGAATTTTGGAGGCCTTGGAACCCTCTTCATAATATCTTCTGTGATGTTTTTCACAGAAAAAAATTATCAGTTTCTTGCTGAAGTGTCTCATTTGTTTAAAGGCCAATAACAATACAAATAGTGAATATTTGTTATTTAAGAGTCTCATTTATACTGCAACATTTTCTTAGCTTTTCACAAGAATCCATAAACAAGACAAAAACATGAAAATATGACCAGCCTGGTAACTTACTCTCCATATTCTCCCTCAGTGGCAGCACATTTGAAGGCCCCTCCTGTGATTCTGGTGGAGCTCCCTTCGTTCCAGACCGTGATGACCTCTCACTCTGACGTGACAGCCTCCTGCTCAGTGTGCACTGTGTTTGAGGCCACAGTCTCCTGGTGGATGGGTAATACTCGTGCACAGAGTCACTCAGTGAGGCAGTACATGAACTCCAGTCATATCATCAGTGAGCTCACACTTCCCCCAAGTCAATGGAAAACACTGAGGGATGTGTCCTGCAAAGCAGAGCATGTGTGCCTCCCCACCACAAAGAAGACTGGCCATGTGACAGGTGAGAGGACTGCAGCAGGGATTCAGTCAACACAAGACAACTCTAACTCATGTTGGATATGGTTCTTTTGCAGCTCTTCCAGGCACTCCTCCAGTGGTGTCCATCAGGAGGTCTCTGCCAGATGTGTTGAAGGGCGACAGTGCTGTGCTGGAGTGTGACATCACCAGCGTTTCCTCCACTGACCTCTATGTGACTTTTCAGTCCAATGGGGTTGATATTTCCTCTAAGGACTTTGTCCAACTCCGAAAGAGCTCTGGCCTCCATTCCATCAGCAGAAGATTTTCTGTCCCTAAAGACCACTGGAGTAAAGACAAACGTTTCAGCTGCAAAGTGAGCCATGGCTTCTCCAGCAGCGTCACCTCCAATGCCACAGAAAGCATCTTTGGTAAGAGTCCTCTTGTGTTCGTGACCACAGCGTGTGTGCCTTTACTACTACTGATAATGAGAGGAATGGGGCTGTGTGTCTTTCCAGTGGAGCCTTCAGTCAAGCTTCTTTTGGCCCCCAGTGACGAGTCGGGAGAGCAGACGCTCTCGTGCACAGCATGGGGATTTGACCCGCACATTGAATGGCTCTCTGGGTCTCAGAGAATCTCCAGTGGATCAAATGTCTCCATCAGTCTGAATGCAGAGGGACATGTGGTGGTGAGCAGTCAGCTGCAAGTGTCTCAAGCAGAGTGGAAAACTGGACAGGTCTTTAGCTGTCAAGTGTCTGACAAGTCTCTGAAGAAAACACTCAAGGAGAGCATCAGTGTATGTGCAGGTAAACATGCCAAACCATTAGTGTACTGCCATCTAGTGGTGAGGATGAAGAATGTGTCTGAGAAAATATATTAAAGAACCCATTGCTCCACTAGTATCTACTTAGCATAGCATGGAAGCAATTGCTCTCTCATTGATTTGTACCATTCCCCTGAGATCCCGTCAGGACCCAGGGATTTGTTTTTCCTGGTTTACACCCGACCATATCACAAGTGAGATATGGTCTGGGGGTCACCTACTGAATATCTCGTAGCAGAGGTGTGGTTTACGATTGCCAACGGCCGTTTATTGGGCGTTACAGATGTCTATCATTTGGCGTATACGTAGGCCATAGCCAATCATGTCAGTTGTACTCGATGACGTAGTTAGAGCGACGACCGGGGAGAAGAGAAGGAAACGCTGCTATTTCCCCAATCCCCGCGAAAACAGAAGTCAAAACAAAAATACGATTAAACAATGGCACCGAAGGATTACTGCCGTTTGTGTAAGATAAATATGAGAGAAGGTGGACCCGCTTCTGTTTGTCGCATAGTACGCCTCACCGTCTTTCCACCCCTCGCCGCTCTCTGATTGGCTCACCTGCTCAGGATCCCTCGCTTAGCCTCGTTGCCAGGCTGTCTTTCAGGTTGGAACGATCGTGCAAAGCAGCCTGGGATTTCCCAGGTTAGGATTTGTTTGCTTTCAAGGAGGAAATAGTCTTATCTATTCAACAGTTATAGGTTTAGTCAATTTTTCATTCTGCAATTTATCAAGTGAGGGTAAATCCAGCTGACTCAAGAAACTATCCACGGCATAATTGTTAAATGCATTAAGTTGATCATATAAGGTCTGGTAATATGTTTCAAATGCTCTTTGTACCATTAGTTTTGTTAACAAAGGAGAAATTCAGTTCTGTCAACTGGACACAAGTTTTTTGATCGAATATTTTGTTATGGATTCTACCTAGACGACAGGGATTTGACAAACATCAGTTTTGTTGTTGGATCTTTTCTTTTAAAAAATACTGGCATCTGACTGCTGTTTGCACAATGTCTATGCTAGAATTTTGGAGGCCTTTAAACCCTCTTCATAATATCTTCTGTGATGTTTTTCACAGAAAAATGTATCAGTTTCTTGCTGAAGTGTCTCATTTGTTTAAAGGCCAATAACAATACAAATAGTGCATATTTGTTCTTTAAGAGTCTCATTTATACTGCGACATTTTCTTAGCTTTTCACAAGAATCCATAAACAAGACAAAAACATGAAAATATGACCAGCCTGGTAACTTACTCTCCATATTCTCCCTCAGTGGCAGCACATTTGAAGGCCTCTCCTGTGATTCTGGTGGAGCTCCCTTCGTTCCAGACCGTGATGACCTCTAACTCTGACGTGACAGCCTCCTGCTCAGTGTGCACTGTATTTGAGGCCACAGTCTCCTGGTGGATGGGTAATACTCGTGCACAGAGTCACTCAGTGAGGCAGTACATGAACTCCAGTCATATCATCAGTGAGCTCACACTTCCCCCAAGTCAATGGAAAACACTGAGGGATGTGTCCTGCAAAGCAGAGCATGTGTGCCTCCCCACCACAAAGAAGACTGGCCATGTGACAGGTGAGAGGACTGCAGCAGGGATTCAGTCAACACAAGACAACTCTAACTCATGTTGGATATGGTTCTTTTGCAGCTCTTCCAGGCACTCCTCCAGTGGTGTCCATCAGGAGGTCTCTGCCAGATGTGTTGAAGGGCGACAGTGCTGTGCTGGAGTGTGACATCACCAGCGTTTCCTCCACTGACCTCTATGTGACTTTTCAGTCCAATGGGGTTGATATTTCCTCTAAGGACTTTGTCCAACTCCGAAAGAGCTCTGGCCTCCATTCCATCAGCAGAAGATTTTCTGTCCCTAAAGACCACTGGAGTAAAGACAAACGTTTCAGCTGCAAAGTGAGCCATGGCTTCTCCAGCAGCGTCACCTCCAGTGCCACAGAAAGCATCTTTGGTAAGAGTCCTCTTGTGTTCGTGACCACAGCGTGTGTGCCTTTACTACTACTGATAATGAGAGGAATGGGGCTGTGTGTCTTTCCAGTGGAGCCTTCAGTCAAGCTTCTTTTGGCCCCCAGTGACGAGTCGGGAGAGCAGACGCTCTCGTGCACAGCATGGGGATTTGACCCGCACATTGAATGGCTCTCTGGGTCTCAGAGAATCTCCAGTGGATCAAATGTCTCCATCAGTCTGAATGCAGAGGGACATGTGGTGGTGAGCAGTCAGCTGCAAGTGTCTCAAGCAGAGTGGAAAACTGGACAGGTCTTTAGCTGTCAAGTGTCTGACAAGTCTCTGAAGAAAACACTCAAGGAGAGCATCAGTGTATGTGCAGGTAAACATGCCAAACCATTAGTGTACTGCCATCTAGTGGTGAGGATGAAGAATGTGTCTGAGAAAATATATTAAAGAACCCATTGCTCCACTAGTATCTACTTAGCATAGCATGGAAGCAATTGCTCTCTCATTGATTTGTACCATTCCCCTGAGATCCCGTCAGGACCCAGGGATTTCTTTTTCCTGGTTTACACCCGACCATATCACAAGTGAGATATGGTCTGGGAGTCACCTACTGAATATCTCGTAGCAGAGGTGTGGTTTACGATTGCCAACGGCCGTTTATTGGGCGTTACAGATGTCTATCATTTGGCGTATACGTAGGCCATAGCCAATCATGTCAGTTGTACTCGATGACGTAGTTAGAGCGACGACCGGGGAGAAGAGAAGGAAACGCTGCTATTTCCCCAATCCCCGCGAAAACAGAAGTCAAAACAAAAATACGATTAAACAATGGCACCGAAGGATTACTGCCGTTTGTGTAAGATAAATATGAGAGAAGGTGGACCCGCTTCTGTTTGTCGCATAGTACGCCTCACCGTCTTTCCACCTCTCGCCGCTCTCTGATTGGCTCACCTGCTCAGGATCCCTCGCTTAGCCTCGTTGCCAGGCTGTCTTTCAGGTCGGAACGATCGTGCAAAGCAGCCTGGGATTTCCCAGGTTAGGATTTGTTTGCTTTCAAGGAGGAAATAGTCTTATCTATTCAACAGTTATAGGTTTAGTCAATTTTTCATTCTGCAATTTATCAAGTGAGGGTAAATCCAGCTGACTCAAGAAACTATCCACGGCATAATTGTTAAATGCATTAAGTTGATCATATAAGGTCTGGTAATATGTTTCAAATGCTCTTTGTACCATTAGTTTTGTTAACAAAGGAGAAATTCAGTTCTGTCAACTGGACACAAGTTTTTTGATCGAATATTTTGTTATGGATTCTACCTAGACGACAGGGATTTGACAAACATCAGTTTTGTTGTTGGATCTTTTCTTTTAAAAAATACTGGCATCTGACTGCTGTTTGCACAACCTCTATGCTAGAATTTTGGAGGCCTTGGAACTCTCTTCATAATATCTTCTGTGATGTTTTTCACAGAAAAAATTTATCAGTTTCTTGCTGAAGTGTCTCATTTGTTTAAAGGCCAATAACAATACAAATAGTGAATATTTGTTATTTAAGAGTCTCATTTATACTGCAACATTTTCTTAGCTTTTCACAAGAATCCATAAACAAGACAAAAACATGAAAATATGACCAGCCTGGTAACTTACTCTCCATATTCTCCCTCAGTGGCAGCACATTTGAAGGCCCCTCCTGTGATTCTGGTGGAGCTCCCTTCGTTCCAGACCGTGATGACCTCTCACTCTGACGTGACAGCCTCCTGCTCAGTGTGCACTGTGTTTGAGGCCACAGTCTCCTGGTGGATGGGTAATACTCGTGCACAGAGTCACTCAGTGAGGCAGTACATGAACTCCAGTCATATCATCAGTGAGCTCACACTTCCCCCAAGTCAATGGAAAACACTGAGGGATGTGTCCTGCAAAGCAGAGCATGTGTGCCTCCCCACCACAAAGAAGACTGGCCATGTGACAGGTGAGAGGACTGCAGCAGGGATTCAGTCAACACAAGACAACTCTAACTCATGTTGGATATGGTTCTTTTGCAGCTCTTCCAGGCACTCCTCCAGTGGTGTCCATCAGGAGGTCTCTGCCAGATGTGTTGAAGGGCGACAGTGCTGTGCTGGAGTGTGACATCACCAGCGTTTCCTCCACTGACCTCTATGTGACTTTTCAGTCCAATGGGGTTGATATTTCCTCTAAGGACTTTGTCCAACTCCGAAAGAGCTCTGGCCTCCATTCCATCAGCAGAAGATTTTCTGTCCCTAAAGACCACTGGAGTAAAGACAAACGTTTCAGCTGCAAAGTGAGCCATGGCTTCTCCAGCAGCGTCACCTCCAGTGCCACAGAAAGCATCTTTGGTAAGAGTCCTCTTGTGTTCGTGACCACAGCGTGTGTGCCTTTACTACTACTGATAATGAGAGGAATGTGGCTGTGTGTTTTTCCAGTGGAGCCTTCAGTCAAGCTTCTTTTGGCCCCCAGTGACGAGTCGGGAGAGCAGACGCTCTCGTGCACAGCATGGGGATTTGACCCGCACATTGAATGGCTCTCTGGGTCTCAGAGAATCTCCAGTGGATCAAATGTCTCCATCAGTCTGAATGCAGAGGGACATGTGGTGGTGAGCAGTCAGCTGCAAGTGTCTCAAGCAGAGTGGAAAACTGGACAGGTCTTTAGCTGTCAAGTGTCTGACAAGTCTCTGAAGAAAACACTCAAGGAGAGCATCAGTGTATGTGCAGGTAAACATGCCAAACCATTAGTGTACTGCCATCTAGTGGTGAGGATGAAGAATGTGTCTGAGAAAATATATTAAAGAACCCATTGCTCCACTAGTATCTACTTAGCATAGCATGGAAGCAGTTGCTCTCTCATTGATTTGTACCATTCCCCTGAGATCCCGTCAGGCCCCAGGGATTTGTTTGCTTTCAAGGAGGAAATTGTCTTATCTATTCAACAGTTATAGGTTTAGTCAATTTTTCATTCTGCAATTTATCAAGTGAGGGTAAATCCAGCTGACTCAAGAAACTATCCACGGCATAATTGTTAAATGCATTAAGTTGATCATATAAGGTCTGGTAATATGTTTCAAACGCTCTTTGTACCATTAGTTTTGTTAACAAAGGAGAAATTCAGTTCTGTCAACTGGACACAAGTTTTTTGATCGAATATTTTGTTATGGATTCTACCTAGACGACAGGGATTTGACAAACATCAGTTTTGTTGTTGGATCTTTTCTTTTAAAAAATACTGGCATCTGACTGCTGTTTGCACAACCTCTATGCTAGAATTTTGGAGGCCTTGGAACCCTCTTCATAATATCTTCTGTGATGTTTTTCACAGAAAAAATTTATCAGTTTCTTGCTGAAGTGTCTCATTTGTTTAAAGGCCAATAACAATACAAATAGTGAATATTTGTTATTTAAGAGTCTCATTTATACTGCAACATTGCTGGACTTCCTCAGTGAGAGGCCACAGGCAGTGCGGGTCGGCAGAAACACCTCAAGCTGCATTAGACTGAGCACAGGAGCCCCCCAGGGCTGTGTGCTCAGTCCGATGCTCTTCACTCTGCTGACCCACGACTGCTCACCAGCGTTCAGCACCAATCACATAGTGAAGTTTGCGGACGATACGACTGTGGTGGGTCTCATCTCTAATAACGATGAGACAAACTACAGGAGTGAGGTGAGCCTTCTGACCCAGTGGTGCAGCAATAACAATCTCCTTCTTAATGTTGAAAAGACCAAGGAGATTGTTATTGACTTCCGGAGAGGCCCCACCCAGCACCCCCCACTGTCCATCAATGGTGCTGCTGTAGAGAGGGTGAGCAGCACCAAATTCCTGGGGGTGCACATCAGTGAGGACCTCTCCTGGACAGTGAATACTGTATCACTGGCAAAGAGGGCTCAGAAGCGCCTCTATTTCCTCCGCAAACTGAGGAGAGCTGGAGCCCCTCCACCCATTATGACCACCTTCTACCGAGGCACCATTGAGAGCGTCCTGACCAGCTGCATCACTGTGTGGTACGGGAGCTGCACTGAACAGAACAGGAAAGCTCTGCAGCGCATAGTGAATGCAGCTGGGAGGATCGCTGGTGTCTCTCTCCCCTCCCTCCTAGACATTTTTAACACCCGGCTCACCCGCAGAGCGTCCAGCATTGTGGGTGACCCGAGCCACCCCGCACATAGCCTGTTCAGCCTCCTGCCCTCGGGGAGAAGGTACCGGAGTCTCCGGGCCCACTCCACCAGGCTTTCAAACAGCTTCATCCACCAGGCTGTCAGGAGGCTGAACTCACACCCGAACTCACACCCGAACTCCCACCTTACCCATCTCCCACCCCCACCCCCCATATTGGCATAACCTGTATTCCATAAAAAGACCTATCACTCTAGACACTTTAAAAAAAAAAAAAAAAAAAAAAAACTGCTGCTAAGGACTACTGTTGCACTGTTGCACATTTACATTTACTACTGGATTTTACTCCTGTTGCACTGTTGTTTACTACTGTTATTGCACACTTACATTTACTACTGGAATTTTTAGTACTGTTGTTTACTCCTGTTATTGAATTTTACCCCCGTTGCACTGTTGTTTACTACTGTTATTGCACATTGACTACTGGAATTTTAGTACTGTTGTTTACTCCTGTTACTGCACTAGAATTACTACTGTTGCACATTTATTTTTATTTTATCTTAACTCCTATGCACATTCTACTGCACATGACCAAGTCACTGCTGTATCTTCCATTGCACATTTTTGATGCACACTGCACACTTTGGAAATCTGAATATAGTATAGGTTATTTATTATGTTGCACTGTTTTAAGATGTTGCACTGTTTTAAGATTTTAGATCGTAGACTTTAGTTTTAACTTTAGATCTCTGTCTTAGATAGTTTTTTGTTGTGTTTTGTCTTCATATTGTATTTTGTACACTGTCTTTTTGCACTACCTGGCCAGAGAGAAACAAAATTTCGATTCACTGTATGTTGAACACATATGGCAGAATTGACAATAAAGCTGACTTTGAACTTTGAACTTTGAACATTTTCTTAGCTTTTCACCAGAATCCATAAACAAGACAAAAACATGAAAATATGACCAGCCTGGTAACTTACTCTCCATATTCTCCCTCAGTGGCAGCACATTTGAAGGCCTCTCCTGTGATTCTGGTGGAGCTCCCTTCGTTCCAGACCGTGATGACCTCTCACTCTGACGTGACAGCCTCCTGCTCAGTGTGCACTGTGTTTGAGGCCACAGTCTCCTGGTGGATGGGTAATACTCGTGCACAGAGTCACTCAGTGAGGCAGTACATGAACTCCAGTCATATCATCAGTGAGCTCACACTTCCCCCAAGTCAATGGAAAACACTGAGGGATGTGTCCTGCAAAGCAGAGCATGTGTGCCTCCCCACCACAAAGAAGACTGGCCATGTGACAGGTGAGAGGACTGCAGCAGGGATTCAGTCAACACAAGACAACTCTAACTCATGTTGGATATGGTTCTTTTGCAGCTCTTCCAGGCACTCCTCCAGTGGTGTCCATCAGGAGGTCTCTGCCAGATGTGTTGAAGGGCGACAGTGCTGTTCTGGAGTGTGACATCACCAGCGTTTCCTCCACTGACCTCTATGTGACTTTTCAGTCCAATGGGGTTGATATTTCCTCTAAGGACTTTGTCCAACTCCGAAAGAGCTCTGGCCTCCATTCCATCAGCAGAAGATTTTCTGTCCCTAAAGACCACTGGAGTAAAGACAAACGTTTCAGCTGCAAAGTGAGCCATGGCTTCTCCAGCAGCGTCACCTCCAGTGCCACAGAAAGCATCTTTGGTAAGAGTCCTCTTGTGTTCGTGACCACAGCGTGTGTGCCTTTACTACTACTGATAATGAGAGGAATGGGGCTGTGTGTCTTTCCAGTGGAGCCTTCAGTCAAGCTTCTTTTGGCCCCCAGTGACGAGTCGGGAGAGCAGACGCTCTCGTGCACAGCATGGGGATTTGACCCGCACATTGAATGGCTCTCTGGGTCTCAGAGAATCTCCAGTGGATCAAATGTCTCCATCAGTCTGAATGCAGAGGGACATGTGGTGGTGAGCAGTCAGCTGCAAGTGTCTCAAGCAGAGTGGAAAACTGGACAGGTCTTTAGCTGTCAAGTGTCTGACAAGTCTCTGAAGAAAACACTCAAGGAGAGCATCAGTGTATGTGCAGGTAAACATGCCAAACCATTAGTGTACTGCCATCTAGTGGTGAGGATGAAGAATGTGTCTGAGAAAATATATTAAAGAACCCATTGCTCCACTAGTATCTACTTAGCATAGCATGGAAGCAGTTGCTCTCTCATTGATTTGTACCATTCCCCTGAGATCCCGTCAGGACCCATGGATTTGTTTTTCCCTGGTTTACACCCGACCATATCACAAGTGAGATATGGTCTGGGAGTCACCTACTGAATATCTCGTAGCAGAGGTGTGGTTTACGATTGCCAACGGCCGTTTATTGGGCGTTACAAATGTCTATCATTTGGCGTATACGTAGGCCATAGCCAATCATGTCAATTGTACTCGATGACGTAGTTAGAGCGACGACCGGGGAGAAGAGAAGGAAACGCCGCTATTTCCCCAATCCCCGTGAAAACAGAAGTCAAAACAAAAATACGATTAAACAATGGCACCGAACGATTACTGCCGTTTGTGTAAGATAAATATGAGAGAAGGTGGACCCGCTTCCGTTTGTCGCATAGTACGCCTCACCGTCTTTCCACCCCTCGCCGCTCTCTGATTGGCTCACCTGCTCAGGATCCCTCGCTTAGCCTCGTTGCCAGGCTGTCTTTCAGATCGCAACGATGGTACAAAGCAGCCTGGGATTTCCCAAGTTAGGATTTGTTTGCTTTCAAGGAGGAAATATTCTTATCTATTCAACAGTTATAGGTTTAGTCAATTTTTCATTCTGTAATTTATCAAGTGAGGATAAATCCAGCTGACTCAAGAAACTATCCACGGCATAATTGTTAAATGCATTAAGTTGATCATATAAGGTCTGGGAATATGTTTCAAACGCTCTTTGTACCATTAGTTTTGTTAACAAAGGAGAAATTCAGATCTGTCAACTGGACACAAGTTTTTTGATCGAATATTTTGTTATGGATTCTACCTAGACGACAGGGATTTGACAAACATCAGTTTTGTTGTTGGATCTTTTCTTTTAAAAAATACTGGCATCTGACTGCTGTTTGCACAACCTCTATGCTAGAATTTTGGAGGCCTTGGAACCCTCTTCATAATATCTTCTGTGATGTTTTTCACAGAAAAAATGTATCAGTTTCTTGCTGAAGTGTCTCATTTGTTTAAAGGCCAATAACAATACAAATAGTGAATATTTGTTATTTAAGAGTCTCATTTATACTGCAACATTTTCTTAGCTTTTCACAAGAATCCATAAACAAGACAAAAACATGAAAATATGACCAGCCTGGTAACTTACTCTCCATATTCTCCCTCAGTGGCAGCACATTTGAAGGCCTCTCCTGTGATTCTGGTGGAGCTCCCTTCGTTCCAGACCGTGATGACCTCTCACTCTGACGTGACAGCCTCCTGCTCAGTGTGCACTGTGTTTGAGGCCACAGTCTCCTGGTGGATGGGTAATACTCGTGCACAGAGTCACTCAGTGAGGCAGTACATGAACTCCAGTCATATCATCAGTGAGCTCACACTTCCCCCAAGTCAATGGAAAACACTGAGGGATGTGTCCTGCAAAGCAGAGCATGTGTGCCTCCCCACCACAAAGAAGACTGGCCATGTGACAGGTGAGAGGACTGCAGCAGGGATTCAGTCAACACAAGACAACTCTAACTCATGTTGGATATGGTTCTTTTGCAGCTCTTCCAGGCACTCCTCCAGTGGTGTCCATCAGGAGGTCTCTGCCAGATGTGTTGAAGGGCGACAGTGCTGTGCTGGAGTGTGACATCACCAGCGTTTCCTCCACTGACCTCTATGTGACTTTTCAGTCCAATGGGGTTGATATTTCCTCTAAGGACTTTGTCCAACTCCGAAAGAGCTCTGGCCTCCATTCCATCAGCAGAAGATTTTCTGTCCCTAAAGACCACTGGAGTAAAGACAAACATTTCAGCTGCAAAGTGAGCCATGGCTTCTCCAGCAGCGTCACCTCCAGTGCCACAGAAAGCATCTTTGGTAAGAGTCCTCTTGTGTTCGTGACCACAGCGTGTGTGCCTTTACTACTACTGATAATGAGAGGAATGTGGCTGTGTGTTTTTCCAGTGGAGCCTTCAGTCAAGCTTCTTTTGGCCCCCAGTGACGAGTCGGGAGAGCAGATGCTCTCGTGCACAGCATGGGGATTTGACCCGCACATTGAATGGCTCTCTGGGTCTCAGAGAATCTCCAGTGGATCAAATGTCTCCATCAGTCTGAATGCAGAGGGACATGTGGTGGTGAGCAGTCAGCTGCAAGTGTCTCAAGCAGAGTGGAAAACTGGACAGGTCTTTAGCTGTCAAGTGTCTGACAAGTCTCTGAAGAAAACACTCAAGGAGAGCATCAGTGTATGTGCAGGTAAACATGCCAAACCATTAGTGTACTGCCATCTAGTGGTGAGGATGAAGAATGTGTCTGAGAAAATATATTAAAGAACCCATTGCTCCACTAGTATCTACTTAGCATAGCATGGAAGCAATTGCTCTCTCATTGATTTGTACCATTCCCCTGAGATCCCGTCAGGACCCAGGGATTTGTTTTTCCTGGTTTACACCCGACCATATCACAAGTGAGATATGGTCTGGGAGTCACCTACTGAATATCTCGTAGCAGAGGTGTGGTTTACGATTGCCAACGGCCGTTTATTGGGCGTTACAGATGTCTATCATTTGGCGTATACGTAGGCCATAGCCAATCATGTCAGTTGTACTCGATGACGTAGTTAGAGCGACGGCCGGGGAGAAGAGAAGGAAACGCTGCTATTTCCCCAATCCCCGCGAAAACAGAAGTCAAAACAAAAATACGATTAAACAATGGCACCGAAGGATTACTGCCGTTTGTGTAAGATAAATATGAGAGAAGGTGGACCCGCTTCTGTTTGTCGCATAGTACGCCTCACCGTCTTTCCACCCCTCGCCGCTCTCTGATTGGCTCACCTGCTCAGGATCCCTCGCTTAGCCTCGTTGCCAGGCTGTCTTTCAGGTCGGAACGATCGTGCAAAGCAGCCTGGGATTTCCCAGGTTAGGATTTGTTTGCTTTCAAGGAGGAAATAGTCTTATCTATTCAACAGTTATAGGTTTAGTCAATTTTTCATTCTGCAATTTATCAAGTGAGGGTAAATCCAGCTGACTCAAGAAACTATCCACGGCATAATTGTTAAATGCATTAAGTTGATCATATAAGGTCTGGTAATATGTTTCAAATGCTCTTTGTACCATTAGTTTTGTTAACAAAGGAGAAATTCAGTTCTGTCAACTGGACACAAGTTTTTTGATCGAATATTTTGTTATGGATTCTACCTAGACGACAGGGATTTGACAAACATCAGTTTTGTTGTTGGATCTTTTATTTTAAAAAATACTGGCATCTGACTGCTGTTTGCACAACCTCTATGCTAGAATTTTGGAGGCCTTGGAACTCTCTTCATAATATCTTCTGTGATGTTTTTCACAGAAAAAATTTATCAGTTTCTTGCTGAAGTGTCCTCATTTGTTTAAAGGCCAATAACAATACAAATAGTGAATATTTGTTATTTAAGAGTCTCATTTATACTGCAACATTTTCTTAGCTTTTCACAAGAATCCATAAACAAGACAAAAACATGAAAATATGACCAGCCTGGTAACTTACTCTCCATATTCTCCCTCAGTGGCAGCACATTTGAAGGCCTCTCCTGTGATTCTGGTGGAGCTCCCTTCGTTCCAGACCGTGATGACCTCTCACTCTGACGTGACAGCCTCCTGCTCAGTGTGCACTGTGTTTGAGGCCACAGTCTCCTGGTGGATGGGTAATACTCGTGCACAGAGTCACTCAGTGAGGCAGTACATGAACTCCAGTCATATCATCAGTGAGCTCACACTTCCCCCAAGTCAATGGAAAACACTGAGGGATGTGTCCTGCAAAGCAGAGCATGTGTGCCTCCCCACCACAAAGAAGACTGGCCATGTGACAGGTGAGAGGACTGCAGCAGGGATTCAGTCAACACAAGACAACTCTAACTCATGTTGGATATGGTTCTTTTGCAGCTCCTCCAGGCACTCCTCCAGTGGTGTCCATCAGGAGGTCTCTGCCAGATGTGTTGAAGGGCGACAGTGCTGTGCTGGAGTGTGACATCACCAGCGTTTCCTCCACTGACCTCTATGTGACTTTTCAGTCCAATGGGGTTGATATTTCCTCTAAGGACTTTGTCCAACTCCGAAAGAGCTCTGGCCTCCATTCCATCAGCAGAAGATTTTCTGTCCCTAAAGACCACTGGAGTAAAGACAAACGTTTCAGCTGCAAAGTGAGCCATGGCTTCTCCAGCAGCGTCACCTCCAATGCCACAGAAAGCATCTTTGGTAAGAGTCCTCTTGTGTTCGTGACCACAGCGTGTGTGCCTTTACTACTACTGATAATGAGAGGAATGGGGCTGTGTGTCTTTCCAGTGGAGCCTTCAGTCAAGCTTCTTTTGGCCCCCAGTGACGAGTCGGGAGAGCAGACGCTCTCGTGCACAGCATGGGGATTTGACCCGCACATTGAATGGCTCTCTGGGTCTCAGAGAATCTCCAGTGGATCAAATGTCTCCATCAGTCTGAATGCAGAGGGACATGTGGTGGTGAGCAGTCAGCTGCAAGTGTCTCAAGCAGAGTGGAAAACTGGACAGGTCTTTAGCTGTCAAGTGTCTGACAAGTCTCTGAAGAAAACACTCAAGGAGAGCATCAGTGTATGTGCAGGTAAACATGCCAAACCATTAGTGTACTGCCATCTAGTGGTGAGGATGAAGAATGTGTCTGAGAAAATATATTAAAGAACCCATTGCTCCACTAGTATCTACTTAGCATAGCATGGAAGCAGTTGCTCTCTCATTGATTTGTACCATTCCCCTGACATCCCGTCAGGACCCATGGATTTGTTTTTCCTGGTTTACACCCGACCATATCACAAGTGAGATATGGTCTGGGAGTCACCTACTGAATATCTCGTAGCAGAGGTGTGGTTTACGATTGCCAACGGCCGTTTATTGGGCGTTACAAATGTCTATCATTTGGCGTATACGTAGCCCATAGCCAATCATGTCAGTTGTACTCGATGACGTAGTTAGAGCGACGACCGGGGAGAAGAGAAGGAAACGCCGCTATTTCCCCAATCCCCGTGAAAACAGAAGTCAAAACAAAAATACGATTAAACAATGGCACCGAACGATTACTGCCGTTTGTGTAAGATAAATATGAGAGAAGGTGGACCCGCTTCCGTTTGTCGCATAGTACGCCTCACCGTCTTTCCACCCCTCGCCGCTCTCTGATTGGCTCACCTGCTCAGGATCCCTCGCTTAGCCTCGTTGCCAGGCTGTCTTTCAGATCGCAACGATGGTACAAAGCAGCCTGGGATTTCCCAGGTTAGGATTTGTTTGCTTTCAAGGAGGAAATATTCTTATCTATTCAACAGTTATAGGTTTAGTCAATTTTTCATTCTGTAATTTATCAAGTGAGGATAAATCCAGCTGACTCAAGAAACTATCCACGGCATAATTGTTAAATGCATTAAGTTGATCATATAAGGTCTGGTAATATGTTTCAAACGCTCTTTGTACCATTAGTTTTGTTAACAAAGGAGAAATTCAGATCTGTCAACTGGACACAAGTTTTTTGATCGAATATTTTGTTATGGATTCTACCTAGACGACAGGGATTTGACAAACATCAGTTTTGTTGTTGGATCTTTTCTTTTAAAAAATACTGGCATCTGACTGCTGTTTGCACAACCTCTATGCTAGAATTTTGGAGGCCTTGGAACCCTCTTCATAATATCTTCTGTGATGTTTTTCACAGAAAAAATTTATCAGTTTCTTGCTGAAGTGTCTCATTTGTTTAAAGGCCAATAACAATACAAATAGTGAATATTTGTTATTTAAGAGTCTCATTTATACTGCAACATTTTCTTAGCTTTTCACAAGAATCCATAAACAAGACAAAAACATGAAAATATGACCAGCCTGGTAACTTACTCTCCATATTCTCCCTCAGTGGCAGCACATTTGAAGGCCCCTCCTGTGATTCTGGTGGAGCTCCCTTCGTTCCAGACCGTGATGACCTCTCACTCTGACGTGACAGCCTCCTGCTCAGTGTGCACTGTGTTTGAGGCCACAGTCTCCTGGTGGATGGGTAATACTCGTGCACAGAGTCACTCAGTGAGGCAGTACATGAACTCCAGTCATATCATCAGTGAGCTCACACTTCCCCCAAGTCAATGGAAAACACTGAGGGATGTGTCCTGCAAAGCAGAGCATGTGTGCCTCCCCACCACAAAGAAGACTGGCCATGTGACAGGTGAGAGGACTGCAGCAGGGATTCAGTCAACACAAGACAACTCTAACTCATGTTGGATATGGTTCTTTTGCAGCTCTTCCAGGCACTCCTCCAGTGGTGTCCATCAGGAGGTCTCTGCCAGATGTGTTGAAGGGCGACAGTGCTGTGCTGGAGTGTGACATCACCAGCGTTTCCTCCACTGACCTCTATGTGACTTTTCAGTCCAATGGGGTTGATATTTCCTCTAAGGACTTTGTCCAACTCCGAAAGAGCTCTGGCCTCCATTCCATCAGCAGAAGATTTTCTGTCCCTAAAGACCACTGGAGTAAAGACAAACATTTCAGCTGCAAAGTGAGCCATGGCTTCTCCAGCAGCGTCACCTCCAGTGCCACAGAAAGCATCTTTGGTAAGAGTCCTCTTGTGTTCGTGACCACAGCGTGTGTGCCTTTACTACTACTGATAATGAGAGGAATGTGGCTGTGTGTCTTTCCAGTGGAGCCTTCAGTCAAGCTTCTTTTGGCCCCCAGTGACGAGTCGGGAGAGCAGATGCTCTCGTGCACAGCATGGGGATTTGACCCGCACATTGAATGGCTCTCTGGGTCTCAGAGAATCTCCAGTGGATCAAATGTCTCCATCAGTCTGAATGCAGAGGGACATGTGGTGGTGAGCAGTCAGCTGCAAGTGTCTCAAGCAGAGTGGAAAACTGGACAGGTCTTTAGCTGTCAAGTGTCTGACAAGTCTCTGAAGAAAACACTCAAGGAGAGCATCAGTGTATGTGCAGGTAAACATGCCAAACCATTAGTGTACTGCCATCTAGTGGTGAGGATGAAGAATGTGTCTGAGAAAATATATTAAAGAACCCATTGCTCCACTAGTATCTACTTAGCATAGCATGGAAGCAGTTGCTCTCTCATTGATTTGTACCATTCCCCTGAGATCCCGTCAGGACCCAGGGATTTGTTTTTCCTGGTTTACACCCGACCATATCACAAGTGAGATATGGTCTGGGAGTCACCTACTGAATATCTCGTAGCAGAGGTGTGGTTTACGATTGCCAACGGCCGTTTATTGGGCGTTACAGATGTCTATCATTTGGCGTATACGTAGGCCATAGCCAATCATGTCAGTTGTACTCGATGACGTAGTTAGAGCGACGGCCGGGGAGAAGAGAAGGAAACGCTGCTATTTCCCCAATCCCCGCGAAAACAGAAGTCAAAACAAAAATACGATTAAACAATGGCACCGAAGGATTACTGCCGTTTGTGTAAGATAAATATGAGAGAAGGTGGACCCGCTTCTGTTTGTCGCATAGTACGCCTCACCGTCTTTCCACCCCTCGCCGCTCTCTGATTGGCTCACCTGCTCAGGATCCCTCGCTTAGCCTCGTTGCCAGGCTGTCTTTCAGGTCGGAACGATCGTGCAAAGCAGCCTGGGATTTCCCAGGTTAGGATTTGTTTGCTTTCAAGGAGGAAATAGTCTTATCTATTCAACAGTTATAGGTTTAGTCAATTTTTCATTCTGCAATTTATCAAGTGAGGATAAATCCAGCTGACTCAAGAAACTATCCACGGCATAATTGTTAAATGCATTAAGTTGATCATATAAGGTCTGGTAATATGTTTCAAATGCTCTTTGTACCATTAGTTTTGTTAACAAAGGAGAAATTCAGTTCTGTCAACTGAACACAAGTTTTTTGATCGAATATTTTGTTATGGATTCTACCTAGACGACAGGGATTTGACAAACATCAGTTTTGTTGTTGGATCTTTTATTTTAAAAAATACTGGCATCTGACTGCTGTTTGCACAACCTCTATGCTAGAATTTTGGAGGCCTTGGAACTCTCTTCATAATATCTTCTGTGATGTTTTTCACAGAAAAAATTTATCAGTTTCTTGCTGAAGTGTCTCATTTGTTTAAAGGCCAATAACAATACAAATAGTGAATATTTGTTATTTAAGAGTCTCATTTATACTGCAACATTTTCTTAGCTTTTCACCAGAATCCATAAACAAGACAAAAACATGAAAATATGACCAGCCTGGTAACTTACTCTCCATATTCTCCCTCAGTGGCAGCACATTTGAAGGCCTCTCCTGTGATTCTGGTGGAGCTCCCTTCGTTCCAGACCGTGATGACCTCTCACTCTGACGTGACAGCCTCCTGCTCAGTGTGCACTGTGTTTGAGGCCACAGTCTCCTGGTGGATGGGTAATACTCGTGCACAGAGTCACTCAGTGAGGCAGTACATGAACTCCAGTCATATCATCAGTGAGCTCACACTTCCCCCAAGTCAATGGAAAACACTGAGGGATGTGTCCTGCAAAGCAGAGCATGTGTGCCTCCCCACCACAAAGAAGACTGGCCATGTGACAGGTGAGAGGACTGCAGCAGGGATTCAGTCAACACAAGACAACTCTAACTCATGTTCGATATGGTTCTTTTGCAGCTCCTCCAGGCACTCCTCCAGTGGTGTCCATCAGGAGGTCTCTGCCAGATGTGTTGAAGGGCGACAGTGCTGTGCTGGAGTGTGACATCACCAGCGTTTCCTCCACTGACCTCTATGTGACTTTTCAGTCCAATGGGGTTGATATTTCCTCTAAGGACTTTGTCCAACTCCGAAAGAGCTCTGGCCTCCATTCCATCAGCAGAAGATTTTCTGTCCCTAAAGACCACTGGAGTAAAGACAAACGTTTCAGCTGCAAAGTGAGCCATGGCTTCTCCAGCAGCGTCACCTCCAATGCCACAGAAAGCATCTTTGGTAAGAGTCCTCTTGTGTTCGTGACCACAGCGTGTGTGCCTTTACTACTACTGATAATGAGAGGAATGGGGCTGTGTGTCTTTCCAGTGGAGCCTTCAGTCAAGCTTCTTTTGGCCCCCAGTGACGAGTCGGGAGAGCAGACGCTCTCGTGCACAGCATGGGGATTTGACCCGCACATTGAATGGCTCTCTGGGTCTCAGAGAATCTCCAGTGGATCAAATGTCTCCATCAGTCTGAATGCAGAGGGACATGTGGTGGTGAGCAGTCAGCTGCAAGTGTCTCAAGCAGAGTGGAAAACTGGACAGGTCTTTAGCTGTCAAGTGTCTGACAAGTCTCTGAAGAAAACACTCAAGGAGAGCATCAGTGTATGTGCAGGTAAACATGCCAAACCATTAGTGTACTGCCATCTAGTGGTGAGGATGAAGAATGTGTCTGAGAAAATATATTAAAGAACCCATTGCTCCACTAGTATCTACTTAGCATAGCATGGAAGCAGTTGCTCTCTCATTGATTTGTACCATTCCCCTGACATCCCGTCAGGACCCATGGATTTGTTTTTCCTGGTTTACACCCGACCATATCACAAGTGAGATATGGTCTGGGAGTCACCTACTGAATATCTCGTAGCAGAGGTGTGGTTTACGATTGCCAACGGCCGTTTATTGGGCGTTACAAATGTCTATCATTTGGCGTATACGTAGCCCATAGCCAATCATGTCAGTTGTACTCGATGACGTAGTTAGAGCGACGACCGGGGAGAAGAGAAGGAAACGCCGCTATTTCCCCAATCCCCGTGAAAACAGAAGTCAAAACAAAAATACGATTAAACAATGGCACCGAACGATTACTGCCGTTTGTGTAAGATAAATATGAGAGAAGGTGGACCCGCTTCCGTTTGTCGCATAGTACGCCTCACCGTCTTTCCACCCCTCGCCGCTCTCTGATTGGCTCACCTGCTCAGGATCCCTCGCTTAGCCTCGTTGCCAGGCTGTCTTTCAGATCGCAACGATGGTACAAAGCAGCCTGGGATTTCCCAGGTTAGGATTTGTTTGCTTTCAAGGAGGAAATATTCTTATCTATTCAACAGTTATAGGTTTAGTCAATTTTTCATTCTGTAATTTATCAAGTGAGGATAAATCCAGCTGACTCAAGAAACTATCCACGGCATAATTGTTAAATGCATTAAGTTGATCATATAAGGTCTGGTAATATGTTTCAAATGCTCTTTGTACCATTAGTTTTGTTAACAAAGGAGAAATTCAGTTCTGTCAACTGAACACAAGTTTTTTGATCGAATATTTTGTTATGGATTCTACCTAGACGACAGGGATTTGACAAACATCAGTTTTGTTGTTGGATCTTTTATTTTAAAAATACTGGCATCTGACTGCTGTTTGCACAACCTCTATGCTAGAATTTTGGAGACCTTGGAACCCTCTTCATAATATCTTCTGTGATGTTTTTCACAGAAAAATGTATCAGTTTCTTGCTGAAGTGTCCTCATTTGTTTAAAGGCCAATAACAATACAAATAGTGCATATTTGTTATTTAAGAGTCTCATTTATACTGCAACATTTTCTTAGCTTTTCACAAGAATCCATAAACAAGACAAAAACATGAAAATATGACCAGCCTGGTAACTTACTCTCCATATTCTCCCTCAGTGGCAGCACATTTGAAGGCCCCTCCTGTGATTCTGGTGGAGCTCCCTTCGTTCCAGACCGTGATGACCTCTCACTCTGACGTGACAGCCTCCTGCTCAGTGTGCACTGTGTTTGAGGCCACAGTCTCCTGGTGGATGGGTAATACTCGTGCACAGAGTCACTCAGTGAGGCAGTACATGAACTCCAGTCATATCATCAGTGAGCTCACACTTCCCCCAAGTCAATGGAAAACACTGAGGGATGTGTCCTGCAAAGCAGAGCATGTGTGCCTCCCCACCACAAAGAAGACTGGCCATGTGACAGGTGAGAGGACTGCAGCAGGGATTCAGTCAACACAAGACAACTCTAACTCATGTTGGATATGGTTCTTTTGCAGCTCTTCCAGGCACTCCTCCAGTGGTGTCCATCAGGAGGTCTCTGCCAGATGTGTTGAAGGGCGACAGTGCTGTTCTGGAGTGTGACATCACCAGCGTTTCCTCCACTGACCTCTATGTGACTTTTCAGTCCAATGGGGTTGATATTTCCTCTAAGGACTTTGTCCAACTCCGAAAGAGCTCTGGCCTCCATTCCATCAGCAGAAGATTTTCTGTCCCTAAAGACCACTGGAGTAAAGACAAACGTTTCAGCTGCAAAGTGAGCCATGGCTTCTCCAGCAGCGTCACCTCCAGTGCCACAGAAAGCATCTTTGGTAAGAGTCCTTTTGTGTTCGTGACCAGCGTGTGTGCCTTTACTACTACTGATAATGAGAGGAATGTGGCTGTGTGTCTTTCCAGTGGAGCCTTCAGTCAAGCTTCTTTTGGCCCCCAGTGACGAGTCGGGAGAGCAGACGCTCTCGTGCACAGCATGGGGATTTGACCCGCACATTGAATGGCTCTCTGGGTCTCAGAGAATCTCCAGTGGATCAAATGTCTCCATCAGTCTGAATGCAGAGGGACATGTGGTGGTGAGCAGTCAGCTGCAAGTGTCTCAAGCAGAGTGGAAAACTGGACAGGTCTTTAGCTGTCAAGTGTCTGACAAGTCTCTGAAGAAAACACTCAAGGAGAGCATCAGTGTATGTGCAGGTAAACATGCCAAACCATTAGTGTACTGCCATCTAGTGGTGAGGATGAAGAATGTGTCTGAGAAAATATATTAAAGAACCGATTGCTCCACTAGTATTTACTTAGCATAGCATGGAAGCAGTTGCTCTCTCATTGATTTGTACCATTCCCCTGAGATCCCGTCAGGACCCAGGGATTTGTTTTTCCTGGTTTACACCCGACCATATCACAAGTGAGATATGGTCTGGGAGTCACCTACTGAATATCTCGTAGCAGAGGTGTGGTTTACGATTGCCAACGGCCGTTTATTGGGCGTTACAAATGTCTATCATTTGGCGTATACGTAGCCAATAGCCAATCATGTCAGTTGTACTCGATGACGTAGTTAGAGCGACGACCGGGGAGAAGAGAAGGAAACGCCGCTATTTCCCCAATCCCCGCGAAAACAGAAGTCAAAACAAAAATACGATTAAACAATGGCACCGAACGATTACTGCCGTTTGTGTAAGATAAATATGAGAGAAGGTGGACCCGCTTCCGTTTGTCGCATAGTACGCCTCACCGTCTTTCCACCCCTTGCCGCTCTCTGATTGGCTCACCTGCTCAGGATCCCTCGCTTAGCCTTGTTGCCAGGCTGTCTTTCAGATCGCAACGATGGTACAAAGCAGCCTGGGATTTCCCAGGTTAGGATTTGTTTGCTTTCAAGGAGTAAATATTCTTATCTATTCAACAGTTATAGGTTTAGTCAATTTTTCATTCTGTAATTTATCAAGTGAGGATAAATCCAGCTGACTCAAGAAACTATCCACGGCATAATTGTTAAATGCATTAAGTTGATCATATAAGGTCTGGTAATATGTTTCAAATGCTCTTTGTACCATTAGTTTTGTTAACAAAGGAGAAATTCACTTCTGTCAACTGGACACAAGTTTTTTGATTGAATATTTTGTTATGGATTCTACCTAGACGACAGGGATTTGACAAACATCAGTTTTGTTGTTGGATCTTTTATTTTAAAAAATACTGGCATCTGACTGCTGTTTGCACAACCTCTATGCTAGAATTTTGGAGGCCTTGGAACCCTCTTCATAATATCTTCTGTGATGTTTTTCACAGAAAAATGTATCAGTTTCTTGCTGAAGTGTCCTCATTTGTTTAAAGGCCAATAACAATACAAATAGTGCATATTTGTTCTTTAAGAGTCTCATTTATACTGCAACATTTTCTTAGCTTTTCACAAGAATCCATAAACAAGACAAAAACATGAAAATATGACCAGCCTGGTAACTTACTCTCCATATTCTCCCTCAGTGGCAGCACATTTGAAGGCCTCTCCTGTGATTCTGGTGGAGCTCCCTTCGTTCCAGACCGTGATGACCTCTAACTCTGACGTGACAGCCTCCTGCTCAGTGTGCACTGTGTTTGAGGCCACAGTCTCCTGGTGGATGGGTAATACTCGTGCACAGAGTCACTCAGTGAGGCAGTACATGAACTCCAGTCATATCATCAGTGAGCTCACACTTCCCCCAAGTCAATGGAAAACACTGAGGGATGTGTCCTGCAAAGCAGAGCATGTGTGCCTCCCCACCACAAAGAAGACTGGCCATGTGACAGGTGAGAGGACTGCAGCAGGGATTCAGTCAACACAAGACAACTCTAACTCATGTTGGATATGGTTCTTTTGCAGCTCCTCCAGGCGCTCCTCCAGTGGTGTCCATCAGGAGGTCTCTGCCAGATGTGTTGAAGGGCGACAGTGCTGTGCTGGAGTGTGACATCACCAGCGTTTCCTCCACTGACCTCTATGTGACTTTTCAGTCCAATGGGGTTGATATTTCCTCTAAGGACTTTGTCCAACTCCGAAAGAGCTCTGGCCTCCATTCCATCAGCAGAAGATTTTCTGTCCCTAAAGACCACTGGAGTAAAGACAAACGTTTCAGCTGCAAAGTGAGCCATGGCTTCTCCAGCAGCGTCACCTCCAGTGCCACAGAAAGCATCTTTGGTAAGAGTCCTCTTGTGTTCGTCACCACAGCGTGTGTGCCTTTACTACTACTGATAATGAGAGGAATGGGGCTGTGTGTCTTTCCAGTGGAGCCTTCAGTCAAGCTTCTTTTGGCCCCCAGTGACGAGTCGGGAGAGCAGACGCTCTCGTGCACAGCATTGGGATTTGACCCGCACATTGAATGGCTCTCTGGGTCTCAGAGAATCTCCAGTGGATCAAATGTCTCCATCAGTCTGAATGCAGAGGGACATGTGGTGGTGAGCAGTCAGCTGCAAGTGTCTCAAGCAGAGTGGAAAACTGGACAGGTCTTTAGCTGTCAAGTGTCTGACAAGTCTCTGAAGAAAACACTCAAGGAGAGCGTCAGTGTATGTGCAGGTAATGTCAGTAATCCAAGTTGGACTGATGTGTCTAGAATAGTGTATTTACATTTTCGTTTTTCTTTCAGTCACTCCGCTGGCATCTCAGACTGTTGGTATATATGTCCAGGGGCCTCCACTGGAAGAGCTTCAGAGCGCTGCTCCCAGGTTCAACATCTCTTGCCTTCTGGTTGGGCCCTCACTGGACAGTTTCACAGTGACTTGGAAAGTAGATGAGCAGATTGAGTCTGGAGGTGTTCATACCAAGGCCCCAGTGCTTCACAGTAATGGCACTCAGACCCTACAGAGCCATCTGAGTTTGTCAGCACAGGACTGGCACACCCACAAACTAGTGACCTGTGAGGCAAAGCGTCTGTGCTCCAACTTCATCTTCAAGGAAAACACAAAGAAGAGCAGAGGTACTTTCCAAAATATTACACTTCACAAACAATTAAATGCCATTTGGGGAGAAAATAGTGTGACTCATTTGAAGTTATGTATTTACTGGATGAACCCCTAGTTCATGATGTTGATTAACTTGTATCTGATCTTCTAGCCTTGTTATTGCTTTACCAAGAAAAATACCTTCATAAACATTAAGTAATTAATAAATTATTGCATTTATATAGCGCCTTTCAAGACACCCAATGTGCTTTAAAGTTCATTATTCATTTACGCCACACTTGGTGGTAAGCTACTATTGTAGCCACAGCTGCTCTGGGGCAGACTGGCAGAAGCGAGGCTGCCAAAGATGCATTTTTACTGGAAGCGGGGTTAACGCTCCATAGATAATATCATACTGTGGAACAGTCAAGGAAACTTACTTATAGTTCCTTTAACAGATGCAGACATTATGTAATTCTTTTCAGAATTCACTTTTAACTAACCACTTTTTTTTTTTTTTATCTAGTGCAACTTCCACCAACTGTAACACTGACCTACCCCAACCCCCATGAGCTTTCCCTTTTGGATCCTGTGTTTCTGCACTGTTTTGTCTCTGGATTCTACCCCCCAGAGGTCCGCATTTTCTGGGAGAAGAACAGTATCAGGATTCCATCTTCCATTCAAACCAACGCACCAGTTTGGCAAGACAAAGATGGCGTCACATATTCTACTAGTAGTCGCCTGAATATTTCCAACACTTTAGATGACGATTCCACCTACTCTTGTGTTGTGAGGCATGAATCTTCACCGGCACCGTTCACCGTGACCATAACACATGTTTTTGGTATGACATAACACACATTCATTAAATTGGTTTGTTTTTGCTGGAATGTATATTAGAATGTTTTGCAGTATGGCATTATTTAACTTTTATTCAGTTACGTGGTGAGTTGCTAAATAGATAGAAACACATCTTACTGTAAAATGGTTAATCAGAACTACACTAAGTCTAAAACTGGACTAAACCAGATCTGAATAAGGTTTTAAACATTACTAAATGCGTCCGTGCTTAAACTGGGTCTAAATTGGGTAAAACCAGGTTCAAAAAAGGACTGAACCAGGTCTTAACTTGCACCATCCCCAGACTAAACTAAGGCTACGTCCACACATCAACGCTCCTGGATTTTTTTTTTATGCGGGTTGAAAAAAATTTTGCATCCACACACATGTCGGATCAGTAAATATTTGCGTCCAGATGAAAACGGAGCGCAGAGTGAAAACGATGTAATACATATGCCACACCAATATGTGGCGCTGTAAACAGGAAACAGCCAGAGTCACCAGAAACGCAACACTACAAAGAGCGCATGCACATAATGTCCTTTCTCTTCCGCAAACAAGCATTGCGACATCATCGTTTTCTCAAAGCTGCGTTTTGCTCATCCACACTACAACGCAACCCCGGCGTTGTCAGATTTCTCCACTATGGAACCCGTTTTTAAAAAACACAGTTTCCACCCACCAAAAACACCGGCGCCGTGTGGACGAAAGGCCAAAACGAATAAAAACTTTCCACCAAAAAACGTTGTGTGGACGGGCCCTTAGACAAACTGTATAAAGAAGTGGACTAAGTGAGTGTGACGTCACCCATAGCGTTCAGCTCCAGTCAAATGAAGCTCATGATGCTAGCAGTTATAGGGGCAAATTTGGAGCCAGGGTCTATATTATGATTATGATTATATTATGATTTTTTTTTTAACGGACAAAATGGCAGAAACAAACAGTAGGATCATGTAGAACGGGTTGATACGAATATTTTAAGACCAAAATGATAAGGCTCACAGCAGCAGGTACAGAGTGAGGGGCCACAATATTCCAGTGTCAATGGATATCAGTGAGAAGGTGCCGGAAGAGCCTGCATGCAAACTTCCTATTTGGAATGCTGCGGCTAGTGCGTTAGCTATGTCCATGTATATATACAGTCAGTTCTACTATGTTATAATGTATGGGGTTACTTTTGTCAAATTAATAAAAATAGTCATTCGTTTTTTACATTTGTTTTGATATCCACAAATTCAAATGGAATATTTGTAACTTGTTTTTTGGTCTTTATAAATAGATGTGTATTTATAAAAAAAAAAAAAAAAAAATTCATTTGCAACAAAATACATTTGTAAAACTGAAAATTCTGTTTGCATTTGTGGTTCACCGATTACACAAATTCTCAGATTTCCTCTATGACGTATTGTCAGAAAAATCACCTTCTCTGAAAACTCAAACGAACTCAGAACCACAGCCAAACATGTATTTAAATTTTACTTGCAAGGGGAGACGGACACCGAGCAGAATGTTCAGACGCATCTCTCCGCTGGGCTGTTCCTTCTTACCTCTTTTATTGATTCACAGATGGGTGGACACAAATATGTAAATTTCACACGATAAAACAATGTGACTTCTTTCCCAGAAACTCAAAACCTTGACATTTAAAGTGATAGTGCGGGTTTTTTTTATTTTTATGTGAATCTGTATGGCGTCCCCTTCAGCAGAGTCGTCCATTAACACTGACTTACCGCTGACCGTGTCCTCTGAGCCGAGTTCTGCTCCGGTTCTGTAGCTCACGAACGTAGGTCCGGTAAGTTCGCGGGGACATTTAATAAAGCTTGTTTTTCTTCTCAAAACAATACTTGTCCAACAAGTAATATATTTGCGTCACAAACAGTTGTCCGCGAAAAATTCAGCAGTCTAAATCGCTTGGTGCTATTTTCTCTCGATTCGTATCACTGCGCGCCTATTAGTATTATCAGCCTGTTCACTTGTAAACATCTTACAAGTCCATCGAGAGAGAATTGAGAGAAATTAGCGAATTAGACTGCTCAATCACTTTTTGGTCAAATATTGTTTTGAGAAGAAAAACAAGCTTTATTAAATGTTGCTGAAAGTGATGCCATACAGATTCACATCCAAAAAAAACGCTTTACTTTAATGTTGCAGGTTACAATGAAACTTCTTTCTGACTTCCTTTTCCGGATCCCGTAACCTTGAGACATAATATTATAATTTAAGTTGATCAAAACACATGAAGCAATGAAAACACTTTTACGGTTATTCTAACATGTATTTTTGAGACTCTTTTTGAGAACACAGACAGATGCACATATGTAATCATATTTAATAATCAATAAGGAATTAGCCTAGTAGACAATTCATTAATGCTACATCCTTATTGATTATTAATTATGATGTGTTGTTATGAAACTGAAATGATCACATGTTAGCATACCTCATAGCAGAGGTGTGGACTCGAGTTATGTGACTTCGACTCGAGTCAGACTTGAGTCACGAATTTGATAACTTTAGACTCGACTCGACAAAATGTACAAACACTTGCAACTCGACTTGGACTTCAATATCAATAACTCATGACTTCACTTGGACTTAGGCCTTTTGACTTGTGATGACTTGCTACGTCCAATGAAAAAAAAAACTCTAAAAGTATGTTGATAAGGACCGCACTCATTGTACTTGTGAATCTGCGAAAATGTATGCAAAGAGCATGTTTTTCACACCTGGATCCTTTCATTTTTTTCTAATGTTATTTGATATGGTGTAAAAAGGTAAAATGAATACAGATCTTGCAGACATTATATGATTTGTAGAAATTTTATTTCTTTGTAAAGGGGACTCGAAATGACTCGAAACTAAAATGCTAGGACTTTGGACTCGACTTGAGACTTGTGAGCTTTGACTTCGGACTTGACTCGGCACTTGGATACTCTTGACTCGGGACTTCACTCGGACTTGAGTGCAAAAGACTTAGACTTACTTGGGACTTGCCCAGCAATGACTTTGTCCCACCTCTGCCTCATAGTCGCTTGCTAACTTAACACCTATAACAACACTGCCCTCTAGTGGATGCCTGTGAATGTGAATCGGTTGGCTTTGTGCATCTGTCTGCGTTTGTGGATTTCTCAAAAAGAGTTTTACAAATGTATTTTTTACTTGCAATGAAAAAAAGATATATGTACAAATACCCATCTATTTGTAAAGAGCAAAAATACAAGTTACACATATTAAATTTGTATTTGTGGGTAACAAAACACATGTACAAACCAATGACTATTTGTAGATCACCCTCTGTGCATTTGTGAATATTAATGAGGCCAAAGTAACACCATAATAACGTAGTTCCCACGTCAATGTGTTAATGTGTTGTATACAGCAAATCTAGCATTGTCAAAACAATAAAAATGTTACATGGTGATCTCAAAATGTTATGTATAAGCAGTAAAATACCCTGTCTTTTATATTTAATGTGTCAAAATTAGCATTAGTTTTGAGGCAAAAAGACTTGCCTTTATAAAAACAGAAGTTTTCTCCATGGATGTCCACTCAAAACTTGATGTCCATCTTTGAGTATTGATTTACTTTAGTTCGACTTAGGAGCGGAAATAATGACGATACGATTGAGCTAGCTGGGCGCCGTTGTGAGTCAATTATGTCACCGCTGGATTACATTGTTTGAAATTCACTTAAAGGGCCTATATTACACTATTTTCTGATCTACTCTATCTTATAATGTTGTTTCCTCATCTCAAACACACCTGGCGTTGTGTTTTGTTTCATTCACACATTTTTAACACACAAACCCTGTGCATTTAGGCTGGGTTCTCCTCTCAAACAAAAAACACAATACAGGAAGTGCTCCGTGGCAGCACGGTGGCTGAGTGGCTAGCACTCATGCTTCACAGCAAGAAGGTTGGGTTGCCTGGGCCTTTCTGTGTGGAGATTGCATGTTCTCCCCGTGTCTGGGTGGGTTTCCTCCGGGCACTCCGGTTTCCCCCACCAACTCAAACATGCGCCATAGGTAAACTCCTCCAGCTTTTCTTTTTTTCTTTTCTTTTTGCACCTGACCCATTACCTTATATTCACCTGACCCATTATATTCTTGTATTCTTGTAAATTTGTTAATTTAAGTTTTCTGCTATTTAATTTTATTTTATTTTATTCTATTTTATTCCGCTCCAAGTACCGAAGCAATTTCCTAATGTTGTGAACATGTTCAAACATATGGCAATAAAACCTTTCTGATTCTGATTCTGATTCTTAGGGTCTGACCAAGCCTAAATAACAAAACAAAATTATCGGGATGGTCCCCGGGTCAAATATAGAAACAACTCCTCCTGTGCGAGATCAATAAAGGTCAATCTTCTAATCCATGACCACTGTAAGGCGCTTTGTGCTACAATTTTGTGTGAAAAGCGCTTTATAAATATTGTTTGATTTGATTTGATTTAAACCACATACACCTTCACGAGAATCATTTGGATAATTTCAGACCTGCAATTACCTCTCTACTGAACAAAAGTTAAAAGGTACCTTTATGACATCACAAGGTTGAAATAAACCAGGATTACATGTGTGAGTGAAACAAAACACAACTCTGGGTGTTTTTGAGGAGGTAACAACATATAACAATGTTTAAAGCTCACATGAATCCATTTTGTGTCATATAGGATGTTTAATACTTTAATTTTTAACAGTTTTTCATGTTCTTATCCCGTAGCATCAGTTATTCCCACCAAGCCTTCCGCTGTGTTGCTACGTGGTGAGGATGAACTCGTTTGCCTGGTGAGCGGCTTCAGTCCAGCGCACGTAAACATCTCCTGGTTTCTGGATAACTCCACTCAGCTCCAGGACTACAACACCAGCGAGGTTCTCCAGGGCCCGGACAGAAAATTCAGCATCCAAAGTCGCCTCCGTTTGACCCCCACAGACGTGCTGCCAGGGGCCCGCCACACCTGCAGAGTCACTCATGCCACTGCGACCATTACAGATGTTCATGTCATGCAGAAAGGTGATACAGGGCTTATTTTATGCACGTTTAAATTATGCAGAACGGATTTTTTTTTTTTTTTTTTTAGCTTTCTACCATGTTATAACGTTCTCTCATCAAAAACCTGCCTGAAGAGGTTTTAGCTGTCATCCATGCATGTTTCGGTCATTTAGCGATCTCTCTTCAGCCATATTTGGACCCTCTTTATGATTAGCTGTAAGATTTGTCCAACACTCCGCTCACAAGCCGATGTTTTCCATGCTCCCACACATAGACTGTATACAGCTCTGGGAAAAAAATAAGAGACCACTGCAAAATGAGTAGTTTTTCTGATTTTACTACTTATAGGTATGTGTTTGGGCAAAAAAGGAACATTTTTGTTTTGAGTCTATAAACTACTTGACAACATTTCCCCCAAATTCCAAACAAAAATAATATCATTTAGAGCATTTATTTGCAGAAAATGACAAATGGTCAAAATAACAAAAAAGATACATGTTTTCAGACCTCAAACAATGCAAAGAAACAAGATCAAATTCATTTAAAACAACATAATACTAATGTTTACACTTAAGAAGAGTTCAGAAATCAATATTTGGTGCAATAACCCTTATTTTTAACTCACAGCTTTCATGTGTCTTGGCATGCTCTCCACAAGTCTTTCACATTGTTCTTGGGTGACTTTATTCCACTCCCTGGTGCAAGAACTGAAGTAGCTCAGCTTTGTGTTTGTGTTGGAGTTCAAACAGACGCTGGAATGGAATGGCTGTAATACATGTAGAGATGCTGATTTCAGAAAAAAAAATGCAGTGGTCTCTTATTTTTTCCCAGAGCTGTATATAAATGGACATAGCTAACCCGCTAGCCACTGTTTTCCAAATAGGAAGTGTCCATGAGGGCACTTCCGGCTCCATCTGCAGTGAGCCTCGTCATTTGGCTCTTAAAATGTTCGTAAAATGTTCACCCTACATGATCCTGATGTTTTTATTTCACTATTTTTGTCTATAAATAAATTCCTGTTTCTAATATGGGTGACGTCACACTCCCTTCGTCCACTTCTTTATACCGTCTCTTCGGGTCTCTCACGACAATTCTCCTATAAATAACATGATTCAAAACAATAAAACAATACACTACAGCGTTACAAGTCTGAGTGCGATGTGCTGTAATTTAATTAGCCGAAGGCGAGTTTCAATTGTATAACGGGTGCTCTTTTGATCCAAGTAAAATTTATGAAACATGTTAATAATACATTGTTTTCAGCAAATATAGCATTTTCAAACAGTAAAAGGTAACATGGTGATCTAAATATGTTATGTGTTAGCAGTTAATACCCCATAAGTAAAATACTCCCTCTTTAAGTGGACAGACATGCAAAATCAACTTTTATGAGAGAGTTATAAAATTCCCTATTCCCTAATAATCCTTCATTTGAGACATGAGAGCTAAAGAAAATCTGTCTGCTCCTTATGTTTTTATTTATTTATTTGTTTTTTAACGATACCGGGTCATGTACACTGTCAATCAAATTTAAACATTTTTATTTTAGGTTTTTTTTTTTGGTACATTTGACGTACATAACAGATAATACTCCCTACAACTGTACAACCACTCACCCTTATGTAACAGATCATCATATTATCTTTGTACTATCTTTTATTCCTACATTTTACTCGTTGTTCTTGTGATATATTGTGATGTGTGAGTCATTTCCCTCGTGGATCAATAAGGTTTGTTTAAGTCTAAGTTTATATTGCTGTGTTTGAGCAGAAAACGTAGAGGATTGTAACTTCCTGGACTACCTCCTGCACACGGACTTGGAGCAGGACCCTGGGGTGGGAGAGCCTGGTACATGGCCTGTGTGTTTTTGTTGTGTTTCCTCCTGTCTGCCCCCCCCCCGCTCTACGGTGTGGGGGCCACTCTCGTCAAGGTGAGATTATAAACTGTAAAAACACTTTCCTAATGATGAGATAAAGCTATTGTTGCCATAACGATGACCATTTAAAGTGCCTATGACAGGTTAGACTACTCATTTGACTAAAACACAGTTGAGATCAATATATTTAAGATTTTTTTTCCCAATTTGGCCATTTTTTAGGTTTAAAATTTGACTTCCTGGTTGGAAATCGTGACATCACACTTGGGAATTCCATAACATTTACCTAACAAAACTCAAATCTACACTGAAATTATTATCTGATGCATACAAATATAAGAAAACGCCTTTATTTTGTTTGTTTTGAATTAATGTTTTAAAAACTCTTGTGTAAATTGGACTGAACTTTTGGATAGATTTCTCCCTAGTGTGACATCATCAGTGTTTTGAACCTCCTGTTCCTCTACTTCCTGTAATTTTCAGCTTTTCTCCACAATTTGCTCCTTGATTTGTGTAAAACTATCATTTATTATCCCACCTAATTAAGTCAAAACTCTGTGATATGAACTTTAAAGCAAACTTTTTAACTCACCCTTATGTAACAGATAATACTCCCTACTCCCTTTTTTTCAGACTAAATGAAGAAGAACTACAGGAAACACTTCTGAAGTCAAGATGGATTTCAATTTCATGTTATGATTTTTTTGTCTTACCATTACTGTGACTTGGGTTTCTATAAAATACAAACAATAAATCTGCTGTAGATTTGACTTTTGAGTCGAGTGGTTGATTTAATTGTTCATGATAATTCCGAGTATTCTGAGTTCCAAAAACATAAAAAGATCTTAAATCTTTCAAAATGTTGTGTTAACAAAGATGCTAAAGTATGCATAATTGTACTCTGGTTAAGTTATTACATGAAATTGACTCCTGTGAGCTTTTAGTCATGTTATAAAGCTGTTGCCTCAAGTGGAGGAGTTCAAGTATCTCGGGGTCTTGTTCACGAGTGAGGGGAGGATGGAGCGTGAGATTGACAGGCGGATCAGTGCAGCGTCGGCAGTGATGCAGTCGCTGTACCAGACCGTTGTGGTGAACAGGGAGCTGACTGAAACCAAACAGGTAACGACCGAAAGGGACCGAGATCGCGGATACAAGCGGCCGAAATGAGTTTCCTCCGCAGAGTGGCTGGGCGCTTCCTTAGAGATAGGGCGAGGGAGTTCAGTCACACGGGAGGAGCTCAGAGGTAGAGCCGCTGCTCCTCCACGTCGAGAGGAGCAGCTGAGGTGGAGCTCGGGCATCTGTTCCGGATGCCTCCTGGATGCTCTCTCTTGGGAGGTGATCCGAGCATGTCACAGCCTGGAGGAGGCCCCAGGGAAGACCCAGGACAGGACTATGGAGGAGGGACAATGTCTCTCGATTGGCCTGGGAACGCCTTGGGGTCCCCCCGGAGGAGCTGGAAGAAGTGTCCGTGGGTGAAGGGGAAGTCTGGGAGTCCCTGCTTAGACTGTTGATCCCATGACCTGGCCCCGGATAAGTGGAAGAAAATGGATGGATGGATAAAACTGTTACCCCCTCAAAAACATACCTGGAGTTGTGCACATGCTTTACAATCCTTTATTATTCTTTTTACACTTAAAACGCTCTGTTCCACCTTGTGATGTCATGAAGCGGTAGTTTTTCAAGTAAACCTCTGGTATGTTTGATGTGCGAAAAACCACATAATAACACGGCTAAAAGCTCAGACGAGTGAATTTTGTGTAATATAGGAACTTTAAAATATGCTGAAATAAATAAACCCAACTAAATATAAGTGAGTATTGATAACTCAACATTATTCATCTCCAAATTGAAAACAAAGCAAAGGTTATTTCAGGTCAGTCCCTTTTCGTAAGTGCCATTTTGTCATTTATCCACTAAGGGGCGACGTTGCTCTTCCAAACCCACTTTAACGCCTCACTGTTGTTGAAGATTGAGACAATGTTGATGTCAGTGACAACCAACAAACAAACAAAATGAACCTACACACTTTTAGTCCTAATCTATCTATACTGATCTATATAACATTGTTCTACATTTCCATACCTTCAGTTCCTTATGGGTTTTTTCCAAGTCTTCCACATCTGGGAGGGCTGCTCATGACTTGTTACCATTGGCTACCTCTGGAGTGATGTGCCAGCCTGAGCCTCCATTGGCCGGTGCCCGCTGGTTGTCTGCCCCAAAAGAGTGACGCCGTTGTTGCTGGGATGTGGTCTCCATGCCAGCCTGCCCGTGGTGTGCCAACCAAGGGGGCCGGCGAGGGGGAGCTCAGCAACCTATGTGTCCGAGTAACTGTATCTTACTCTACAAAAACTCAAACCTTGCCAAGTTGAAATGACTTGGATTAAGAACATGTTATATTGATTTGCGTTTATTTCACATTTCAAGTCAAATTATCTGTAAAAAAAGTCTTATACAGCTCTGGAAAAAAAAGCAAGAGATCACTGCAAAATGATCAGTTTTTCTGATTTTACTACTTATAGGTATGTGCTTTGGGCAAAAGGAACATTTTTGTTTGAGTTTATAAACTACTGACAACATTTCCCCCAAATTCCAAAATAAAAATATTATCGTTTAGAGCATTTATTTGCAGAAAATGACAAATGGTCAAAATAACAAAAAAGATACATGTTTTCAGAGCTCAAACAATGCAAAGAAACAAGATCAAATTCATTTTAAAGCAACATAATACTAATGTTTACACTTAAGAAGAGTTCAGAAATCAGTATTTGGTGCAATAACCCTTATTTTTAATCACAGCTTTCATGTGTCTTGGCATCTCCACAAGTCTTTCACATTGTTCTTGGGTCCGAGTTTAGACCTGGTTTAGTCCTAGTTTAGTCCTGGTTTAGTCCTAGGTTTAGTCCCATTTTTAACCTGGTTTAGTCCTGGTCCAGATCTGGTT
>JAVJIX010000259.1:0-37500 GCA_036785185.1 Paratrypauchen microcephalus
GCGGATCTCAACGTAAACGGCGTGAAGTGGCCACTCATCACCTGTCTGCTCCTGCCGGCTCCTGTCTGCTCCTGCCTGCGAGTTTTATTTGCGATTAAAGGAAAAGTAACGTTTTTACAATCTGGACATCATTTCGGTGATAAAACAACGTCATTTACTCACCCATTGTATTTTGGTGTCATTTGGAGCATTTCCGGAGATTTTGTAGTTTAGCGATATCCGTTTAACGTGAGTTCATAGTCATAGTTTGCTTTATTGTAGAAAAACAATCATGTACATTTACATAGAGTGAGTTTGAAATTTCGTTTCCCCACTAACCAGGCACGACAGTGATAGAGTGGCTAGGGGAGGGGCCACTGCGCATGCGCGCGCCGCCGACTGGGAGATGCAGAGTAGAAAGGATGCAATACAATCAGTGACAATTTAACAACATGTAATGAAAACAGAAAAACAGTTGCATAGGTAACAGGTATGGTGATCTTTTTCTTTGGCAACAGAAGGAAGGGTGGGGGGGGGATCAGATTGGAACTCAGTGAAATTGATTGAAACTGAGAGCAGAGATCAGACCTTTCTAAAAAGACAGGGAACATTTTGTCAGGGCGTACGGTTGCGGTCACCAAATAACACAAACTTTATCACTTTGAAATGACAAAAGTTCAGTGTGTTAGTCTACACTTTAGTTTGAGTCAAAAGTGGCCTGTAATCCGAGATCCAGCCATGGTTCTGCTAACGAGACCCACACTCCACCCCCACTGCAGATCTAATAGGCCCACCTAACTAACACAAACTGTAAACAAGTAGGTGTGGAAGTCTCAGAGTCATTTCATTGTAGTTAGCGCCCCCGTCAGGCAGATATAGGCAGTGTCCACCAGCGTCTGACCAGAACTGAAGAAGCAGCAAAATGTATTCGACCAAATAAACTTTTGTCCAGTTGACTAATTGAATTTCTCCTTTTGCCGTGGATTCTACCTGGACGACTGAGGGACAGTAAAAGTTAAATGTCATGTATGTCTATGTTGCAAAAAAAAAAAAAAAAAACGCTCATTATGCTAAAGAGGGGGTGGGATTAAATAAGTTTTCTTCTTCCCACTCCTTTTTTGGGCAAATGTTTTGTTTTTGTTTGTTTTTTATTATGTCTTTCTGTTTATTGTTATTTCTGTTATTGCACTTTTAAAGGGATAGTGCGGGGTTTTTTTTGTTTTGTTTTGTTTTATGTGAATCTGTATGGGTTCACTGGCTTACCGCTCACCGCGTCGTCTGAGCCCGGCAGATGTCGCCATACCACATCCGCCGTAAACATCCGCTTACAAGTGAGCAGGCTAATAATAGCTAATCTTCGCGCAGTGATACGAATCAAGAGAAAATAGCACCATGCGAATTACGCTGCTGAATTTTTCGCAAATATGATGCAAATATATCACTTTTGGGACAAATGTTGTTTTGAGAAGAAAAACAAGCTTTATTAAATGTCCCCGCGAACTTACCGGACCTACGTTCCTAAACCGGAGCAGAACCCAGGTCAGACGACGCGGTGAGCGGTAAGCCAGTGTTAAAGGTACAGTGTGTAGGATTCGTGGCGCATAGGTGGTGTAGGTACCATGCACTTCCTCTTTTGGCTACGGCAGACCTCGTGGGTCACCCGGGCGCGCCGTAACGTGGACAGCTCGCGTACCAGCGCGCACCCGGCGCTGTGTGAGCTCTCGCCGACAACTACGGTATAAATAAAACGCGGTCCCGTTTTTCTTTTCGCATGAAAACACACATTCCCGATCGTGTACAGTCTCCTCTTTTTGACTATGCAATTCATTTCCCGGCACAACAATCACTCCCTGAGCACATGGGGCTTTTATACGGAAAAGCACAAAACGAGGTTTGTTACTTAGCTTACCTTTGAAGGCCTTGCACAGGTCAAACTCTGTATTTCACCATAAACTTGGCCTCAATCTGTCCGTAAGGATCCAGCGAATAAAATCCAGTAAAACAATTTAGTCCAAAACACGTGTTAGATCCATTACGAGTCTGATCCGGCAGGATGCTTGTGTTGTTTACCCAAAACCACGAGCCTTGCCGAAGGCGAAGGCGGAGCCCAAATGTCCTTCTGCGGCTCTCGTATTCAAAATGGCTGCCTCTGCATGGGGAAGATCCCCCTTTTATGTGACTATATCTAAGTCCAAAAGAATACTTTGATTTCATGATGGAAGTGAAAAGGCTTGGAAAACAATGTATTTTTGAATGGGTATCTTCAATTTCGGTAAACGACACTATTAGAGGGGAACCCATACAGATTAACATAAATAAATAAAAAACACTACAGAGAGAATGTAACTTGTTTACTTGCCCAAACTTAATAAATTAAAAAAAAAAAATTAACTAAGTTTAAAGAAAAGGTTAAAAAAAAAAAAAAGGAGCTGTTTGCTTTAAAAATACAGCTTCATGACATCATCAGGTGAAACAGAGCATTTTGAGCTTTGGAGATGTAACAGACTAAAAATAAAGAGTTACTCAAACATGTGAAGGAAAGAAAACACAACTCCAGGTCTGTTTTTGAGAATTTAAAACACAACTTACGAGTTATAACATGATTAAAAGCTCACAAGAATCCATTTTGCGTAATGTAGGACTTTAAATTCCAGCGTATCTAACAATTTTCCGTTTTTTTTCTATCTTGGACCTCTTCTGAGCGAGTGAAGGATGGCGCCGCCTCGTTCCAAAGTGTCGGAATAAGTTATCTCCGCGGATACCTGTCTGCCCAGCATTAGCATTAGCACACCATGTATAATCATTAGCCGTGCCGTTAGCCGCTAATAGCACTTGGCAGAGGCTAGCGCGCTCGACCGTCCGACGGCGGCGGAGGGTTTGATGGAGGCGGTTGTCATGGCGATGTCGGGGCGGAGCAGAGCCTGGCGAGTCCATCAAACGCAGACAGACCGAGGTCAAAAGTCTCATCGAGAGTCGTAAACTTCAACTCCAGAGCGGCGAGATGGCGAAACGACGACAATGTATGATCCTCTTTATGCTCGGCGAGGATTAGTCAAGTCCTGATTTAGTCCTGGTTTAGTCCTGATGTAGTCCTGGTTTAGTCTTAGTTTAGTCCTGGTTTAGTCTTAGTTTAGTCCTGGTTTAGACCTGATGTAGTCCTGGTTTAGTCTTAGTTTAGTCCTGGTTTAGTCTTAGTTTAGTCCTGGTTTAGACCTGATGTAGTCCTGGTTTAGTCTTAGTTTAGTCTTGGTTTAGACCTGATGTAGTCCTGGTTTAGTCTTAGTTTAGTCCTGGTTTAGACCTGATGTAGTCCTGGTTTAGTCTTAGTTTAGTCCTGGTTTAGACCTGATGTAGTCTTGCTTTAGTCTTAGTTTAGTCCTTGTTTAGACCTGATGTAGTCCTGGTGTAGTCTTAGTTTAGTCCTGGTTTAGATCTGATGTAGTCCTGGTTTAGTCGTAGTTTAGTCCTGGTTTAGACCTGATGTAGTCCTGGTGTAGTCTTAGTTTAGTCCTGGTTTAGACCTGATGTAGTCCTGGTGTAGTCTTAGTTTAGTCCTGGTTTAGACCTGATCTAGTCCTGGTTTAGTCTTAGTTTAGTCATGGTTTAGACCTGATGTAGTCCTGACTTAGTCTTAGTTTAGTCCTGGTTTAGACCTGATGTAGTCCTGGTTTAGTCTTAGTTTAGTCCTGGTTTAGATCTGATCTAGTCCTGGTTTAGTCTTAGTTTAGTCCTGGTTTAGACCTGATCTAGTCCTGGTTTAGTCTTTGTTTAGTCCTGGTTTAGACCTGATGTAGTCCTGGTGTAGTCTTAGTTTAGTCCTGGTTTAGACCTGATGTAGTCCTGGTTTAGTCTTAGTTTAGTCCTGGTTTAGACCTGATGTAGTCCTGGTTTAGACCTGATGTAGTCCTGGTTTAGTCTTAGTTTAGTCCTGGTTTAGACCTGATCTAGTCCTGGTTTAGTCTTAGTTTAGTCCTGGTTTAGACCTGATGTAGTCCTGGTGTAGTCTTAGTTTAGTCCTGGTTTAGACCTGATGTAGTCCTGGTTTAGTCGTAGTTTAGTCCTGGTTTAACTTGTATTCATTTGCCTTTATTGTGGTCTGTACCTGTTCACAATGTTTTTTTGTTTTTTTCCCACAAATGCCAGTGAGATTTCCGTGAAACACCCACATAATCCGCTCTTCTCCTCAGAGTCCAACCTTTAGTTTTATTTCTGTTGGCAATCGCCACGGCAACGCTCCTGTGCTGAAACAACAAACCGGAGAGGAGAAAGTGAGAAGGGAAACTGTTTTACAAGCAATCACGCCGACCGCATTTACACCGAACCCAGACTGTACAAACAAACCCGGACTCGGCCAATCAGGACTAAAGTAAACCAAATAAACACGGACGGAGGGCCTGCCTGAGCGAGCGGCGCGGCGAGCAGGCGAAACGGTGGAAGGATACGCGCGATTACAGAGCGGGTGTAAAAACGAAGCGGAACTAAACACAGGAGTTTTAAATGCGGTTTGAAATCACCGGTGGTCCGAAAATAAACGAATTAGGGAGCGAAAAGTGACCGACTGACGAGTAAAGTAGTGCTTTAAAGGAGCTGTACCTGATTTTGACCGTCTTAAACGTGAAAAACAGAGCTAATCGTGGTTCTTTTTAAACAATTTGCAGTGCTCCAAAGTATTCCCTCACTTGCCTTTTGCATTCAGAGCATCCTAATATTTGCTGTCAGTGTAAACGGCAACTAGCATGCTAACAGTGCACTTCCTGATAGCTGAAAAACAGAGCTAGTTAGCATCCTACTTGCTCGCAACGATGAGTTTATAAGAGCTTTTCACAACTATCAGAGACCAGAGCAGAGTTTACTGTAACAGAAAAGTTAGCAAGAATTAGCGTAAGTGTTGTTCCGATACCATTTTTTGGGGTCCGATCTGATACCAATATTTGGCCTTAGTGTACTCACCGATACCAATACCAGTCCATTTTAAAACGTGAAAGACAGAGCTAGGTTTTTCTAAACAGTTTGCAGTGGTCCAAAGTTATTCCTCACTTACCTTATGCATTTAGAGCATCCTAATATTTGCTTTCAATGTAAGCCTAATGACAACTAGCATGCTAACCGTGCACTTCCTGATAACTGAAAAACAGAGCTGGGTAGCTTCCTAATTACTCACCACAATGAGTTTGTAAGAGATTTTCACAACTTTCAGAGACCAGAGTGGAGCTTACAATAACAGTAAAGTTAGCAACAATTAGCATTTTCGGGGAAGGGGGGGGGGCGATCCAATACCGATACTTAGCCTTGGTGTACTTGCCGATACCGATACCCGTCCGTTTTAAAAAGTGACAAACAGCTACAGTAGTTCTATCTAAACAGTTTGCAGTGGCTCAAAGTTATTCCTCACTTACCTTATACATTCAGAGCGTCCGGATATTTGCTGTCAATGTAATAATAATTCCTTGGATTTATATAGCGCCTTTCATGACACCCAAAGCGCTTTACAGTTCATTGTTCATTCACTCCACACTTGGTGGTGGTAAGATACTTTCTGTAGCCACAGCTGCCCTGGGGCAGACTGACGGAAGCGAGACTGCCAATCTGCGCCATCGGCCCCTCCGACCACCCCCAACACTCACACACACACCGCTTTCATACTAGGCAAATGTGGGTAAAGTGTCTTGCCTAAGGACACAGCAACAGTTTTTTTTTGCAACTGGCGCCCCACTGTGGCACCTGGAATTCCCAGCGGTCTCCCATCCAAGTACTAACCAGCCCTGCCTTGCTTAGCTTCTGAGATCTGACGGGATCAGGCTTTGACAGGCAGGTATGGCCACAATGTAAACCTAATGGCAACTAGCATGTTAACAGTGCACATCCTGATAGCTGAACAACAGAGCTAGTTAGCGTTCTAATTACTCACTTAATTACTCTGTAAGAGATTTTCACAACTTTCAGAGACCAGAGGGGAGTTAGCAGTGACAGTAAAGACACAAACAATTAGCATTAATGTTGTTCCGATACCATTTTTTGGGATCCGATCCAATACCGATACTTGGCCTAGGTGTACTCGTCGATACCAATACCAGTCCATTTTAAAACGTGAAAAACAGAGCGAGTTCTTTCTAAAGAGTTTGCAGTGGTCCAAAGTTATTCCTCACTTACCTTATGCATTTAGAGCAGTGCTTCTCAAATAGTGGGGCGGGCCCCCCTGGGGGGGCGTGGCGTGATGCCAGGGGGGGCGCGTATGACCCTGGGAAACATGTTTTTTTGCTGTACTGTACTAGAACTAAGTGTAATTGCACATCAACAACAGTAGTTGGCAGTGGCGTTCTCACATGCGATTTACGCACAGTCTCACCATTAACAGAACATCCTCTGTCACAGAAAAAACACGTATATTCCACTGAGTCGTGTCCTTTAGTCCGACAGAAGCTGACGCATCAGTGGCACAAGGAGAGAGCGGTTTATTTTCAGTGCTTTTAGCTTATGCAAATGAGGTGGTTTTAAGTTTCATTTCTGTAAAACGTAAACAAATGTGCGCAAAGCTGCATTAAAAACACATTAATATTTGAGTCCTCAGTGCAGTCTTTGTTGTAAGTTTCTTTCTTTTTTTTGTTTATAATGTTAATAAAAGGATACAATGGTGTTCTAATAACAATTTTCTAGACAAATAATACTATTTATAGTCGCGCGCAGGAAGGGGGGCGTGAAATATTTTCTTCTTCCTGGGGGGGCGTCACAGAAAATAATTGAGAAGCACTGATTTAGAGCGTCCTAATATTTGCTTTCAATGTAAACCTAATAACTAGCATGCTAACAGCACAGTTCCTGATAGCTGAAAAATAGAGCTGGATAGCGTCCTAATTACTCACCACGATGAGTTTATAAGAGATTTTCACAACTTTCAGAGACCAGAGTGGAGCTTACAATAACAGTAAAGTTACAGTTAGCATTAGTGTTGTTCCGATATCATTTTTGGGATCCGATCCAATACCGATACTTAGCGTTGGTGTACTCGTCGATACCGATACCAGTCCTTCTAAAATGTGAAAAGCAGAGCTAGTTCTGGAATGTTCCACAGTGTGGAATTAAACACATCTACCTTACCTTTCCTAAATTACCAGGACTACATCAAGTCTAAACCAGGACTACATCAAGTCTAAACCAGGACTACATCAGGTCTAAACCAGGACTACATCAGGTCTAAACCAGGACTACATCAAGTCTAAACCAGGACTACATCAGGTCTAAACCAGGACTACATCAAGTCTAAACCAGGACTACATCAAGTCTAAACCAGGACTACATCAGGTCTAAACCAGGACTACATCAAGTCTAAACCAGGACTACATCAGGTCTAAACCAGGACTACATCAGGTCTAAACCAGGACTACATCAGGTCTAAACCAGGACTAAACTAAGACTAAACCAGGACAACATCAGGTCTAAACCAGGACTACATCAGGTCTAAACCAGGACTACATCAGGCCTAAACCAGGCCTAAACTAAGACTAAACCAGGACAACATCAGGTCTAAACCAGGACTACATCAGGTCTAAACCAGGACTACATCAGGTCTAAACCAGGACTACATCAGGTCTAAACCAGGACTAAACTAAGACTAAACCAGGACAACATCAGGTCTAAACCAGGACTACATCAGGTCTAAACCAGGACAACATCAGGTCTAAACCAGGACTACATCAGGTCTAAACCAGGACTACATCAGGTCTAAACCAGGCCTAAACTAAGACTAAACCAGGACAACATCAGGTCTAAACCAGGACTACATCAGGTCTAAACCAGGATTACATCAGGTCTAAACCAGGCCTAAACTAAGACTAAACCAGGACAACATCAGGTCTAAACCAGGACTAAACTAAGACTAAACCAGGACAACATCAGGTCTAAACCAGGACTACATCAGGTCTAAACCAGGACTAAACTAAGACTAAACCAGGACTACATCAGGTCTAAACCAGGACTACATCAGGTCTAAACCAGGACTAAACTAAGACTAAGTCAGGACTACATCAGGTCTAAACCAGGACTAAACTAAAACTAAACCAGGACTACATCAGGTCTAAACCAGGAGAGGAGGGAGGAGGGAAGGAGGGAAGGAGGGAAGGAGGGAGGAGGAAAGGACAGAAGGAGGGAGGAGGAAAGGAGGGAGGAGGGAAGGAGGGGGGAGGGAAGGAGGAAAGGGGGGAAGGAGTTAGGAGGGAAGGAGGGAAGGAGGGAGGAGGATTGAAATGTGAAGTGAACCCAGTGAAGCTGCTGCTTCTAATGAACCGAAAGAAAAGAGCAAAGACACAAGAGTGTGAAAAAGAAAGTCCAATTATCAGAGACACCGAGAGAGGGATGAGAGGAGAGGAGGAGAGGAGAGAGGGAGGAGAGGAGAGAGAGAGGAGAGGAGGAGAGGGAGGAGGGGAGGAGAGAGGGATGACGGAGGAGAGGAGAAAGGGAGAAGAGGAGGAGAGAGGGAGGAGGAAGGAAAGGAGAGAGAGGGAGGAGGGGAGGAGAGAGGGATGAGGGAGGAGAGGAGAGAGAGAGGAGAGGAGGAGGAGAGGAGAGAGGGATGAGGAGGAGAGAGGGAGGAGAGGAGAGAGGGATAAGAGGAGGAGAGGAGAGAGGGATGAGGGAGGAGAAAAGAGAGGGAGGAGGGAGGAGAGGAGGAGAGAGGGATGAGGGAGGAGAGGAGAAGAGAGGGAGGAGAGAGGAGAGGGAGGCATGAGAGAGGGAGGAGAAGAGAGAGAGATGAGAGGGAGGAGAGAAGAGAGGGATGGAGGAGAGGGGGTGAAGACAAGAAAAGGAGAGAGGGGGAGGATGAGAGAGGAAAAGAGGAGGAGAGAGACGATCCTCTGGTCTAAGAGAGAAGAAAGAGGAGGACAGGAGAGAGGGAGAGGAGGAGGATGGAGGGATAGAGAGAGAGAGAGAGAGAGTGCTGATTGGTCAATAGCGGAGAGGGTCAGGAGTGAGATGAAGGAGAGAGAGTGGGTTAGAGAAAAGAAAGTGAAAAAAGAGGAAGACGCTAAAAGAATGAGAGAAGAGAGAGAAAGAGAGAGTGATAGAGTAGGAGAGAAAACGAGAGGAAGAGAGGAGGACAGTTACAGGTGATTCGTCGGTGCCGTAAATTCCTCCTCCGTCTAACGAGGCGCAGCAGATAATTAAGAAGTCGTGCGGCGACTCATCAGCCACTTCCTCAAACCTGAAATATGGACTGACCTTTACTTCAGGAGGAAGTCCTGAAACCAGGAGACCGAGTGACCAGCAAATAAATGTTACTTATGGACAAGAACAGGTTATATTCTACAATAACGCCATTTACATCTGCAAAACCTTTGTTCAGCTTCAGTTCAAAACACGGCGTAATGTGTAAAAATAAAATAATGTCGCTCTGTCATTTCATGTGGCCTCCGCATAGACTCAGAACATTCTGGAAGAAACAAAACACTTCCCTCAGGTGGAGGAAGTGTCCGGGGTGAAGGAAGTCTGGGAGTCCCTGTTTAGACTGTTGCCCCGGATACGCTTCTGTCTTCCACTCCTCTACACCTGTCCTCCTCTTTTTCTTTCTCCTTCTCTTTTCTCTCTCTCCCTTTGCTCCTGTCTTCCACTCCTCTCTCCCTCTGTCTTTCTCTCTCTCCCTCTGCTTGTATCCTCTCTCTCTCTCCTCCTGTCCTCTTTTTCTCTCTCTTTCTCTCTCTCTCCTCCTGCCCCCCTCTCTCTCTCTCTCTCTTGCTCTCTCTCTCCTCCTGTCCTCTCTCTTTCTCTCTCTCTCTCTTTCTCTCTTTCTCTCTCTCTCCTCCTGTCCTCTCTCTCTCTTTCTCCTCCTGTCATCTTTCTCCCTCTCTCTCCCTCCTGTCTCTCTCTCTCCCTCTCTCTCTCTCTCCTCCTGTCCTCTCTTTCTCTCTCTCTTTCTCTCTCTTTCTCCTCCTGTCCTCTCTCCCTCTCTCTCCCCCTCTCTCTCTCTTCCTCTCTTCCCTCCTGTCCTCTCTCTCTCTCCTCCCTGTCCTCTCTCTCTCTCTCTCCTCCTGTCCTCTCTCTCTCCTCCTGTCCTCTCTTTCTCTCTCTCTCTCCTCCTGTCCTCTTTTTCTCTCTCTTTCTCTCTCTCTCCTCCTGCCCCCCTCTCTCTCTCTCTCTCTTGCTCTCTCTCTCTCTCCTGTCCTCTCTCTTTCTCTCTCTCTCTCTCTTTCTCTCTTTCTCTCTCTCTCCTCCCTGTCCTCTCTCTCTCTTTCTCCTCCTGTCATCTTTCTCCCTCTCTCTCCTCCTGTCTCTCTCTCTCCCTCTCTCTCTCTCTCCTCCCTGTCCTCTCTTTCTCTCTCTTTCTCTCTCTTTCTCCTCCCTGTCCTCTCTCCCTCTCTCTCCCCCTCTCTCTCTCTTCCTCTCTTCCCTCCCTGTCCTCTCTCTCTCTCTCCTCCTGTCCTCTCTTTCTCTCTCTCTCTCCTCCTGTCCTCTCTCTCTCTCTCCTGTCCTCTCTTTCTCTCTCTCTCTCTCCTCCTGTCCTCTCTCTCTCTCCCTCTCTCTCTCTCTTCCTCTCTTCCCTCCTGTCCTCTCTCTCTCTCTCTCTCTCTTTCTCTCCTTCTGTCCTCTCTCTCTCTCTCTCTCTGTCCTCCTCTCTCTCTCTCACACTCTCTCTCTCCTCCTCTCCTCTCTCTTTCTCTTTCTCTCTCTTTCTCTCTCTCTCTCTCCTCCTGTCCTCTTTCTCTCTCTCTTTCTCTCTCTCTCTCTCTCTCCTCCTGTCCTCTCTCTTTCTCTCTCTCTCTCTTTCTCTCTCTCTTTCTCTCTCTCTTTCTCTCTCTCTCTCCTCCTGTCCTCTCTCTTTCTCTCTCTCTCTCTTTCTCTCTCTCTTTCTCTCTCTCTCCCTCCTGTCCTCTCTCTCTCTCTCTCTTCCTCTCTTCCCTCCCTGTCCTCTCTCTCTCTGTCTCTCTCTCTCTCTCTCTCTCCTCCTGTCCTCTCTCTCTCTCTCTCTCTCTCTCTCTCTCTCCTCCTGTCTTCCTCTCTGTATAATTTGACTCCGTCTTCCTGACAGTTCATCGATACCAAACCGACCTTAACTTTCCTCTCTTTTTTTTCCTCTTCTCCTCTTTCCTCTCCTCTCTCCTCTCCTCTTTCCTCTCCTCTCTCCTCTCCTCTTTCCTCTCCTCTTTCGCTCTCCTCGTTGCCGTGCGTCTGTCCCATTACGAGGCGACCGTGGGCGGTAAACAAAACCACCTTAATTGGTAAAAGTTTTGGTTTTAAACCGCGACGGGGCCGAGGTCTTCACCGGGCCCGACGGGAGGCAGAGGCGGGGGGTCGCGCAAATTAGCCTAGCTTGACTGCGCTAGCTTCCCTGGCCTTAATCATTATGGGAGCGCGTGCTGAGGCTAAGCTAGCGCCCAGGTTAGCGCCATTTAGGTGTTTTTATATCAACTTTGTACTTTCAGCCACAAACGATTTTACTTTTAATGACAGAAAATGATCCACCTGCAGCCGTGTTTGTCCACTGTGGCACGATGGATCGCAATATTTAAAAAAACTGAAACAATCTTAGCAAAGCTCCAAAAGGCAAAGCTCTGGATTTACCGTCGATCTACGTTCCTCCCGTCACCTATGGTCATGAGCTCTGGGTAATGACCGAAAGGACGAGATCGCCGATACAAGCGGCCGAGTGGCTGGACGAACCCTTAGAGATAGAGAGTGAGGAGTAGACCTGGTTTAGACCTGGTTTAGACCTGGTTTAGACCTGGTTTATTCCATGTTCAGCCCATGTTTAGTCCCAGTTTAGTCCCGGTTTAGTCCTGGTTTAGTCCCAGTTTAGACCTGGTTTAGTCTTGGTTTAGTCCTGGTTTAGACCTGGTTTAGTCCCAGTTTAGTCCCGGTTTAGTCCTGGTTTAGTCCCAGTTTAGACCTGGTTTAGTACTGGTTTAATCCCGGTTTAGTCCCAGTTTAGACCTGGTTTAGTCTCAGTTTAGTCCCAGTTTAGACGTGGTTTAGTTCTGATTTAGTCCCGGTTTAGTCCCAGTTTAGACCTGGTTTAGTCCTGGTTTAGACCCGGTTTAGTCCTGGTTTAGTCCCAGTTTAGACCTGGTCTAGTCCTGGTTTAGACCTGGTTTAGTCCCGGTTTAGACCTGGTTTAGTCCTGATTTAATCCTCGTTCAGTTCTGGTTTAGTCCTGGTTTAATCCCAGTTTAATCCTGGTTTAATCCCAGTTTAGACCTGGTTTAGTCCCAGTTTAGACCTGGTTTAGTCCCAGTTTAGTCCTGGTTTAGACCCGGTTTAGTCCTGGTTTAGTCCCAGTTTAGACCTGGTTTAGTCCCGGTTTAGACCTGGTTTAGTCCTGATTTAATCCTTGTTCAGTTCTGGTTTAGTCCTGGTTTAATCCCAGTTTAGACCTGGTTTAGTCTCAGTTTAGACCTGGTCTGGTCGGAGTAGAGCCGCTGCTCCTCCACTTGGAGAGGAGCAGCTGAGGTGGCTCGGGCGTCTGTCCCGGACGCCTCCTGGACGCCTCCCTCAGGAGGTGTTCCGGGCACGCTGGAGGGACTATGTCTCCCGGCTGGCCTGGGAACGCCTTGGGGTCCCCCCGGAGGAGCATGTTTACACTTCCTGTTTGCACTGCTGTGTATCAACCATGTTTACACCCCGTTTTTACTACTGACAGTTGCACATCAAACTATTGTTGCACATTATCTGTAAATATGTACAGAGCACCAGCCTGTATTTTTCATACTGTATATTTTCGGTAAAGATTGTTTCTATTTCCATTCATCCATCTTCTTCCGCTTTTCTATTTCTGGGTTGCGGCGGCAGCAGTCCAAGCAGATCTGCTACCCAGAACACAATGCACCAGCCCCCATGAATCCTCCTGCGGGGATTCTATTTGATTATACATTTTTACATGCTTCTCTTTATCTTATTTATCTTTTTTTTTTTTTTTTTTGCTCGTGGTATCCAGTGTGGGCAGCAAAGTAAGATTTTCATTGTTTCTTTACTGTGCGTATGACGATAAAATCTTTGAATCTTCCACAGGCTGAGCAGGTCTTTGGACAGACAAAACCCCCCATGGTGCCCACCCGTCCCTGGGCACAGACAGCTCCAGGCTCCGGGTCCAAGAGTCCCACTGTGAAGGCCTCCTCCTGCACCTGCGCCTCAGCTTTACCATGTTCCAGAAGATCTCCGTGAGGAAGTACGGAGCTCACTGTCCACCCACTGAAAGCCCGTGGAGGTCGTACATCTCCCATTCGTTTATCCACTTTTTGGGAAGGTTTAGAAAGGACACAGCGGAGAATGGAGAAACCTCACCCTCTTGTTTGTTTCAGCAGAGCTTGTGTGGTTGGGGGCCGAGGCGCTGCAGACGTGACACTCCTACACTCAGTCGCTTCATCGCCCTCGGTATCGACTCTTTTCACGCTTACGTCACAAATCAGGAAGACGTTTGGAAACATGAGACTTCCGGTGGGCTCTGTTCGTGGTAGTACAGTAACTCTGACAAAATCTAGGAAAAATCACTGTGTGCACATGGACGAGTGTAATCCGATTGCAAACGGATTGGGATCGTATCGAATTCATGTGCACAGGCTAAGGATCGTATAGGGATTGGTTTCCCGAATCCGATTGGAACCCCTGGCTTAGGCCGACAGTAATCCGCTTGGTGCCGCCTTGTGCACGATATCGGATCGGATTGGCGTACTGCGCATGCGCATGGCAGGAGGCGCCGACGCCGTCATAAGTAGCGATTGTTTCCGGAAAAGTCAGACGAAATCATGGCTGCGAAGAAAGAATGCACAAAACGTACACCAATGCTGCTCCGGCAAACTAGTCCAGGTTTAGTCCAGGTTCAGTCTAGGTTTAATCCAGGTTTAGTCCAGGTTAAATCCAGGTTTAATCCAGGTTTAGTCCAGGTTTAGTCCAAGTTCAGTCTAGGTTTAATCCAGGTTTAGTCCAGGTTTAGTCCAGGTTCAGTCTAGGTTTAATCCAGGTTTAGTCCAGGTTAAATCCAGGTTTAATCCAGGTTTAGTCCAGGTTTAGTCCAAGTTCAGTCTAGGTTTAATCCAGGTTTAGTCCAGGTTAAATCTAGGTTTAATCCAGGTTTAGTCCAGGTTTAGTCCAGGTTCAGTCTAGGTTTAATCCAGGTTTAGTTCAGGTTAAATCCAGGTTTAATCCAGGTTTAGTCCAGGTTTAGTCCAGGTTTAGTCCACGTTTAGTCCACGTTTAGTCCAGGTTCAGTCTAGGTTTAGTCCAGGTTTAGTCCAGGTTTAGTCCAGGTTCAGTCTAGTCCTGATTTAGTCCAGGTTTAGTCCAGGTTTAGTCCACATTTAGTCCAGGTTCAGTCTAGGTTTATTCTAAATTTAATCCAGGTTTAGTCCAGGTTAAATCCAGGTTTAGTCCAGGTTTAGTCCAGGTTTAGTCCACGTTTAGTCCAGGTTCAGTCTAGGTTTAGTCCAGGTTTAGTCCAGGTTTAGTCCAGGTTCAGTCTAGTCCTGATTTAGTCCAGGTTTAGTCCAGATTTAGTCCAGGTTTAGTCCAGGTTTAGTCTCATATTAGTCCTGATTTAGTCTCATATGAGTCCGTCAAACTCCTCGAGCACCATCTTTGTATACGCCACATAGTTTGTTGTGTTTTTATTGAGTCGCCATCACCCGGGAGTAGTTGGAAGACAGCGCCACATAGCGTAGCGGAGCCAGGTCGCTGACCATTATCCGATTAAGTTTCATGTGCACTTGGATCTAAGGACAGACCACCCGCTGAGTAACGAGATCGGATTTGGAGAAATCCAATCTGAGGAGGAAATGACATTAGAACATGACTTAAAGCTCACAGGAGTCCGTTTTGCGTAATATAGGACCTTTAAACATCTCCGCTAACAGTGCGTAAATACATTTGACACTCCCATTCTTTATAGCATGTTCCCACTCCATGTTACATTATTCCAAAGCCGTTTCCCAGCATGCATCAGTGCTCCGGCCTAACCCTCGGAGAGTCAAACACGGAGGAGTGTAGTAAAACAACTTGTACGCTAATTAATTTGGGAATTCTCGGTCACGTTTTGGCCTCCTCCTCCTCTGCGCGTAAACAGGAAAGAGCCGTTACGCCCTAGTGGCTCCTCGGGGAATTGCACCTGCTCCTACGGCCAGACATTTCCACTGTTATTGCTGCGTCAGATGCCCTCCCGTCCTCCTCCTACGGTCTGGTGAAAAGCTTCTGTGTGGTTTTGTTTGCAGAGAGCAGAAGAAACCAGGTGCACTGTGGTGGAGGGTCCTTCAAATGCTTTGTCTGGAATGTTCCACAGTATGGCATTAAACCTTGCTATCTTCATGGAGACCAAATCAGACCAAGCTACAGGTCAGATCTGTGGACAACGCCTGTTTTTTGAGGTATTTTTAAGCTCTAAAACCACCTGTAATCGAATAAATAATATAAGTAGAACTGTTTAATGTCACATTGCGGAACATTCCAGGCAGAGCAATGACGTATCCATAGAAACAAGAAGGCGACAAACCTCCAATCAAAAAGTTACACAAAGCAGCTTTAAATATAGAAATGGTTTAGTCCCAGTTTGGACCTGATAGATGTGTTTAAGTCAGGTTTTAGAAGCTGGTTTCGTTCTAGTTAGACCAGTTTTGTAGACTTGTTTTAGACCTGGTTTAGACCTGGTTTAGACCTGGTTTAGACCTGGTTTAGTCCTGGTTTAGTCCTGCATGGGTTAGTTCCAGTTCAGATCTTGTTTATTGAAGTTCTGATCTCATATAGTCCAGGATAGACTTAGTTTAGTCTTGGTTTAGTTCTGGTTTTGACCAGGTTTAGTCCTGTTTAGTCCTGGTTTAATGCTGCATTGTCAGAGTTTTGTCCTGGTTTTGGCCTGGTACAGTCTTAGTTTAGTCCTGGTTTAGTCTCAGTTTTGTCACAGTTTTGTCCTGGTATAGTCCTGGTATAGTCCTGGTTTAGTGCTGATTTAGACCAGGTTTTATCTCGGTTTTGTCTTGTTTTAGTCCAGTTAAGTCCTGGTTTTGTCCTGGTATAGTCTTGGTTTAGTCCTGGTTTTGACCTGGTTTAGTCCTGGTTTAGTGCTGGTTTAGACCAGGTTTTGTCCTAGTTTTGTCCTGGTTTAGTCCAGTTAAGTCTTGGTTTAGTCCTGGTTTACGTCTGGGTTTAACCTGGTTTGGTCCTGTTTAGTCCTGGTTTAATGCTGCATTGTCGCAGTTATGTCCTGGTTTTGCCCTGGTTTTGCTCTGGTTTTGCCCTGGTTTTGCTCTGGTTTTGCCCTGGTTTTGCCCTGGTTTTGGCCTGGTATAGTCTTAGTTTAGTCCTGGTTTAGTCTCAGTTTAATCCTAGTTTTGTCCCAGTTTAGTCCTGCATGGGTCAGTTCCAGTTCAGATCTTGTTTATTGAAGTTCTGATCTCGTATAGTCCAGGATAGACTTAGTTTAGTCCTGGTTTTGTTCTGGTTTTGACCAGGTTTAGTCCTGGTTTAATGCTGCATTGTCACAGTTTTGTCCCAGTTTTGTCCCGGTATAGTCCTGGTATAGTCCTGGTTTAGTGCTGGTTTAGACCAGGTTTAGTCCTGCATCGGTTAGTTCCAGTTCAGATCTTGTTTATTGAAGTTCTGATCTAGTATAGTCCAGGATAGACTTAGTTTAGTCCAGGTTTAGTTCTGTTTAAGACCAGGTTTATCCTCCTGGGATCCGAAGGGGAAAAACATTTTTGGTGATTTTCTATTTGGAGGTAAATGAACACCTTAGAATTTACATTTTGTTAATTTTATTTTTATTCATAATATTGTAACATGTCCTCTGTAATGGACTCTTAATAGTGTTAAGTTTACAAAAACAGTGTTTTTGATGACCAACATCCCTGACGCCTCAAAAGTTTTTAAGACTCCCTTTTAATTTCTTTTTTATTTTATTTTATTTTATTTTATTTATTGATCTAGTTTAGATATGGTTTAATCCTGGTTTAGACCTGGCTTAGATCTAATTTAAACCTCTTTTATTCATGGTTTAGACCTGACTTAGATCTGGTTTAGTCCTAGTTTAGACTTGGTTCAGTTCTGGTTTAGTCCTGTTTTGTCTCGGTTTATTCCTGATTTGGGTCTTAATTAGTCCTGGTTTAGTCCCAGTTTAGAACTGGTTCAGTTCTGGTTTAGTCCTAGTTTAGACCTGGTTCATTTATTTATGTATTTTGTAATCATAGTGCAGCCACAAACCAGAGTCTCAAACACTTAAAAGACAGACTGGTTAACTCGATGTCCACTATAAAGGACACACATGAATGGGCGGGTGGGTCTCTTATATCAAATACTTGGTCTTGACTGCTTATACAGTGGTACCTCACCTTACGAAATTAATTCGTTCCAGAAGTGGTTTTGTAACGTGAAAAATTCGTAAGTTGAGTAGCTATTTCAATGGAAAAAGCCTGATTCGTTCCAAGGCCCCGATCCAAGTTTTTTTTTTTTTTTATAGTGTAACTTTTTTTATAGTGTAACTTTTTTTATAGTGTGGTCTGGACCTGCTCTAGACCTGCCAGGCACGGAGCCCCAGACATCCAGGGACCCAGGGGGACACTGCCAGCCCGCCTTAAGAGCTCCCTAAGCGGGCATGGGTCCGGGGATTGTCCCGGTCACCGGCCTGGAGGTCTTGAAGAGGCCGACCTCACGGTTCTGTCCATGCCGCTCTGTGAGCACCTTACGCGGGCAGGTCTGCAGCGGGTCTGGACCACCGCGGCTCTTGCGTGCGAGCGGCGGCTCGTTTCGGCTGTGGCTCAAGGCGAGGCCAGGGGGTGGACGCAAGCGCGGCGCTTTGGTCCACCTGGTCTAGTCCTGGTCTAGTCCTGGTTTAGTCCAGACCACCACGGCTCCTCTAGACCTCCTCTAGACCTGACCAGGTCTAGAGGAGGTCTAGACCACTCTTGGTCTAGACCACTCTTGCATGGGTCTCGTTCATGCGCTCAGACTGCGTGCTGTCCTACTCGCTGCTCCCCTCAGCTGTGACTCGAAACAAAACCAGGAAATCCACCTGGTCTAGTCCTGGTTTGGTCCAGGTTTAGTCCTGGTCCAGTCCAGGTTTAGACCTTGGTCTGGACCTGCTGGCAGCTCCGCGCCGGGTCATGCTGCGCTATCACACATGTCCGCGCGCAGTCTTCTCCCCCTCCCGCTTCCCCCCACACTTCACTATTGACACGTTTAGTTGGGAATCTGTGGGGGTTTGGGTGTTTGAACGTGTGAGAGGGGTTTAAATCCAGTCTGAGAAAAGCGTATGTGTGTGTGGCTGAGCGCGCATTATTTGAATTTTTGAGATTTCTCGTTTCATAACTTGAATTTTCTTTCGTATCTAGAGACCAAAATTTACCGTGAAGGCGTTTCGTAACTTTTCGTTTTTCGTTTGTTGGGTCATTCATAAGGTGAGGTACCACTGTATTGGGTTTTATCTCATATATAATTCTGTATTTAATAAAATAAGGTTATGGTTAAGGTTAGTTTTTATTGTCCCTGTAGGGAAAATGTCCTCTGCATTTGACCCGTCCTTCGGTGTCTCTGGGATAATCCTGTCAGGAGCAGAAAGTCTCATCGGCAGGGGAGTTGAACCAGAAACCCTCTAGCTGTGGGGCGAGTGCTGCTAAATGAACAGCTCTTGAAGTAACTTTCCCAGTCTAAGCGTCAGAATATTGGTGTGAGTCAGGGCTTTAGTTACATCGCTGTGTGTCAGATGTCCTCCCATCCTCCTGTCGTCCTCATGTAGATACGATTTTGTTCTTTGTCCGTTTAGTCCTGGTTTAGTCCTGGTTTAGACCTGGTTTCGTGCCAGTTTAGACAAGGTTTAAAACTATTTCAGACCTAGTTTCGTCCAGGTTGTGTCCAGGTTTCCTGCTGGTTTAGTCCAGTTTCGACCAGGTTTTGTCTTGGTTTAGTCCAGTTAAGACCTGGTTTAGTCCTTCTTAGTCCCAGGTTTGTCCTAGTATAGTCTTGGTTTAGTCCTGGTGTAGTTCTGGTTTTGACCTGGTTTAGTCCTGTTTAGTCCTGGTTTAGTCCTGGTTTAATCCTGCTTAGTCCCGGTTTTGTCCTGATATAGTCTTGGTTTAGTCCTGGTTTCGACCTGGTTTTGACCTGGTTTAGTTCTGTTTAGTCCTGGTTTAATGCTGCATTGTCACAGTTTTGTCCCGGTTTTGGCCTGGTACAGTCTTAGTTTAGCCCTGGTTTAGTCTCAGTTTAATCGTAGTTTTGTCCCAGTTTTGTCCTGGTATAGTCCTGGTTTAGTCCTGTTTTAGTGCTGGTTTAGACCAGGTTTTGTCCTAGTTTTGTCCTGGCTTAGTCCAGTTAAGTCCTGGATTCGTCCTGGTTTAATCTTGCTTTGTCCTGGTTTTGTTCTGTTATAGTCTTGGTTTAGTCCTGGTTTAATGCTGCATTGTCACAGTTTTGTTCTGGTTTTGGCCTGGTACAGTCTTAGTTTAGTCCTGGTTTAGTTCTGGTTTAATCTCACTTTAATCCCAGTTTTGTCCCAGTTTTGTCCCGGAATAGACCTGGTTTAGTCCTGGTTTAGTGGTGGTTTTGTCCTGGTTTAGTCCACATTAGTCCTGGTTTAATCCTGCATTGTCGCAGTTATGTCCTGGTTTTGTCCCGGTTTTGGCCTGATATAGTCTTAGTTTAGTCCTGGTTTAGTCCTGTTTCAAACCTGGTTGTGTTCTTGTTTGTCCTGGTTTAGTCCTGGTTATGTCTTGGCTGAGTTCTGTTTTAGATCTATTTTAGTTGTACTTCAGACCTGGTTTAGTCCTGGTTTAGAAAAAACAACAAACCCTCTATTAAAAGCTAAATTCTCGTCACCGCGGGACTCTCCAAATGGACAAACAGACGATTATCGGCTCAAATCTGCCGCACAAACCTGGAGTCTGGAGCCCGGGCGGCGCAGAGGTAAACAGAAGAGACGTACGCAAACGGGAAAAGCCCCGAGAGCCGTTCAGCCAATCACAATCACCCCCCGATGGGTCCTTACAGCGGAGGAGGAGCCTGCACAAATGCCTGACGACAATGGACGGTTTTAGGTCAAATACAGGAAAAAATTCATTCATTTTTACTGTGATTTTGATTGTATCTTATGTCTTGAAATGTGGCTGTCCATAAAAAGCTTTGGCACAGTCTTAAAGCCACACTAGGTAACTTTTTTGCCAAGAAAAAAGGGTCAGGGACAGTTACGGTAGGGTTAGGTTAAACGTTCATTGCGTATTTTTTCTGGTGGAGGGTCCGTCAAACGCTTTTCTCCATCGAGATTGCTTTATTGCTTTGTCTGGAATGTTCCACAGTATGGCACTGAACCTTTCTATCGTCATGGAGACCAAAACAGACCAAGTTACAGGTCAGATCTGTGGAGAGGCGACCCCGCTCACAGTCAGAACGTCTGTTTGTCGAGGTATTTTTGAGCTCTGAAACCACCTGTGATTGAATAAATGTAAAGTAGAGCTGTTTAATGTCACACTGTGGAACATTCCAGGCTGAGCGATCACGTCTCCATAGAAATGAGCAGGTGACGGACCCCCAACCAAAAAGTTACATAGTGCGCCTTTAAAACATCGTAAATGAAAAATAAAAAAACATGCTTTTATTTCAGTGTATTTCTTTGCCTGAAAAAATGTTACATATTGTGGCTTTAAGTTTACAAGAACATTGAAAATATAAATTTGAATTAAAGTTATACTGTGTCACTTTTTTGGCAGGTCTGTTCTGTTTCCATGGAGATCTTTTTTTTTTTTTTTTTACTGCTGTTTTTTGACAGTTTAGTCCCATTTTAGACCTGGTTTAGTTCTATAGTTTGGACTTTTGCCTGAAAAAATGTTACATACTGTGGCTTTAAGTTTACAGGAACACTGAGAATATACATTTGAATTAAAGCTATACTGTGTCACTTTTTTGGCAGGTCTGTTCTGTCTGTTTCCATGGAGATCGTCATGTATTTAGTGTTTATTTGACTTCATGTTAGATTTATGGGTCGCCTCTCCACAGATCTGACCTGTAGCTTGGTCCGCTGTGTCTCCGTGGTGACATGAGATAAGTTTAATGCCACACTTTGGAACATTCCTTTGGTGAAGTTTCTTAGCAGAGCAGATTATTAAAGATTTTCGCCCGGAGCGGAGTAAAGGTTGGCCAAGAAAACAGTGGGTCCTTTTCACTTTGTTTATTCTGAAATGTCACAGAGAAAAAGTCAAAACAAACTCCAAAAACAGAGGAGAGGAGAGAGGGAGGAGGAGAGAGGAGAGAGGAGGAGAGGAGAGGAGAGGAGGAGAGGAAGAGAGGGAGGAGGAGAGGGCGGAGGAGAGGAAAGGGGGAGGAGAGAGGAGAGGGAGGAGAGAAGGAGGAGAGGGAGGAGGAGAGAGGAGAGGGAGGAGAGAAGGAGGAGAGGAGAGGGAGGAGAGAGGAGAGGGAGGAGAGAAGGAGGAGAGGAGGAGAGAGGGAGGAGAGAGGAGAGGAGAGGAGAGGGAGGAGAGAGGAGAGGGAGGAGAGAAGGAGGAGAGGAGGAGAGAGGGAGGAGAGAGGAGAGGAGAGAGGAGAGGGAGGAGAGAGGAGAGGAGAGGAGGAGAGGGAGGAGAGAGGGAGGAGAGGAGGAGGAGAGGAGGAGAGAGGAGAGGCAGGAGAGGGGGAGGAGGAGAGGAGAGGAGAGAGGAAAGGAGGAGAGAGGAGAGAGGGAGGAGGAAGAGGGGAGGAGGAGAGAGGGAGAGAGGAGGAGAGGAGAGAGGAAAGGAGGAGAGAGGGAGGAGAGGAGGAGGAGTTAGAAAGGAGAGAGGAGAGGAGAGAAGGAGAGAGGGAGGAGGAGAGGAGGAGAGAGGGAGGAGAGGAGAGGAGAGGAGAGAGGAAAGGAGGAGAGAGGAGAGGAGGAGGAGGAGAGAGGGAGGAGGAGGAGAGAGGGAGGAGGAGAGGAGAAACGAGAAGGAGAGAGGGAGGAGAGGAGAGAGGAAAGGAGGAGATGGAGGAGAAGAGAGGGAGGAGAGAGGGAGGAGAGAGGAGAGGAGGAGGAGGAGGAGGAGAGAGGGAGGAGGATGCGAGGAGGAGGAGAGGAGAAAGGGAGGAAGAGGAGGAGAGGGAGGAGAGGAGAGGGAGGAGAGAGAGAGGAGGAAGAGAGGATAAAGGGAGGAGGAGAGAGGGAAGAGAGGAGGAGAGGAGAGAAGGAAGAGAGGAGAGAGAAGAGAAATACCAGGAGGAGAGGTGAGAAGGAGGTGAGGAGAGGGGGAGGAGAGGGGGAGGGAACAGAGGAGAGAGGGAGGAGAGTGGGAAGAAGAGGACAGAAAGGAGAGAAGGAGGAGGAGGACAGGGCTGTGGACAAACAAACAAACAGAACATGTCACATGTCAGAGTCCAGTGTGAAAAACAACAGAAACAAGTCCACAGACAGAGAGAGAGAGAGAGAGAGAGAGAGGAGAGGAGGAGAGAGAGAGGAGCCCAGACTTATCAGGTTATAAAACATTACAGTGTGTCAGATGCCCTCCCATTGTTTGTTCTACGTGAACTTTTAGCCTCATTTTATACCAAGTCCTGGTTTAGATCTGGTTTAGTGCCAAGTCTAGTCAAAGTTTAAACCCGTTTTAGCCTTAGTTAATTTGATTTTTTTTTTGTCCTATTTGGGTCTATTTTGTTCTAAACTAGAACTCGTTTAGTTCTAGTTTACACCTGGTTTAGCCTCAGTTTAGTCCCAATTTAGACCTGGTTTAGTTCTATAGTTTGGACTTGGTTTAGTCCCAGTTTAGACCTGATTTAGCTCTACTTTAGTCCTGATTTAGTCTTATAATTTAGACCTGGTTTAGTCCCAGTTTCGACCTGGTTTAGTTCTAGTTTAGACCTGGTTTGGTCAGTTTGTGTCAGTTTGGCTCATGTGCAGTGGACCAAACCCTGTAGTTTTTAATAGGACCAGAGCTTAAGAGCCTTTCGACCTGGTTTAGTTCTGATTTAGACCTGATTTAGTCCTGGTTTAGTTCTGGTTTAGTTCTCGTCAGACTTTTCGAGTGCTCATATCTCTTCTGTATATGTCTGTGTGTCAGTTTGGCTCATGTGCAGTGGACCAAACCCTGTAGTTTTTAATAGGACCAGAGCTTAAGATCCTTCACATTTCTCCTCGCGCTTCAACTTGTCACCGCGTAATCCCCGGGTAAAGTGTTATGTAGCAGGATTAGCGTCGCCGCGGACCCAGATTCTCAAATTATCAACTGAAAAGCGCGCTGAATGATGGGGCTAATGGGGAAGAAATTAAACTAACGCAGAACAGGCTGAAAATGGCCCCGAAGAGCAGCAGATGAAACGAGAACCAAAGAACCAAACAAGATCTGAGGGACTTTTCGTTTGAGGATGAAATCGTAACGAGACTCTGACCCCAAATGGCTTTAATACTGATTTATTAAAGAGGCTCTACCCATTTCCCCCGTGTTTCTGAGCAGAATGTGAGCAGAATGTTACCCCAGTCCAGATGTGTTGTATAAGCAGATTATGAGGTCAATTATAAAACGTTTTATTGTTCGAGATACTTGTATCTTACAACTATCTCGGGGTCTTGTTCTCGAGTGAGGGGAGGATGGAGCGTGAGATTAGCAAGTCAACGGTTCTTCTGATCCTAAGCATTTCATTGCATTGTTGATTCTGCATATGACAAATAAACAATCTTGAATCTTGAATCTTGAGATCGACAGGCGGATCGGTGCAGCGTCGGCAGTGATGCGGTCGCTGTACCGGACCGTTGTGGTGAAGAGGGAGCTGAGCCGAAAGGCAAAGCTCTCGATTTACCGTCGATCTACGTTCCTCCCCTCACCTATGGTCATGAGCTCTGGGTAATGACCGAAAGGACGAGATCGCGGATACAAGCGGCCGAAATGCAAAGTGACTCGGTGCTCCCTTAGAGATAGGGTGAGGGGCTCAGTCACAAGGGAGGAGCTTGGAGTAGAGCTGCTGCTCCTCCATGTGGAGAGGAGCAGCTGAGGTGGCTCGGGCATCTGTTCCGGACGCCTCCTGGACGCCTCCTGGACGCCTCTCTAAGGAGGTGTTCTGGGCACATCCCACCGGGAAGAGGCCCCGGGGAAGACCCAGGACACGCTGGAGGGACTATGTCTCCCGGCTGGCCTGGGAACGCCTTGGGGTCCCCCCGGAGGAGCTGCAGGAAGTGTCCGGGGTGAAGGAAGTCTGGAGCCGTGTCTCTATTCTCAGAGTGCACAGTTCCGAGTGTGGTTTGAAGAGGGCTCAGACTGCAGTCAAGGCTGTGCATACTTGCTGCATGGGCGTCGGCGCAGAAGTAGCACGCGGTGCATGCTGGGATATATAAGTGCGCGAAGTGTGCTTTTTCACGTGCTTGGTCCACACCCCGATTTCCATGGAAATGACTGCGGTCTTCAGTTCGCTCGTTAACTGTGCATGGGACAAAAAAAGAAATGGGACAGCAGTCGTCGCGCCAGATGTGACGCACATGCTCTTAAAACCACACTCCAAACCATGCACTCTGAGAATTGAGACACAGCTTTGGAGTCCCTGCTTAGACTGTTGCCACGGCGACCCGGCTCCGGATAAGCAGAAGAAAATGGATGGATGAATGTTGGAGAATCATGATTTGTTCGAGTTACTATCACAGAAAAACTGTTCTCTGAAAGTTGTGAAAAGTTCATAAGGTTGTGGTAAACTCATCATGGTGAATAATGAGCAACATTTCTGGAGGAGGGTCCGTCACCTGCTCGTCTTCCTGGAGATGTTATGGCTTTGTCTAGAATGTTCCATGCTAGAAAACCTATCGATCTCAACTATCACAACTAGGCTACATCACAGGTCAGATCTGTGGAGAGGCAACCTTATTCACAGAGAGGATTACTGTATTTCTGAGCAATAGACATACATAATGAATAAGTGCTTCATAGATGTATTTAATGTCACATCATGGAACATTCCAGGCAAAGCAATAACATCTCCATGGAGACAAGCAGGTGACGGATCCAGAAAAGTTGCGCAATGCAGCTTTTAGAGTTACTTATTACATTTATTTTGATTTTTCTATTTTCCACTTGAACTGAACTGAATTCTCCTTGAGGATTGTTTAAATATTTTCTGAACTAAACTGAAGTGGGTACGGTATTTTCTGCACTAAAGCAGGTTCAGACCAGGCCCAGGTCCAGGACCAGGCCCAGGTCCAGGTCCAGGCCGGTCCACAGCAGATCTGAGCAGCTGTGAGGTGGGCGGGCGAGCTGTGGAGAGACAGAAGAGACAGAAGAGGGAGAGGAGCCAAGGCAGAATCCTCCTGAATCTGCCACAGTGTTCCACACAACACAATACAGACCAAAACTAACCGATACTAACCAATACAGACCAATGCTAATCAATACAGACCAATACTCATCAATACAGACCAATACAGACCAATACGAATCAATACAGACCAATACTCATCAATACAGACCAATACAGACCAATACGAATCAATACAGACCAATACTCATCAATACAGACCAATACAGACCAATACGAATCAATACAGACCAATGCAGACCAATACTAATCAATACAGACCAAAACTAATCAATACAGACCAATACAGACCAAAACTAACTGATACTAACCAATACAGACCAATACGAAGCAATACAGACCAATACAGACCAATACTAATCAATACAGACCAAAACTAATCAATACAGACCAATACTAATCAATACAGACCAAAACTAACTGATACTAACCAATACAGACCATTACTAATCAATACAGACCAATGCAGACCAATACTAATCAATACAGACCAATACTCATCAATACAGACCATTACTAATCAATACAGACCAAAACTAATCAATACAGACCAATACAGACCAATATGAATTAATACAGATGAATACAGACCAATACTAATCAATACAGACCAAAACTAATCAATACAGACCAAAACTAATCAATACTAACCAATACAGACCAATACTAATCAATACGGACAATACAGACCAAAACTAACCAATACGGACCAATACAAATCAATACAGACAAATACTAATCAATACAGACCAATACAGACCAAAACTAACCGATACTAAGCAATACAGACCAATACTAATCAATACAGACCAATACTAATCAATACAGACCAATACTAATCAATACAGACAAATACTAATCAACGCAGACCAATACTCATCAATACAGACTAATACAGACCAATACCAATCAATACAGACCAAAACTAACCAATACAAACAATACAGACCAATACTAATCAATACACACCAAAACTAACCAATACTAACCAATGCTAACCAGTGCAAACCAATATAGACCAATACTAACCAATACTAACCAGTGCAAACCATTATACCAATACTACTTTTTGCTTTAATGTTACATACTGTAGCTTGAAGTTATTTTGTCAGTTGTAAATAGAGATTTTGTTTGTAGATTTAATGTAATGTAAATGTTTATGGATGCACTGAGGGGCCACCAGGGGTCAGGCTTCTGTTTTTGTTTTGTTTTTTGACAGGAAGTTCATCCCCATCAGAGGTTTTAAAAATGGCCAAAACAGGAAGTGGCCGTTTGGACTTTAAAAGTGCCGAAATGATCTCAGGAGTTCAACGTTTGTCTGGTGAGTCTGGAAAAGCACACGGAAACCAGGACTAAACCAGGACTAAACCAAGGTCTAAACCAGAACTAAACCAGGACTGAACCAGGACTAAACCAGGACTAAACCAAGGTCTAAACCAGAACTAAACCAGGACTGAACCAGGACTGAACCAGGACTAAACCAAGACCAATACCAGGTCTAAACCAAGTCTAAACCAAGACTAAACCAGGACTAAATCAGAACTAAATCAGGACTAAACCAGGACCAAACCAAGGTCTAAACCAGAACTAAACCAGGACTGAACCAGGACCAAACCAAGACCAATACCAGGTCTAAACCAAGTCTAAACCAAGTCTAAACCAGGACTAAACCAGGACTAAACCAGGACTAAACCAGGACTAAATCAGGACTAAATCAGGACTAAACCAGGACTAAATCAGGACTAAACCAGGACTAAATCAGGACTAAATCAGAACTAAATCATGACTAAACCAGGTCTTAACCCAGACTAAATCAGGACTAAACCAGGTCTTAACCCAGACTAAATCAGGACTAAACCAAGTCCAATACCAGGACTCAACCAGGCCTCAACTAGGACTTCACCAGGTCTAAGCCAGGTCTTCATCAGGACTAAACCAAAACCAATACCAGGACTGAGCCAGGACTAAACCAGGACTAAAATGGGACTAAACCAGAACTAAACCAGGATTTCACCAGGTCTAAACCAGGTCTAAACCAGGTCTAAACCAGGTCTAAACCAGGTCTAAACCAGGTCTTCATCACAACTAAACCAGGACTAAACTAGGTCTAAATAAGGACTACACCAGGTCTACACCAGGTCTAAACCAGGTCTAAACCAGGTCTAAACCAGGACTGAATCTGTTCTGAAGCCCTTTGTTGAAGCCCACACACACAGATGCAGAGTGGGCTGGTGGGACGGGAGCCCGGAGGGACAAAAACGAGAACAAATAAGGCACAGAGCCAAAGTCCCTCCTCCCTGTGTCCCCCAAACTCCACCTTAAAACTCCACCTTAAAATACCATTCCACCTTAAAACTCCACCTTAAAACTCCATTCCACCTTAAACACAGAAACCGCTGTGTCTGCTTAAGATCCACAGAGAACTATCTGAACAAGAACTAAATCAGGACTGAAACTGGACTAAACCAGGACTGAAACTGGACTAAACCAGGACTTAAACTGTACTAAACCAGGACTTAAACTGTACTAAACCAGGACTTAAACTGGACTAAACCAGGACTGAAACTGGACTAAACCAGGACTTAAACTGGACTAAACCAGGACTTAAACTGGACTAAACCAGGACTTAACAAGGACTAAACCAGGACTTAACAGGGACTAAACCAGGACTTAAACTGGACTAAACCAGGACTTAACAAGGACTAAACCAGGACTGAAACTGGACTAAACCAGGACTGAAACTGGAGTAAACCAGGACTGAAACTGGACTAAACCAGGACTTAAACTGTACTAAACCAGGACTTAACAGGGACTAAACCAGGACTTAAACTGGACTAAACCAGGACTGAAACTGGAGTAAACCAGGACTGAAACTGGACTAAACCAGGACTTAAACTGTACTAAACCAGGACTTAATAGGGACTAAACCAGGACTTAACAGGGACTAAACCAGGACTTAACAGGGACTAAACCAGGACTGAAACTGGACTAAACCAGGACTGAAACTGGAGTAAACCAGGACTGAAACTGGACTAAACCAGGACTTAAACTGTACTAAACCAGGACTTAACAGGGACTAAACCAGGACTTAACAGGGACTAAACCAGGACTTAAACTGGACTAAACCAGGACTGAAACTGGACTAAACCAGGACTGAAACTGGAGTAAACCAGGACTGAAACTGGACTAAACCAGGACTTAAACTGTACTAAACCAGGACTTAATAGGGACTAAACCAGGACTTAACAGGGACTAAACCAGGACTTAAACTGTACTAAACCAGGACTTAACAGGGACTAAACCAGGACTTAACAGGGACTAAACCAGGACTTAACAGGGACTAAACCAGGACTGAAACTGGACTAAACCAGGACTGAAACTGGATTAAACCAGGACTTAAACTGGACTAAACCAGGACTTAAACTGGACTAAACCAGGACTTGAACTGAACTAAACCAGGACTTAAACTGGACTAAACCAGGACTTAAACTGGACTAAACCAGGATTTAAACTGGACTAAACCACCAGGACTGAAACAGGACTAAACAAGGACTTAAACTGGACTAAACCACCAGGACTGAAACAGGACTAAACAAGGATTTAAACTGGACTAAACTAGGACTTAAACTGGACTAAACTAGGACTTAAACTGGACTAAACTAGGACTTAAACTGGACTAAACTAGGACTTAAACTGGACTAAGCTAAAGCAGGACTGAAACAGGACTAAGGTCAGACTAAATGAAGGCTTAAAATGTAATGAAATGGGTCTAAACTAGGACTAAATCAAAGCTAAACCAACAAGGACTAAACTAGGACTAAACCAGGACTTACCTGAACCAAGGACTAATATAGGACTAAACATAAAAAAAAAACACTTAATTATTTTTATTTATTTATTATTATTATTTTGGAATGTCAGTCAGTAGAATCCTTAAAGGTGCACAGTGTATCTATCACCATGGAAACATCACCAGGCCACGTTAGATCTGTCGAGAGGCGAGCCTTTCAAGGTGTCTGTGGATATTAACTTTTAAAAAGTGACATTTTTCCTGGTTTAGTCGTGGTCTAGTCTTGGTTTAGACCTGGTTTAGACCTGTTTTAGTCCTGGTTTAGTCCTGGTTTAGACCTGGTTTAGTCCTGGTTTAGTCCTGGTTTAGACCTGGCTTAGACCTGTTTTAGATTTGGTTTAGACCTGGTTTAGACCTGTTTTAGTCCTGGTTTAGACCTGGTTTAGACCTGTTTTAGTCCTGGTTTAGACCTGGTTTAGACCTGGTTTAGACCTGGTTTAGTCCTGTTTTAGTCCTGGTTTAGACCTGGTTTAAACCTGGTTTAGATTTGGTTTAGACCTGGTTTAGACCTGTTTTAGTCCTGGTTTAGCCCTGGTTTAGTCCTGGTTTAGACCGTGTTTAGACCTGGTTCAGTCCTGATCTAGACCTGGTTCAGTCCTGATTTAGACCTGGTTCAGTCCTGTATTGTGGATTATTCTTCTGGCCCGGTGTGATCTCTGATCTCCTGGGGGTTCTCGGCTCTTGGCGAATGTTCCTTCGGTATTAAACTCGTCTGTCTCCATGGAAACACGCGGCGGACCATTTATCAGGAAAGTTACACTGTTCACCAAACCAAATCACTCGAGTTCTCTTCAGTTTGCAGGAACCGTCACTTTTTTGAAAACATTATATTTCTGTGTTTTATAACTTTTGTAACGCCGCGTTTGAAAGACGTTTAAGATTTGTGGAGCCTTAAAGGTGAAATACACGTGGTTAATGTGGAGATGTGGAGATGTGAAGACCTCCTGCATTGTGCCAGTGCCCAAGAAGCCTGTCCCATCTGGACTCGATGACTTCAGACCAGTTGCGCTGACATCTCATGTCATGAAAGTGTTTGAGAGACTTGTTCTGGCTCAGCTCAGACCCCTGGTGGCTCCATCCCTGGACCCTCTCCAGTTTGCATATCAGCCCCACATAAGTGTGGAGGACACGATAATCTATCTTCTGCAGCTCACTCACACCTGGATAGTGTTAAGGGCTCTGTGAGGATATTGTTCTTTGATTTCTCCAGCGCCTTTAACACAATCCAGCCCTCTCTGATGGGTGAGAAACTGCTCAGGATGAGTGTCAGCTCCTCCACTGTCTCCTGGATTACTGACTTCCTGTCAGGCAGGCCTCAGTGCGACTGGGGACCACCCTGTCCGACACTGTGGTCAGTAATGTAGGAGCCCCTCAGGGTACAGTCCTGTCTCCGTTCCTGTTCACTCTGTACACCTCTGATTTCCAGTACAGCTCCAGGTCCATCTGCAGAGGTTCTCTGATGACTCTGCGGTGGTTGGGTGTATCAGGGATGGACAGGAGATGGAGTACAGGACACTGATGGCAAATTTTGTGGAGTGGTCCCAGGCAAACCATCTGCTCCTGAACTTAGACAAGACCAAGGAACTGGTGATGGACTTCAGGAGGATGAGGTCTCCTGTGGAGCCTATTAACATCCAGGGTCACGAGGTGGAGATCGTGGACTGCTACAAGTACCTGGGCGTTCATGTGGACAGGCTGGACTGGAGGGACAACTGTAATACTGTGTACAAGACATCTCCACGGCTCCACATCTTAGACTTAGACAAACTTTATTGATCCACAAAGGAGCTCACTCAACAAATACCAGCTGTATACAGTTGTAGGGAGTATTATCTGTTACATAAGGTGAGTTGTACAGTTGTATGGAGTATGGTATGAATGTCGTCCTGTATCTCTCACTGTTTGAGTGGAGCTGTAGGAGCCTGTTGGAGAATGAGCTCCTCTGTCCCTCTATGGTCTGGTGCAGTGGGTGAGCAGGAGTGTCCATGATGGAGAGCAGTTTGTCCAGTGTCCTCCTGTCCCACTGTGACAAATGTCTCCAGCTCACAGCCGATCACGTGACCAGCTTTATGGATCAGTTTGTCAATCCGTCTGATGTCTCTTTTACTGGTGCTGCTCCCCCAGCAGACTACAGCAGAGTACAGGGCGCTGGCAACCAAGAACTGGTAGAAGATCTCCAGTAACTTACTGCACACATTGAAGACCCGAGCTTCCTCAGGAAGTAGAGTCTGCTCATGCTCTTCTTGTACACAGCATTACAATTGTCCCTCCAGTCCAGCCTGTTGTTCACCTGAACGCCCAGGTACTTGTAGCAGTCCACGATCTCCACCTCGTGACCCTGGATGTTAACAGGCTCCACAGGTGACCTCATCCTCCTGAAGTCCATCACCAGTTCCTTGGTCTTGTCCTCGTTCAGGAGCAGATGGTTTGCCTGGGACCACTCCACAAAATTTGCAATCAGTGTCCTGTAGTCCATCTGCTGTCCATCCCTGATACACCCAACCACCACAGAGTCATCAGAGAGCTTCTGCAGATGGCAGGATGTGGAGATGTTTGATAATGTAAGGCAGAGGGCTCGTCACAGGCAGAATCGGTGGTTTGTTTGTGGTACGAGTCTGCAGAGTTTTAATTGGAGTCACTCTGTGCTCCAGTGTCCAGACGCCCATTTACACAGACTGAGCAACCACAGAATCATCTGCTCTGCTCTCTTCTCCTCCTCTGACCTTCTCCTCTGCTCCTCTGACCTTCTCTTCTCCTCCTCTGACCTTCTCTTCTCCTCCTCTGACCTTCTTCTCTGCTCCTCTAAACTTCTCCTCTGCTCCTCTGACCTTCTCCTCTGCTGCTCTGACCTTCTCTTCTCCTCCTCTGACCTTCTCCTCTGCTCCTCTGACCTTCTCCTCTGCCCTTCTCCTCTGCCCTTCTCCTCTGCTCCTCTGACCTTCTCCTCTCCTCCTCTGACCTTCTCTTCTCCTCCTCTGACCTTCTCCTCTGCTCCTCTAAACTTCTCCTCTGCTCCTCTAAACTTCTCCTCTGCTCCTCTAAACTTCTCCTCTGCTCCTCTAAACGTCTCCTCTGCTCCTCTGACCTCCTCTGCTCCTCTAAACTTCTCCTCTGCTCCTCTAAACTTCTCCTCTGCTCCTCTAAACTTCTCCTCTGCTCCTCTAAACGTCTCCTCTGCTCCTCTAAACTTCTCCTCTGCTCCTCTAAACTTCTCCTCTGCTCCTCTAAACGTCTCCTCTGCTCCTCTGACCTTCTCCTCTGCTCCTCTGACCTTCTCCTCTGCTGTTGCACTTCTCTGAACGTTCTTGAGGAGGACAACACGGACATGGTAACAAACACAGTCTGTTCTTACCATAAATTGTCTGAGAATCTCTGTAATGTAATGATGAGAAGATGAAGGTCCGTGTGGAGCAGACCGCAGACCAGTGTGACGTCCAGAAGAGCCCAGACTCATGATGGATGAGCTTTATCTGGTCTGGACATCTGAGTCTGCTTTTTCTTCAGGGTCACTGTACGTCCAGAGGATTTATGACGGGACAATTTAAAGTTCTACTTTATATTGGATTATACTATGGACCAAGAAACTGTAGTACTTTAGTGTATTTTACTGTAGTACTTTAGTGTATTTTACTGTAGTACTTTAGTGTATTTTACTGCAGTACTTTAGTGTATTTTACTGTAGTACTTTAGTGTATTTTACTGCAGTACTTTAGTGTATTTTACTGTCGTACTTTAGTGTATTTTACTGTCGTACTTTAGTATATTAGTATATTTTACTGTAGTACTTTAATGTATTTTACTGTAGTACTTTAGTGTATTTTACTGTAGTACTTTAGTGTATTTTACTGTAGTATTTTAGTGTATTTTACTGCAGTACTTTAGTGTATTTTACTGCAGTACTTTAGTATATTTTACTGTAGTACTTTAGTGTATTTTAATGTAGTATTTTAGTATAGTTTACTGTAGTACTTTAATATATTTTACTGTAGTACTTTAGTGTATTTTAATGTAGTATTTTAGTATAGTTTACTGTAGTACTTTAATATATTTTAATGTAGTACTTTAGTTATAATTTACTGTCGTACTTTAGTGTATTTTACTGTCGTACTTTAGTATATTAGTATATTTTACTGTAGTACTTTAATGTATTTTACTGTAGTACTTTAGTGTATTTTACTGTAGTACTTTAGTGTATTTTACTGTAGTATTTTAGTGTATTTTACTGCAGTACTTTAGTGTATTTTACTGTAGTATTTTAGTGTATTTTACTGTAGTACTTTAGTGTATTTTACTGTAGTACTTTACTATATTAGTATATTTTACTGTAGTACTTTAGTGTATTTTAATGTAGTATTTTAGTGTATTTTACTGTAGTACTTTAGTGTATTTTACTGTAGTACTTTACTATATTAGTATATTTTACTGTAGTACTTTAGTGTATTTTACTGTAGTATTTTAGTGTATTTTACTGTAGTACTTTACTATATTAGTATATTTTACTGTAGTACTTTAGTGTATTTTACTGTAGTATTTTAGTGTATTTTACTGTAGTACTTTACTATATTAGTATATTTTACTGTAGTACTTTAGTGTATTTTACTGTAGTATTTTAGTGTATTTTACTGTAGTACTTTAGTGTATTTTACTGTAGTACTTTACTATATTAGTATATTTTACTGTAGTACTTTAGTGTATTTTACTGTAGTACTTTACTATATTAGTATATTTTACTGTAGTACTTTAGTGTATTTTACTGCAGTATTTTAGTGTATTTTACTGTAGTACTTTAGTGTATTTTACTGTAGTACTTTAGTGTATTTTACTGCAGTATTTTAGTGTATTTTACTGTAGTACTTTAGTATATTTTACTGTAGTACTTTAATGTATTTTAATGTAGTACTTTAGTTATAATTTACTGTAGTACTTTAGTATATTTTACTGTAGTACTTTAATATATTTTAATGTAGTACTTTAGTTATATTTTACTGTAGTACTTTAGTGTATTAGTATATTTTACTGCAGTACTTTAGTATATTTTACTGTAGTACTTTAGTGTATTTTACTGTAGTACTTTACTATATTAGTATATTTTACTGTAGTACTTTAATGTATTTTACTGCAGTACTTTAGTGTATTTTAATGTAGTACTTTAGTGTATTTTAATGTAGTACTTTAGTATATTTTTACTGTTTTAAGATCTTCCACCAGAAAAGTTACACAATGCAGCTTTAATGGACTGATGGAGTTCCAGGTCAGATCTGTGGAGTCACAACGTTTTTCTACAGATTTTTGAGCTTTAAAACCTCCTGTAACTGAATACAGTAAATGTTAAGTCGAACATTTATTCAGTGTTTTTTTCTTCTTTTATTTTTATTACTTTCTACATTTAAAACGATTTTATTTCATATTTGCTGTTTTTCTTAGATTCAGACAAACTTTATTGCTCCACAAAGGAAATTGTTTGCAATTTATGTTTATAAAATGTAGAATGTGGTAAAAATAAATTAAAATAAAATAAATAATGAAATAAAATTACATTTAAATTAATAAAATTAAATAAAACTAATTTAAAATTAAATTCATTTAAATTTAAATAAAATAAATAATACAATTAAAAATTAAAATTAAAATTAAAAAAAAGAAGCCGTTGATTCCAAACTTTTTGATTTAAGAGCAAAACATTGGTCAGTCAGTCCTATTATAGACTGGGACTTTAAAGGTGCATTGTGTAACTTTTGTCAGGGAGGGTCCGTCACCTGCTTGTTTCCATGGATACGTCATTGCTCTGCCTGGAATGTTCCACAGTGTGACTTTAAACAGATCTACTTTACGTTTATTCAATTTCAGGTGGTTTTAGAGCTCAAAAATACCTGGAAAAACAAACATTCTGACTGTGATGGGGGTCGCCTCTCCACAGATCTGACCTGTAACTTGGTCCGGTTTGGTCTCCATGACGACAGAACGGTTTCGAGTTCACAAATGAGGTCACTTGTTCCTCACAGATGATTTTAATAAACAGTAGAAGAACAGATATGTGTTTGTTTGTACGCTCAGACTGTTCTTCTGTTTGCGGCTGCGGTCTGAATCAAAGCTCCACTGCGGGACATTTCAGCTGATCGTCACGCGCTCCCGTCGCTCTGAACGTCTTTGTTTGGCGTGGACCTCCAGGCTCTGACCTCGTCCAGGCTCTGGTCACGCGCCCGCCAAGAACGTCTGAACGAGATTTAAGACCAGCTAATAAAGTTCGAACACTGATGCAGACGATACGGTTAAAGCTGCACTGTGGAACTTTTCTGGTGGAAGGAACGCCGAGTGCTCCACTGTGTTTTTAAACTCCATACACCTTCACACCTAGAATCATTTGAATCATTTAATCCCCGGAACTGTTCATTTCTACTGAACAAAAAGTTAAAACGTAACTTGAAAACTACCACTTCATGACATCACAAGGTGGAACAGACCTGGTTTAGTCCTAGTCTAGGCCTGTTCCAGTCCTGCTTTAGTCTTAGTCCTGGTTTAGTCCTAGTCTAGTCCTGGTTTAGTTGTGGTTCAGCCCTGGTTTAGTCATGGTTTAGTCTTGGTCTAGCCTTGGGTTAGTCCTGCTTTAATCCTGGTTTAGTCCTGGACTCATCCTGGTTTAGGCCTGTTTTATTCCTTGTTTTATCCTGGTCTAGTCCTAGTCCTGGTTTAATCCTGGTTTAGTCCAGGTTTAATCCTGGTTTAGTCCTGGTTTAATCCTGGTCTAGTCCTGGTTTAATCCTGGTCTAGTCCTGGTTTAATCTTGGTCTAGTCCTGGTTTAATCCTGGTCTAGTCCAGGTTTAATCTTGGTTTAGTCCTGGTTTAATCTTGGTCTAGTCCTGGTTTAATCTTGGTCTAGTCCAGGTTTAATCCTGGTCTAGTCCTGGTTTAATCCTGGTCTAGTCCTGGTTTAATCTTGGTCTAGTCCAGGTTTAATCCTGGTCTAGTCCAGGTTTAATCCTGGTCTAGTCCTGGCTTAATCTTGGTCTAGTCCTGGTTTAATCCTGGTCTAGTCCTGGTTTAATCCTGGTTTAATCCTGGTCTAGTCCTGGTTTAATCCTGGTCTAGTCCAGGTTTAATCTTGGTCTAGTCCTGGTTTAATCTTGGTCTAGTCCAGGTTTAATCCTGGTCCAGGTTTAATCCTGGTCTAGTCCTGGCTTAATCTTGGTCTAGTCCTGGTTTAATCCTGGTCTAGTCCTGGTTTAATCCTGGTCTAGTCCTGGTTTAATCCTGGTTTAGTCCTGGTTTAATCCTGGTCTAATCCTGGTTTAATCCTGGTCTAGTCCTGGTTTAATCCTGGTCTAGTCCTGGTTTAATCCTGGTCTAGTCCAGGTTTAATCTTGGTCTAGTCCTGGTTTAATCTTGGTCTAGTCCTGGTTTAATCCTGGTTTAGTCCTGGTTTAATCCTGGTCTAGTCCTGGTTTAATCCTGGTCTAGTCCTGGTTTAATCTTGGTCTAGTCCAGGTTTAATCCTGGTCTAGTCCTGGTTTAATCCTGGTCTAGTCCTGGTTTAATCCTGGTCTAGTCCAGGTTTAATCCTGGTCTAGTCCAGGTTTAATCCTGGTCTAGTTCTGTTTGAGTCATCTAGCGATCTCTCCTGGCTGTAAGATTTAGTACGAGGCTCCGCCCACAAGCACAAGAGGTTTAGTCCTGGACTCATCCTGGTTTAGGCCTGTTTTAACCCTTGTTTTATCCTGGTCTAGTCCTAGTCCTGGTTTAATCCTGGTCTAGTCCTGGTTTAATCCTGGTTTAGTCCAGGTTTAATCCTGGTTTAGTCCTGGTTTAATCCTGGTCTAGTCCTGGTTTAATCCTGGTCTAGTCCTGGTTTAATCCTGGTCTAGTCCTGGTTTAATCTTGGTCTAGTCCTGGTTTAATCCTGGTCTAGTCCAGGTTTAATCCTGGTCTAGTCCTGGTTTAATCCTGGTCTAGTCCAGGTTTAATCCTGGTCTAGTCCTGGTTTAATCTTGGTCTAGTCCTGGTTTAATCCTGGTCTAGTCCAGGTTTAATCCTGGTTTAGTCCTGGTTTAATCCTGGTCTAGTCCAGGTTTAATCCTGGTCTAGTCCTGTCTTAATCTTGGTCTAGTCCTGGTTTAATCCTGGTCTAGTCCTGGTTTAATCCTGGTCTAGTCCTGGTTTAAATCTGGTTTAGTCCTGGTTTAATCCTGGTCTAGTCCTGGTTTAATCCTGGTTTAGTCCTGGTTTAATCCTGGTCTAGTCCTGGTTTAATCCTGGTCTAGTTCAGGTTTAATCTTGGTCTAGTCCTGGTTTAATCCTGGTTTAGTCCTGGTTTAATCCTGGTCTAGTCCTGGTTTAATCTTGGTCTAGTCCTGGTTTAATCCTGGTTTAGTCCTGGTTTAATCCTGGTCTAGTCCTGGTTTAATCTTGGTCTAGTCCTGGTTTAATCTTGGTCTAGTCCTGTTTGAGTCATCTAGCGATCTCT